>OX438903.1:15733701-16177317 GCA_949316265.1 Diarsia mendica | reverse complement strand
GAAAAATTCTAATTTTAGACACGATAATTGGGACAGCTGGCATTCCCCGACCGGATTGTGTTGTATGAAGCGAAAAGTGGAAGACTAGGGTTCTTTTTGACATCACGTTTAAGGTTTATTTAAACTATACATTGCATACGATTAGAGCATAAAATTGGAACTTATTTCATTATTTACCTAATCACTTTTATGGAATAACATAATATAGTTTATTTGTACCGACTTTTAAGTACATCAACTGAAGGAATAAAAAATCGTTCAGTTGATTTACTTAAAAGACCATTTTTATGTACTTAGGGTTCTCAAAATATTTAAAAGATTTTATACAATTTACAAAATCTTGGAATCTAATGGATTTTCCAATTCATTTAAGGATTCCTAGGGATTCTCAAAATTTTACAAGGGTACCTAACTAAAACTCCTCAAAAGCATTTTACAAAATGGCCGCCGCAGCGTCTTCCATCTTGGATTTTCACAATGTCATAATTTTTCCTGATTGCCATTACAATTACCAACAAATTGGCAAACTCTTTGTTGGCGGTTCTAGAATTTGGTAGAAGAAACAATTCGTCAAAGTCGAGTGAAAAAAGTCGACAATTTCAAAACGTCCTGGCGCGGCCGCCATCTTGTTTTTTTTTTTTTTTTTACTTTTTTTTTAAATGCTTTAACATTTCGCATAGGACCTCTGAGTCGAAATCCATCCAAGTCTTTCCCCCACCGAAACCGGAAATGGACTCGCCCTCCATCTTGGATTTGAACTTTCCCTATAATTTTCCTCTACTCGATTGGTCAGATGGCACATTTTTGCAAAACATACCCCTAACCCATCTCTCACCCATTCCGAGAAACGACATGTCAATGAGTCAGTCAGTCAGTCAGTGGCTTTGTAGTTTTATATAACTATAACTTTGTAGTTTTATATAACTATAATAACTAGTATTTGCGTGGCTGCGCTCGCTGCGCGCAGCTCGCGGTTCTGTCGTGCTTTTGAGGAGTTTTAGTTAGGTACCCTTGTAAAATTTTGAGAATCCCTAGGAATCCTTAAATGAATTGGAAAATCCATTAGATTCCAAGATTTTGTAAATTGTATAAAATCTTTTAAATATTTTGAGAACCCTAAGTACATAAAAATGGTCTTTTAAGTAAATCAACTGAACGATTTTTTATTCCTTCAGTTGATGTACTTAAAAGTCGGTACAAATAAACTATATTATGTTATTCCATAAAAGTGATTAGGTAAATAATGAAATAAGTTCCAATTTTATGCTCTAATCGTATGCAATGTATAGTTTAAATAAACCTTAAACGTGATGTCAAAAAGAACCCTAGTCTTCCACTTTTCGCTTCATACAACACAATCCGGTCGGGGAATGCCAGCTGTCCCAATTATCGTGTCTAAAATTAGAATTTTTCATCATTTTTACAAGATGGCCGCCACACTGTCCGCCATTTTTTTTTCTGAAAAGTCATAATTTTCCCTAAATGTCAAGAATATAGGCCACCGATCGGTGTACTTGGTGTTGCCAACTTTTGAGTTTGGTAGAACAAACTAATTCGCCAAAGTCGAGTCTGACCAAAAAATTCAAACGCCAATGGCTCTCGGGGTTGCCAGCTGAAAGTGATGAAAATGGTCAAATGTCATTCGGGGGACCCCAATGTTGTCAGCTAGTCAAAGTTTTCTTTCGAATTGTTGTTATTTCTACTTTTCATGTTTTCGGGGAAAAATCTGGGAAAATACCTTAAAAATGGGGAAATTTTTTAAATAAGGCAACACTCCTCAACAAAACACACAACCGCTCGGTACAACACAATCCAGTCGGGAGATGCCAGCTGTCCCAATTATCGTGTCGAAAATTTGCATTTTTCGGCCTTTTTACAAGATGGCCGCCATAGCATCCGCCATCTTGTTTTTCTAGAAAGTCATAATTTTCCTGAAATCTCAGGGATATGGGCCACCAATTGGTGTACTTGGTGTTGCCAACTTTTGAGTTTAGTAGAACAAACTAATTCGCCAAAGTCGGGTCTGACCCAAAAATTTAAGCGCCAATGGCTCTCGGGGTTGCCAGCTGAAAGTGATGAAAATGGTCAAATGTCATTTGGGGGACAGCATTCTTGGTGTTTATGAAACATTTCCATTTAAAATGTCGTTATTTCTACTTTTCATGTTTTCGGGGAAAATCTGGGAAATCTCCCTAAAAATGGGGAAAATATTTAATCCAGGCCACACTCCTTGACGAAGCACATAACCGGTCCATACAACACAATCCGGTCGGGGGATGCCAGCTGTCCCAATTATCGTGTCGAAAATTGGGATTTTTCGGCCTTTTTACAAGATGGCCGCCATAGCATCCGCCATCTTGTTTTTCTGAAAAGTCATAATTTTCCTGAAATCTCAGGGATATAGGCCACCAATTGGTGTACTTGGTGTTGCCAACTTTTGAGTTGTGTAGAACAAACTAATTCGCCAAAATCAAAAAGTCCCAAAAATGAAAAAGTTCAATATTTTTTGGGGTTGCCAATTAAAACGAACCAAAATGGTCAAATGTCATTTGGGGGCCCCCAATGTTGCCGGCTAGTCAAAGTCTCTATTTAAAATGTCATTATTTCTACTTTTCATGTTTTCGGGAAAAATCTGGGAAAATACCCTAAAAATGGGGAAATTTTTTGCACCAGGCAACACTCGTCAACAAAACACACAACCGCTTGGTACAACTCGAACCCGTCCGATGTTGCCAACTACCCGAAAAATGGATTTGAAAAAAATCTAATAATCCAACTTTTTACAAAATGGCCGCCGCAGCGTCCTCCATCTTGGATTTTCACAATGTCATAATTTTTCCAAATTGCCATTGCAATTACCAACAAATTGGCAAACTCTTTGTTGGCGGTTCTAGAATTTGGTAGAAGAAAAGAATTCGTCAAAGTCGAGTGAAAAAAGTCGACAATTTCAAAACGTCCTGGCGCGGCCGCCATCTTGTTTTTTTTTTTTTTTTTTACTTTTTTTTAAATGGTTTTACATTTCGTATAGGACCTCTGAGTCGAAATCCATCCAAGTCTTTCCCCCACCGAAACCGGAAATGGACTCGCCCTCCATCTTGGATTTGAACTTTCCCTATAATTTTCCTCTACTCGATTGGTCAGATGTCACATTTTTGCAAAACATACCCCTAACCCATCTCTCACCCATTCCGAGAAACGACATGTCAATCAGTCAGTCAGTGAGTCAGTGGCTTTGTAGTTTTATATAACTATAATAATATATCATAATTTTCCAGCGATTCATGTGGTGTCGGCTCAACATGTTTTATTCTTCCATACATTTCTATTAGTCATCTTCTCATGGCTAACTGCTTTTCTAGCCGTACTTATATATAGCATCTTTCAAAAAGGTTGCTTTGGTCTACCGTCTACCCCTACTACATTTATACAGGGTGTCCCGTAAATAATGGATCAAACGTAACGGGTAGGTAGCTTACCTAATTTCCAACAACTAATTTGAATATTAAAAAAAAAAACCGTTACAGTAACCAAAATATTTTTTTTTTTCGAATTTTACCATTTCGTCTTCCAGAATTAAGTTTTTTTAATGCTGTTGCTGCAAATGATGACATTTTTGGGTATGATTTTTATCTAACATTTCTGAATAGCTTACTAATGTTATAAGATACCATTTTTTTGAATACCTTTTTATTTGCCTTAGAAAAAAAATCTTGAGTTGAAAAGTTTTTTCTTTACGATGTTGGGACCAAAATTGAAAAATTTCTCCTGTAAAAAAAATGTATGACACCGAAGACGACCATTATTTTAAAAACTTGTACATTTAATAAGGTTTCCAAATTGGTATAAAACTTACGTCTAGTTCTTATCGTTACAAAGATATTGCTATGAATGTGATGAAGAAGACAGAAAATAAATTAAATTGGTACTATCCAATTTTTTCCTTTTCGTTATGGCTTTTGCTTGAATGCTTGTAATCGAAGCAGGTAGTCAAGGTAGTTATGCTTGTAATCGAAGCAGGTAGTTAAATTTTTTTTACAGGAGAATTTTTTCAATTTTGGTGTTAGGATCGTAAAGAAAAAACTTTTTAACTCAAGATTTTTTTGAGCTATTCAGAAATGTTAAATAAAAATCATACCTAAAAATGTCATCATTTGCAGCAACAGCATTAAAAAAACTTAATTCTGAAAGACAAAATGGTAAAATTCGAAAAAAAATTAATATCTTGGTTACTGTAACGGTTTTTTTTTAAATATTCAAATTAGTTGTTGGAAATTAGGTAAGCTACCTACCCGTTACGTTTGATCTATTATTTACAAGCATTCAAGCATAAGCCATAACGAAAAGGAAAAAATTGGATAGTACCAATTTAATTTATTTTCTGTCTTCTTCATCACATTCATAGCAATATCTTTGTAACGATAAGGACTAGACGTAAGTTTTATACCAATTTGCAAACCTTATTAAATGTACAAGTTTTTAAAATAATGGTCGTCTTCGGTGTCATACATTTTTTTTACAGGAGAAATTTTTCAATTTTGGTCCTAACATCGTAAAGAAAAAACTTTTCAACTCAAGATTTTTTTTCTAAGGCAAATAAAACGGTATTCAAAAAAATGGTATCTTATAACATTAGTAGGATCATTCTCAAAAAAGTGGCTCTGTAACCTGTCAGGCTGTTTTTACTGGAAATGTATGATTTTTTTAATGCTTTTTACAAAATTCTACTAGATATTGTACATAAAGAGACTTTTCACACAGAGGCTGAGTAATATTAAGCAAACTGAAGTGATATTCTTACAACAAAATAATATTGTAACATCTGTTTCTCACTAACCTGCCATGTCCAAATTAAAAGAGTTTACTTTGAATAAACATAAAAAAATAAATGCTTTAAAGTATGGGTTCAAAATTATTAAAATACTAGTCTGTATATTATTAAATTTATCTTTTTTTACACGGTACATTAATAATGAACATAATTTGCAAGTTATTCAAGTTCAAATCGTGTCCGGAGTGATTTTCTCCATAACCTGTGCTTGCACAATAACACGCATCACACAAACACTATTACTTACTCAACGTGCCACCACCGCGTAAAATAACCAAGCAGTATCGGACTAACTGCTGCCAAGGAAAAAAGTTTAGAAATTTCTGCCATTTTTTTAGAAATAATGTCGAATCGGATCAATCTGAGTTTGTAACAGGTATGTTATCTTTAATCTGACTTCAATAGTTTTATTTGTGGTTTAACTACTTTGCGAGTATAAACGTTAGATTGTGTAGTTTACTGCCTTCTTATTGTTTTATAAGTATAAACTCCAAAACCTTCACCATTTTGTGGTTATCACATCAAAACCATATTATTTTCATTAACCTGTGCCTCTTTTACCTGTTTGGAAAGCACAGGTTATTGAGACTATTATCAGATTAAAGAGACTTTGCCTGTTATTGTTTAATAAAACTGTCATAATAGAAAAATTAAGAAACGATCTGGTGTGAAATGTGTGAATACTAATAGCTTAATATTTCATCGTCATCATCAGCCATAAGACGTCCACTGCTGGACAAAGGCCTCTCATAGAACGCCATAAAGAACGGCAGCCTGCCGTTTGCATCCACCGGTTGGCCGCGACTCTCACGATGTCGTCGGTCCACCTGGTGGGAGGCTTACCAACGCTGCGTCTTCCGGTTCGTGGTCGCCACTCGAGAACCTTTCGTCCCCATCGGTTGTCTGTTCTTCGAGCGATGTGGCCTGCCCATTGCCACTTCAACTTGCATATTCTGCGAGCTATGTCGGTGACCCTGGTTCTTCGGCAAATTTCCTCATTCCGGATTTTATCGCACAAAGAAACTCCGAGCATAGCTCTCTCCATGACTCGTTGCGTGACTCTGAGCTTCTCTAAGAGGCCAGCAGTAAAGGACCATGTCCCTGTGCCATAAGTCATCACTGGCAACACACACTGGTTATACACATAATGACCGACTATACTCCTCAGTCTTCTGTATAATCTGGCGGAGCGTATGCATGTGGTCCATGGTGCTGAAGCCTTTTCGGAAACCGGCTTGTTCGGGAGGCTGGAAGTCATCAAACCTGGGTTCGAGACAGTTCGTAATGACCCTCGAGAACAGCTTGTACACATGGCTCAGGAGTGAGATGGGTCTATTAGTCTTCAATAGGGTGTTGTCACCTTTTTTGAAGAAGAGCACCACCACACTCTTGTGCCATGCTTCTTGCGTAATACCTTCGAGTATGACGGAGTCAAACAGCTTCTGGAGGATTAAAAGTACTGGTTTTCCACCGCTCGCAGAAGTTCTGTCGTGATTCCATCATCCCCCGGCGCCTTGTTGTTCTTAAGCTGTTGGAGGGCCATTCTAATCTCATACAGGCTGACGTCTGGGATATCCTCAGTGTAGTGTCGGGTCAGTTTCGCTCTGGAGTCCTGAGCTTAACTGACAACAGGCTATAGGGTCGAGGTGTACAACCGTCCATAAAACCTCTCAAGCTCTTTCAGGATCTCTGGCTTCGATGAGATGATACTGCCGTCCTCGATCTTCAGTTTTGTCATTTGGCTTTGCCCAATAGACGCATTCTTCGCAAGCACTTTGGAGCCCTGGTTTCGTTCAATTGCGGTCTTAATAGCGAGCTTTCCTCAGTAACCTGTACAATCTTTAACCTGTAAGCTAGTTTTTTTAAATAGCTGTATTTCATCTATTCATGTAAAATTCTTATTCCCTTAGAACAATGCAACATAAGAGAGCCACCCAGAATGGATTTTTATAAAAAAAAACTAAATAATTGATGAATTTTCTCAAATTGATAAATTTATTCGAGCGGTGCCACTTTTTTGAGAACGACCCAGTAAGCTATTCAGAAATGTTAGATAAAAATCATACCTAAAAATGTCATCATTTGCAGCAACAGCATTAAAAAAACTTAATTCTGGAAGACAAAATGGTAAAATTCGAAAAAAAATAATATCTTGGTTACTGTAACGGTTTTTTTTTTAATATTCAATTTAGTTGTTGGAAATTAGGTAAGCTACCTACCCGTTACCGTTTGATCCATTATTTACGGGACACCCTGTATACTGTGTTAGCTTCTATTAGATTTTTATTGTCCGTGCTGTGGTCTTCCGTAAGTGAAGGAGTACACTTATGTGATCTTTTTCCACGCACTATTTATTTCTCATGATCTCTCTACATGGAGATCCGAAATCCTAACTAATCCTAACTAATATTATAAATGCGAAAGTAACTCTGTCTGTCTGTCTGTCTTTGCTTCACGCCTAAACTACTGAACCGATTTGTGTGAAATTTGGTACAGACATAGTTTGGAACTTGAGAAAGGATAGGATTTTTTTTTTTTTTCGCGAGATGGGAAGGGGAACTATGTGGGTAAAACCAAAAATCTGCCGGAAGTCACTTTTCCACACGAACGAAGTCGCGGGCAAAAGCTAGTAAATAAATAAACATAAAAACAAAATACTCAAAACTACCTGTAGGTAGAACTTATTGTCAAAGCAAAATATGACTGACCTATAATCCCGCATGTAGCCGCTATACTCAACTTTTGAACTCTTTGGCCAAATACAAGGTATGTTTAAGAGGAAATGCGAGTGCTGTCTCTTTCTACTATCGCTGTCTCTCTCCGTCCTCCTGCCCTCAAATACGTGCGATAAGGACAACTGTAGAAAAAAGTTAGAATTCGAGGTTTGGCTCTCGCCTATTTCCTCCTCCAATATTGAACCAATTTAAAAGATATTTTAGACAATGAATAAGGAGGTTATATACTACGCCGCTATGTTTTTCTTTTTTCGTTAATAGTTGTCAAATTTGTACACTAAGACTCTGTTAACAGCGATCTAAACAAGCAATTTTGAGCATTTTTTGAGGGTTCTAGTGCTTATAAAAATAATTTATCACCAAAAAGGAAAACATAGGGGCATAGAAATAGTTAATATTTATTATTCTGTAAAAAACCATTGCTCTAGGGTCATTAACCAAAAAGAAAACAGGCGAGAGCGTTTGTATGGAGAAAAGACCACTCGCGTTTCCTCTTAAGAGCTTAATTAAGCTACCTCAGATTAGCAACCCTATTTGTGGTGGTACAAACTTCGCTTGAAATACTGTTAGTGGGACACAGCGTCGTAAGAGTGCCGTCCGGACAATACTCCGTCAACCAGGGTAAGGTGTGGTCGAATGTTCATGTGAGTTTAGAATAAAGTTCTAATCAGCTTGCACTACAAAGTGGTTAATACGTCTTTCGCTGCGGCCGAATGAATAGTGCGAAATTAGTGGTATTTTGCGATTTACAAAAAAGCTGTTGATTGGACTAAAAAAGTAGTATGTTGCTTGTAAAATTATTTGGCAAAAAAATCAGAACGATGACATGTATTTTAGTATAGGTATCTTCGCCATTTTTTTCTATCGAGCAAAGTTAGTTGTATTATATGTTTTCACAAAACTTTGTCACTAGCATATATCCTGAAGAATATCATATATTTTTCTGATTTTGATTACTGCAGTGAATCATATACTTTTACGCATTATAAAACTCGCGTTTGAGGTAGTATAAGCTCTTATGTGTCTTATAATAAATCGTTGGCGTTATTTGCGGGCTGTCACCTGCAACTATTTCTGAGTAATTCCGTAATTAAAGTCATAATTGAAAGTTATTACTTATATCCTAATTAGGCTGCGAGCGTGTCTATATGCTGCGAAATTGCTGAACATAGACACTATAAAGAGCAATATCCCCATCGCACTTTTGATTTATTAAACCCTGTATTTTCATGTTGTTTTTTCATATCGTACCCTAAACTCATAAGCAGAATTACTGTCTATCTGTCATTAAGTCAGTCTTGCTACTGCTATCAGCGAAAAAACAAAAAGCGTTGACGGCAAAGTAACAAAGCTTGAGGAAACCGACATTTCCTAAAAAAACTAAACTAACAAATTCGAAGACTAACATCGACTAACTGAGCTCATGTTCCTTAACGAAAAGAGGGCTGTGTCCCAGCTGTGGGAATAATAAGGGCTGCCTATGTCAATAAAAGGTTTGCAGGTCCAACCTGGCGCAATCATAGGAAGATAGCAACTCCTTCGTACAACAAGAAGTCGGTAGAGCACTTCACGCCTATCTTCAATGCAGAGGCTGAGCAGCTGGCCAGGATCATCAGCCATAAGGAGCCGAATGTGTCCTTTGATGTATATAAAGATACTGTTCAGTGTACCACGCAGAGTGTTAACCGTAAGTGTTTTCTATTTGTATTGGAAGGGACATCGAATTGTACAATTAATTCGGTAATGTTATGATTCTAGACTCATAATAAAGTTCTGTATAAACGGTACAAACTATGTGACGGCTCGGAATTTAGCAGCCAGTGATGGTTTATCTATACTGTCAAAATGATGCTTCCTTTCCGCTCTGCTGGCTAATATAATATGATGTACCTAAAAGTTAGTTCCGCGCAGCTTTACGTTAGATGGTTCGAGCCACAATAAAGTTTGAACCGTTGCATTGTACCTGCTGACCGTCATTCGCAGACTCTAACTTTCGAGCCGCCATATTTTAACAATGACAAAATACTTTTGTTTTCAGAGACGCTCATGGGATTATCTAAAGAAGATTCTCAAAATCTATACAGAATGCAGGAGATGGTTACCAAAACACGAGAGTGAGTTTTATCAATTTCTTAATATGGTATCAGATGCAGTAATAATAATTATGGTTCCAATCACCTTATTCCGCATGAGAACCAAGGTTACCGACGTAGCCCTAAGAATTGCTAGACTTAAGTGGCAATGGGCAGGTCACATTGCTCGCAGATGGGATGGCCGATGGGGCCGAGTTCTGGAGTGGCGACCGCGAACCGGAAGACGTTGCGTTGGAAGGCCTCCCATTGGGTGGCCCGATGACCTGGTGAAGGTTGCGGGGATCCGCTGGATGCGACACGAACGGGAACGGTTAATGTGGCGTCTTGTGTCGTCAATGATTGGAGATGCTTCAGGTTGAAGCTTAAGTTGATTCGTGCTGTCTGAGTGACACGGATGCAGTCGCTCCATGAAAAATACTGGTTTTCAACTGCATGCGTTTTGATAGGGTAGAAGCCGACCCCAAAATAGTTGGGAAAGGCTATGCAAATAATGATGATGTTGCACATAATGCCTTAGGCCGTATACCTACAGAAAGAAAGCTGGTAGCCGGCGCCGATCTACCAGCGCTTATCGGCGCAGGTAGATCTTCGGCGTCGTACTTATACGTGTCGTAGTTGGGGTGGCGCCAGCGCTGACAAGCGCGTGTCAAAGATTTTCGGAACTTGTTACGTTTGGCGCTTATTGGCGCTTGATATAAATGCCTGCGCCGGTTACCTACATGGGCCGGTTCCAATAAGCACTGGCAGATCGGCGCCGGCTACCAGCTTTCTTTCTGTATAATACGGCCTTATGCATTATGACTGGTCTCAATTTCTTTTATACTTTTACAACTTCCACAGGCTTTACTACCTTGTCTTTGCCAAAATTACAAGATGGTGGCTCCAGATCCCTATAATTTACTGGTTTTCTGGTAAGAAGAGGCGGGAAGACTATTTCGTCAAACTAGTCGATGACTTCTCCGCTGACATCGTGAGGAAGCGAAGAAAAGCCATGGAGGTGTCCGCCCCTGATGAAGAATGTATGAGCATTGTGGACAGATTCATAATGTCTGGAGAAATGAGTGAAAGTGAAATTAAGTGGGAGACTATGACTTTGTTTACTACGGTGAGTGTTTTTGTTTCGTAGAAATAAATAAAGAAAACAAAAATGGTCATAAAATGAAAAGTACTAGGCCAAACCATGCTAAATTTTTATGGGACCAAATGGCAAATATTCCGCATCAAACTAAAAAAGAATCACGTAAATTGGATCATAAATCGCAGCGTAATCGGTGTACATAAATAGAAAAAATAAATAAAAATAAAATAAAAAACATACCGATCGAATTGAGAACCTCCTCCTTTTTGGGAAGTCGGTTAAAAACTGTATGATTCATAGAGCGCTTGTATTGGCCATTGAGACCATGTACAAGAGTCAGTCTTTCAATCTGACTATCCCTAGTCAGATTGAAAATATCGACTCCATCTAACACAAGATGTTTAAAAATAAAAGATTTAAATAAACGAGATTTAAAAAAAAAATCCAATATCTTATTTATCGGGTGACCACTTGCGAACTACTGTGGTCACCCCATGCTGAGTGGAAACCCTTTTCGCAGTTACGAGAATTTTCCTCGGGTTGGTTTTCAGGGGGGAATTCATGATGGCGCTGACGATTTTGGTCAAGAGGTCATGAATGTAATTACAAAACAAAAAGCGAAAACTACTGTTTTCTTCTTCTTTCCCTTAAACAACTTTGAGGCTTCGCCGCTGTGATATCGGAACGTAACAGTGGTAGTCATTGTCTCTGCCTTGTAATTATTGTATATTGTCTTTTCGTTCTGCTGTCTCGCTCTCTCGCAACCAATCAGCCATATTGTAAACCTGTACTAGAAAACTATCTTGAGAAATAAATACGATTTCAATTAATAAAAGTGTTTATATCAGTATACAACAGCCGCTAACAGCTTGTTATACTTTTCAGAGTCAAGAAGCGGCTGCTAAGATAGCGTCGGGGGTACTCATGATCCTCGCCCACTTACCAGAATGGCAGGTACGTACGCGGTATATTTATGATTGAACTAAGTGTTGCCAGCGGCTTTGCCCGCTACAACTCAAAAATGTGGGATACAACTCAAACTCGTGGGATAACCACGGGAAGATACAATCGGGATAAAAACTATCATAAGTGAATAACACCCTGACAATTCCTTTTTTAAGTATTTTCATATTCGTTTATTATTAACACTGGAATAAGATTAAGTTAGGACTGTTTTAAGACGTCATAGTAGGGGGGCTGATTACGTGTAATTTTGCGGTTATCTCGCCAATTTGTCATATTTTATCATTATTTATATAGTCATTTGAATAATATTATAATCGCCTTGTCTGTTTTCATAATTATCTGATGCAATTTAAATGATGCAGATTAGTCTACCGTGCAATGCGTAACTTAGATCATGTTTTTTATATGTAAGTATAACCAGTAATGCAATATTTTATGATTCAGAATAAATTAGGTAGGTAATGGTGTGGTTTTCTTGGGCTCGACTTCCAGTTTCCAGAAAGACAGCCGGGGCCATAGACTACTTATATATTGAAAAGTCCGGGACCAACAGCAATACGTGATTTCCGAGGCACGGAGAAAGCTTGGCATGTAATGGGAGGTCACCAATCCACGGCCCAACCTAGGCAAGCGTGGTTTCATTGAAGATCAACCCCGAGAGGCTGTTATTATTTTATCGCAAAGTCCTCTTTTTTTTCCTTTATAACCAATGTAATGTGTAATGTGTATACACTAGGACTTGGACTCAGAGGTCGATAATATGAAAGAACAATTAGTAACAGCAAATTGATATCGGCTCGCAGCAAGCGTCCGCGTCTTCTCCCCGCGGCGGTCGTAGTGATGTGCCACGCCGCCCCGCGACACCGCGCGTGCGCTGCTCGAGACGACAGAGTTGTGACAACAAAATATGTCTATAAACTACAACCAAAAACAACTATTCATTTTCAGGACAAGGTCTACAATGAAATCATGGAAGTGGTAGGAGAACATGGTCCAGTTACCAGTGAACAGTTCAAGCATCTCCATTGCCTAGACATGGTATATAAGGAGGCACTGCGGTACTTCTCCATCGCTGCGATGGTACAGAGGACAGTGGAGGAGGAGGTCACTATCAATGAAGGTAGGGCGTGCGAGTCCGTCGTAATGTTTTATCCAAGAGGACCGAAATAGTTCTTCATTAAAACAATATAAAAACATAAAGATGAATAAATTTAAACTTAAACATAACATAATATTATTACGGTTGCCCGTTGGTATAATCATTCCGCAGTAAATATTCATCACCATTTTCTCAATCTTCAGGAAAGATCACCCTTCCAGCGGGCACGTCCCTGGTGCTTCCGATGTACCACCTGCACCGGGACCCTCGATACTGGGAGAATCCCTACAAGGTGATGCCGGAGCGGTTCCTGCCTGAAAACGTGAAGAAACGGGACCCTAACGCTTTTGTACCGTTCAGTTTGGGACCTATGGACTGTTTAGGTAATACATTTCTCATAGTAACGACGCGACGGCATGTAATTAGGCCTTTTTTTTGGAAGTTTGCAAATCCTCAAATGACTCCTCCAGCTCTGGGTGGAGCGGTAGGGAGTGTCAGACTTCTACTGACTAAAACAACCTATGTTCCTTCTTAGCCCTTTGTGTTCGAGGGCGCACTATCCCTTTCAAACAACCCGCAGCCCCGACTGTTTCTTCGTATACTTTATTTTATTTTTATTCTTCTGATACAGCCGTTGGTTCTCCTGTTCTTAAATAAATATTGTAGCGAAGAAGCCAACAACGCGGCAACGGGAGTTTCTCGCAAATCGTCACTTCACTCAAAGAACAAAACCATTCGAGTTAGTGTTTAGTGCTAGTGTTAGTGAATAGTGTAATGTAGCACAAGTGTTACCAAATTAACACAAGAAAAAGTGTATTCCTCCTAATAGAGATAATAAGAAAAGTGCCAATGGACACATTCTTAGAACGTAAAGACAATATAACAGTATAAGTTAGCATTAAATTACTTATTAGTCTTTATACAAGGCTAGATTGTAATAAGATTAGGGTCCATCATTTTGATGAACACTAGGCAAAGAAAAAAAAAAACAACCATTACATATTTATTTGTCTTATTTCCAGGTCGAGTCTACGCCACAGCCCTGATCAAGACGATAGTAGTGTGGGTGCTGCGGTACGCACACCTGGAGCCCACGGGCTCCATTGACAACATCAAGTTGAACGTAGCCATATGGGTCATACTCAGAAAAAGTGTACATTTTGAATTTGTAACTAAACTGATAGGTAACGATACTGAGAATCTCCGTCACGAAACTGATGTCATAAGGTATGGTGCACATGGATTGGGCAAATAAAACACCTGATTATATTTGGCTTATCAGTCTCATCTAGATTAATAAAAATAAAAATACCATAAACATTGGTAAATATTTAGTTAAATTCCATTAAAAAACCTGTCGGAAACTATACCTGTGTATTAATACACAGGTATATAGATATGCACTTTTAGTTTTTGTGAACTAAGCTTAACAATTTCTCAGTTTCGTAACGTAACGCAATTTTACGCAATATAACGAAAATGATAATAAAATCTGAGAAATCATAACCTCTAAAAATGATTTTACGTAAAGCACGGTTTTACCACGCAAGCACTGAGTGTATTCTTTTAGATAATACAAAAGATATGATGAAAACATGGTAAGTAAACAAAAAACATAATAAACTTACCAAAATAATAGTCGTTTATCACCCTGAGGTATTTTTTTGTAAATTTTCACTTGCTAAACGTCTTGACTTCACGACTGCGGCGAAAACATGATGGCTGCTGTGACAGTGATTTTGTCGTAAGTAATAACGTTGCCAGATTAGAAAAAAACTATTTATACCACCTTAAGTCATTGCGTTTCAAATTTTATCACGCGTTACTAACCCTGAGTAACGAAACTTCATAATTTTGGGACAACATTTGTTTAATTAAAATAAATCCTTCTGTATATGATTTACGGATAAAATTGGTCTTATGTAGTTACTTGATTCATCAAGAATAATATAACCACAGTCAATGTTAAAAAAAGCGATGAATAATCGTAACAATTCATCTCTGAAAATGTGTAATCGTCATTGGGACACCAAAAAAATGTATGGGGATATTTTTATCAATGTTTTGAAAATCAAAAAATGTAATCTTATATTGAAAATTTAATTGAAAATACCATAGAAATCATCGTAGAATTAGACGAATATAACAAAAAGGGGGTATAAAAGAAAATATATCATAATACTAAATATTTACGTAAATATGAAGTTGCGGGACAAGAAAAGACACCAAATGTACACTTTTTCTGAGTATGACCCATATCCGTGTCCGCTGCTGATGGGTACAATGTTAAAGCGAGACCCAGGAAGCGGGAGAATGGGAAAATAAATGGTTTTATTTGAGAAAATTGTGTTTTATTTCCATTATAGTAGAGGAGGCCACGATGCTAAATGGGGATTTACTCGAGCGCTATAGATACCTTAACTGAGTTGCAAAGCATAGGTGATAAGAAGAAAAAAATGTTATATTTAAACTAAACCTTTTCATCGGTGCTGCTATAAATTTTCAAATATGTAAAAAAAAAAACTGTTGCATGGACATACTCGAGCGCGGCAGATATTATAACATATGTATAATACATAAACTCACCCCCTATTCCCTTTGAGGTAGGCAGAAACCACTGAACGCCACCCAGCTACGATCTTTTTACATGCGCCTTTTGCCTCGTCCACATTCATACATCTGGTCATACACGCACGTATAAATAATACACGTATAATTAATGAAAAATCAAAATTGTTAAATGAAAAATGATGTATATTTTGCAAATAGGTTTTTACAAGGCACTTATTTTTAACCGGGGCGGTGTTTCGTACCTGCATGAATACTCTGAGAAGAAACAGACGAAATAAACTCACGAGGTCTAGGTCTCTCATTTAGGGTTCATAATTATTATAATCATGGTACAGTCACGGACTATAAATGATGAGCCACTTGCCACCATTCGTATTTTAGCCGTGTAATGCAAATCGGGTTTAATCGGTTATATTCGTACACAGAACAAGTGACATACTGCCTAATTGGAAATCTTGAAAGTGGCTTATCAATTATAGTCCGTGACTGTACATACTCACATGAGGACTATGCTGATTAGTGGCAGAGATAGTCTTTTGAAGAAAGAACCACACAGATTTGAGTGGAGCTGTTCGGTCAGTGCAAGCATTAATCAGTCTACGTGTAGCTCGACTTATAACTAAAGGAGCTCAACGTGACGACAAACAATACCCAAGAAAGGACATTAGGGCAGGTTGAAAAATGGTATAAATTAAGTACCTATTGTAATTTTTTTTTCTATTCTCTTCTTTCATAACCTTTGAAACCAATTCTCGAAACAGTGTAGTCAGATTTCCCACACGCACAATCAAGTTGCAAGCATTTGTCAGTTATCGTGTAGCTCGACTTTTTACCCACGACGGAACGGAGACGGTATATGCGTTTGGGGTGAGAGGTTGTTTGTTTGTTTGTTTGTGTGTTTGTTTGTTTGTGTGTTTGTGCAAATACATGTTGCCATTTTTCTCCAAAACTACTAGTCCGATTTTGATGCAGTTTTCAGTCATGGGTTCGGGTTTGATTGGTGCATGTTCTTAGATAGGTGTTACGGTGATAACTCACCAGGGGGCGCTGCAGCAAACATTTTTTGTGCAAATCAAAGTTGCCATTTTTCTCCAAAACTACAAGTCCGATTTTGATTCAGTTTTCAGTTATGGGTTTAAGTTTGATTGGCGCATGTTCTTAGATAAAAAAATAAAATAAAAGTAAAAAGTTTTAAATAAAAAGCAAAATTAAAAATTTTGAAAAACTCACGACTGCTAAAAAATAATTGAAAAAAGGATAAAATAACATAAAACACCCACCTTAAAAAAACCCAAGAATGTCCGTCGGGGGCTGCCATTAAATGAATTAGTTTTGCAATGTTCAGCTCCCGACGGACATTCTTGGGTTTTTTTAAGGTGGGTGTTTTATGTTATTTTATCCTTTTTTCAATTATTTTTTAGCAGTCGTGGGTTTTTCAAAATTTTTAATTTTGCTTTTTTAACTCAAGGAGCTCGACGTCATGACGAACAATACCTATTTAGTTGACTCTACAGAGTTGTGTGTGTACACACGGCTACACATCAAGCTATACATGTCCAGTATAAGCTGGTCTCGCATTGTATAGAATTCCGTATAGTGCGAGATCAGCGTAAACTGGAAATGTATAACTTGATGTGTAACCGTGTGTACTTACATTTATGAATTCTCAAGTAAAAAATACTACAGATTTTTGTGTGACCGGACGGCAACAGAACGTTACACAATAATGAAAATCAATATAAAAGGACACACATACATACAACATTATACATTCAACTTAATTTTCGTTGATCCTGTGCGTAGCGTTTGCTACGACGCGCGTCGTAGCGAGTGCTACGCCGTAGCAAATGTTTAACGACAGCAATAATTTATCCAAATTCATTTCAATGTCATCATCTGGCCTAAACTTTTCCCAACACGGCTTCTATTCTTACCGGATGCAGCTGAATACCAGTATTTTTTAATAATAATAATAATATTCCACAACTATCACACAACGCCATCTAGTCCCAAGCTAAGCAGAGCTTGTGTTATGGGTACTAGACAACTGATAAACATACTTATATATTTCTAAATACACACATCAACACGGTCTAGGGATATTTTAAAAAAAGCGAATTACTATCAATGTGTTAATTATTTATATGACATGTATATATTTAAAATATGCGTTATTTAATATTCTACCATTTTTTAATAATGGTTAAGGTACTGATTAAAATTTCAGGATTTTATGGAAAAAAAATGAAGCATAGACGGAAACCGTATATGAATTAACTTTTAATTTGTGAGTAAAAACTGAAAAAAATAGAATAATCATTTAATTTGTGTTTATAAACTTTAAGTTAGTAGTCTGAGAAAGCGCCCATGATGTTCATAACACATCGGCAACGATTCGGCATGCTCAGAACAAGGTTGTCAATGTCTTGCTGCGGAATATTGTCCCATGTCCTTCTGAGGTGCGCAAAAAGTTGATCTTCTGTAGCCAAATTTTCAGGAACTTCCTTCAGAGCTCTTCTTTGCAGCATATCCCACGCATGCTCAATGGGATTTAGATCTGGCGATTGAGCAGGCCAGTCTAAGGCCCTAACATTATATATGTGTATGTAACCAAGCTGCTACCGTTCTCGCCGTGTGTGCCCGGGCATTGTCGTGCATGAACAGGAAATCTTGCCCCATTTGTGTTCTGTGGGGCAAGATTACGGGCCCCAGCACCTGTTGGACATATCGTTCTGCCGTCATATTGCCCCGCACCCAAACGTGATCCGTCCGTCCTCCAAGACGAATTCCTGCCCAAACCATAATTGTTCCTCCTTGGTATGGGTGAACTTCCTGAGGGTTCTGGAGACGGCTCCATCGTCCAGGAACTCGCCAAACACGCGTCCTTCGTGAATCTGGATGGAAGCCGAACCTGGATTCATCCGTGAACAGCACATTGGACCATTGCTCACGGCCCCAGTCCACGTGGTTCCGAACCCATTCTAATCGTCGTCCACGATTGCCTCTCCGTAAAGGTGGGACCCGGAGTGGTCTACGAGAGCGTAGATTGCTTTCATGCAGTCGCCTTCTTACAGTTTGGTCACTCACAAGCACTTGGTGTTCCACTCGCAGCCTTTGGACCAATTGAGTCGCCGTTGCATTTGGTTGAGCTCGCGCAGTAATTTGCAAAAATCGGTCTTGTCTGGGGGTAATGATGCGACTTGGCCCCCGGTGCCTCTCCGCTACTTCACCTGTGGCACTATAGCGTGTCCACAATCTTGAAATTACATTTTGATGGGTCCCTATGGCCTCAGCAACATTACGCTGAACAGATCCAGCTTCCAGCATTCCCACAGCTCGTAACATCTCCGCCCTCGTCAAATGACGGCGTTGCATGGCTACAATACCTCAATTTTAACTTTATCTTTCGTTTAAAAATGAAAAAAAACTGTAACTAAACGTAATTCGTATTGTTTTCTAAATTTCGCACAAATGAAAATTCCCTCTCCTATACATCAAGACATTTTTATGCCACCGAAACAAAAGAATTTTCAAAAATTTGAATTTGGAATTAGTCTGAGATAAATTACAAACAAATCGGTGTATTAAAGATTCCAATGCGGCCAGTACTTTTCGAGTTATTTAATTGAGTATGAAATATCCCTAGACCGTGTTGAGGTGTGTACATACATATTATAGATAAATTACACCCAGACACAGAACAAATGATCGTGCTCATCACACAAACATTTGTCCTGGGTGGGAATCGAACCCACGACCTCCGGCATAGCAGTTAGGGTCACTAACCACTAGACCAACAGGCCAGTTTTACATGGAGCGACTGCCCATCTGACCTCCACAACCCAGTTAATATTAATACTGGGTAATACCATACCCTTTGATAAGACTGGTTGTCAGAATTTCAGGTCACTACCTGTAACGACTGCTAAAGATCTATATATGGCAGCCGGAACCAATACGTAGCTTTACGGTCAACTTTGCTCCAAAAATAGGGGTAAGGTTACAATAATTCGCATACCTACTACTGAGAACTGAAAATGTTGAAAACACTAATGAAATAATAAAAAGCTCATAACAACTACAAACATTCAAAGTAAAAAATGGGTTTTTTAATTTTCAGCCAAATGGTAAGTTTGATTAAAAAATCAGCATTGGAGCATGACTGGCCTGGACTTGCACAACTGGTAATACGTACTAATCAACAAAACAATCTAAGTACATATTTTGCAGTCGCATACATTTAGCACAAACCATTTTTTTGCTTTAAGAAGATAAATAAAATTGAAATGTTTTTCCGCTGCAGGTAAGAGTTGACTGTATTAGTTCCATTATATTATTATCAACTAGCAGACGTCACGCGGTCTCACCCGCGTAGCTCCCGTTCCCGTGGGAATACAGGGATAAAAAGTAGCCTATGTCACAATGGGATAAGATTTTTTTTAATCGGTCCAGCAGTTTTTAAGTTTATTCGTTACATACAAAAAAATACAAATCTTGCCTCTATAATATTACGAGCTGATGCCCGCGGCTTCACCCCCGTGGATGTTGGTCAAATTTCTGGAAGTAAGTATAGCTTATTTTACTCGGTGAAGATGTAGCTTTCTGACCGTGAAAGAGTTTTTGAAAATCGGTTGAGTAGTTTTTGAGTTTTATCGGAACAAACAACCAAACCTTTCCTCTTTATAATGTTACTAGCGGTTATTAGTAACAATTTTAACGTTAACAAACCCATATTTTCCTGTTTAAATAAATAATGCTCACAAAATAGATCTCAATGAAAAGGAAAACATTTATTTTGTTATTCTAGCCACACAAGTTCCACGTATAATTTACCTAAATTATTAGCTTTCTACACAGAGTTTGTTGCCGAAATAATATAATAGCCTGGTCAAGTACCTAATAAACCTTGCCAATGTACAAATGTAGGCCTTTTAATGTTTTTGGTTGTGTCAAAATAAATGTGTTTTATCTGATATGTCATCACCTGAGGTCATCACTATAAAGAAAAACCTCTTAATTTTCAAAATGTTGATGTGTGGAAGTAATTTCTGGTTATATTGTACGAAATTACTTCAACTTTGGTGATTTTTTATCCGGCCTTTTGCAAAAAAAATACAAAGTGTATGTCAAAGAGTTACTTGAATGAAGAGAAATAAAAGATGAAGTAATTTTGGTGTTTATCTTGATAGCTCATGTAATAGGGGAAAACTGTCTTTCGAGGAACTAGTGCGGATATAATAATATATGGATGTTACACGTCATCATCATCATTCTCTTGCGAAGAAATTCTCTTTAAAAATAACTTTACTTTCGAAAGTCAGTGACTTTTTTTTTTTTGGTGGGTGGAAAATCATCAAATGACCCCCCCCCCCCCCCCCGCTCTTGGGCCGAGCGAAGGGGAGTGTCAGACTTCTACTGACTAAAAACCGATCCATCGAACCCATGTTCCTTCTTTGCCCTTGCGCCGAGGTCACGTCATGATCTAGTACAAAAATCCGCGGCCCCGACGGGCAAAGTCAGTGACTTTGCAATGACTTTTTAAGATAGGAAATCATCAAATGACTCCACCCGCTCTGGATGGAGCGGAAGAGAGTTTGGAAATTCTTACTGACTAAAACCGAATTGCGTCTTCCGACGCCTGGGGCGTCTTGTTCTGTTGCGGCGGCTGTGGTGTGTCCCTCTCCCCACGCGTTCGGCCTCCTTCTTTAGTAGCATGTCTCTGGATGGCGCCAAAAGAGGTTTCACATGTTTTTCATTCTAAAATCGAATGCTGAAAGTTCACGAAAAAAATTTGAATTCCATGACAATTCGCATCACCCCGCCGATTTAGCTGATGTGTCATGTCATCATGACGTGTCAAAATCTTGTCGTGCAAAATGGTTAATTTTTCCTGCCATTTTGAAAAAACTTTCACAACTGGTTTTCACTGTTGAAAATGATTTTTAACCGACTTCCCAAAAGGAGGAGGTTCTCAATTCGATTGGTGTGTTTTTTTTTTTTTAATCTATTGCATAGATTCTATCGCGGGCCTTGAGTTGAGTTGAGCGTGGAGAGCGAATCCAGAGATTTCCTAACAAAAATATTCAGCATTCAAGATTCAACCAGGTTGCTATGGTTACGGAAAATAACAAGGTTGTCAAATTAACTAATTGTTTGTCTCTCTGCTTTCTCCTTCTAAAATGTTCTTACTCGTATAATTTGTGTACAAAGTGTTTTAAATATGAATAAACAAAGTGCATTTATTAATGAAGAAAGTCACGAAAAAATAGTGAAAGAAAATGAGTGAGGAGTGAGTACTCTATAAACATTCATTTTATTATTAGTACGCATCTATCATAAGTTTTATTGGTTTTAAATATTAAGATTCAGTACTCAACCAGGTTGCTATATGGTTACGGAAAATAACAAGGTTGTCAACTGAGGTTGTCAAAATTAATAATTGTTTGTCTCTTTGCTTTCTCCTTCTAAAATATTCTTACTCGTATAATTTGTGTACAAAGTGTTTTAAATATGAATAAACAAAGTGCATTTATTAATGAAGAAAGTCACGAAAAAATAGTGAAAGAAAATGAGTGAGGAGTGAGTACTCTATAAACATTCATTTTATTATTAGTACGCATCTATCATAAGTTTTATTGGTTTTTGCATTACTATTCTGCGAATCGGTCTAAAACGATTCGTTTTCTTATAAAATATCTAAAATAAAATAAATAATTTTAATATTTTTCAATGTTATGACACTTGACGTCAGGCTGTCAATACTTTTTTTTTTAAATTTTCTGTCATAGAGTTTCTTACTAGCTTAGTTAGTCTATGAAGGTTAGTTTTGATTTATATAATGTACATCGCGCGAAATTCGAAGATCAAACTCTTAATATCGTTATTTTTGTTCAAATTTTTTGAATGAATAATTATTTTGGTGTGTAATTACACTATTAATACCTAATTATTTATACCTATTATTGCATAAGTTGATAAAAAATGCTATGCAATAGATTTACCGCGGCAGTCTCCGAGTGCCACACGTTTTTTTTTCTATGTATGTACACCGATTACGCTGCAATTTATGATCCGATTTACGTGATTCTTTTTTAGTTTGATGCGGAATAGTTGCCATTTGGTCCCATAAAAATTTAGTATAGTTTGGCTTTGGCCCAGTACTTTTCATTTTATGAAGATTTTTCTTAATTTATGAAAAATTTTCGTTAATGTGTGTTCGCGAATAACTTCATCGTTTATGAACCAATTTTGATGATTCTTTTTTTTATTGTGAAGGAGATATTTTAAGAGTGGTACTATGATATGGAAACCAGGACCTGGTGATGGAATCCCAGAGAACTCGAGGGCAACCCTCAAATTTCATAGGCACGTATTACGAGTCCCAGACACAGAACAAATGATCGTGCTCATCACACAAACATTTGTCCTGGGTGGGAATCGAACCCACGACCTCCGGCATAGCAGTTAGGGTCACTAACCACTAGACCAACAGGCCAGTCAAAAACTTCAGGATTAGGGGTTTTAGGTAAGGAGGAGCCACGAGCTCCTCCTTAAGGGTCATAAATCATGTCATATTAATGACATAAAATAACAGTGCACCTGTAGGTAATAAGTACCTGAAGGAAAAGGTAAAAAAAGGTATCTAATAGTAGGTACATTTCGCCAGTTATGTTAAAGCCTTATTTAAAACTAGCTTTTGCCCGCGACTTCGTTCGCGTGGAATAGTGACTTCCGGCAGATTTTTGGTTTATCTCGCGAAAAAAAAAAAAACTGTCCTATGTCCTGTCCTTTCTCAAGTTCCAAACTATGTCTGTACCAAATTTCACACAAATCGGTTCAGTAGTTTAGGCGTGAAGCAAAGACAGAAAGACAGAGTTACTTTCGCATTTATAATATTAGTTAGGATTAGGATAGTTAGGATGGACGTATCCATCCGTAATTTTCCAGTGGTAGCCACGATGTCTGGATTTACGCCCGGTTGATGTCACAATAACTTAATACCCTAATATAGACACGCATTTCTACTAAAAATCCTGATGGAAAAACCCCAGTAGCATTTTTCCCGATCCGGAAACCGAACCGAGTAGGTACCTCATGCTCAGCAGTAGCGCTCGTCTGCCAGACCAAAAAGGCAACGACAAGACTCATATATTATATAATAATATTGTTCAACTCATAATTATAATAACATCACGCCTGTAGTTTCCGAAAGGTTATGCAGAGGTGTACTTACCCAATAGTACAGTCACCTGATAATATAATTTTTTTGTAGAAACGGATCCCGGGGTCCGTGGAGACAAATCGCCGGGATCCGTGTTACGTACGTAAGTCACTTACGTCAAATCGGATCCCGGGATCGGTGGAGACAGACCCAATATTAAGTCCTCATCATCATTCTCTTGCCCTTATCCCAATTCATTTGAGGTCGGCGCAGCATGTCTTCTTCTTCCATACTTGTCTGTTTCTCGTCATCTCATGAGACACCTCCTTTCTTACTAAGAAAGGAGATTCTTACCATATCATTCTTCTAACGAAGCGGTTTGCTCAATCCTTTATTATGCGCAAAGTCAAGGAGTGGAACTCTCTGCGTCGGTTTTCCCGAGTTCATATAACCCCAATCTATTAGCGAGTAAATAGGCTTCTTCTGTGTAGGCTCGCTCCATCGTCGACTTTGACCTTGAAATTTTTTCCATTTTCTTCCGGAATTCATTCCGGAACCTTTATGAGCTCGGAGGGTTGTATTAATGATTTTGATGATTATAATTCTGTAACTATATATGTCTTACAGCAGCGAATCAAATGTTCATCAACATACAACCTATCACTTGCCTGCAAATTGCAAAAAACTTAAGAAAATTTGAATTTCGCGGGCTGGTTGGAGGATTCACCTTAAGTGTATGAGTGTATCCTCTACCTATTACAAATCTCGCTTGCGAAATTAGGTTTGCTGTAAGAAAACCCAATTCTGGGTTAAGCTCGCCTTTGTACATAAATATAAGCTTTATTATTGTAATTTGTTTGTATATTTGTTATTTTATGTGTACAATAAAGAATAAGAATAGGGGGCGAGCTAATTGTTGTATACTCCAAGGCAAATAACTTGACACAAAATGGCGTCGTTCTGCGCAGGTTCTCTGCTTGATTTGTATGGGACGTCGAAAAAACGACTACTGCGCAGGTTCAACTTATATGCCGCGTGGTATACAGTGCTTTGTTTACTATAATAACGAGAATAGGTACCTAACAATAACTAACAAGTTCAAGTAAGGCATTTAACCGGAGAATGATTTAATTACGAGGAAAATACAAGAAGCTGTTGGCACTTGTTTTTTATACAATATATTCCTCGGTACAATTGTAGAGCAACCGTTGCAAATGTATCAACCGATTTATCGTAGTACCCATGTGGAATTATTTTGTTCTTTTTTCTAGAATATTCTAGAAGTAGGGTTGCACTTCGAAGTCCCTTTTTTTTTCTAAACTTCCATAATACACAAACAATGTCTAAAATAACTTTAATTTCTGGCAAATATAAAACAAATAATATCGAATTGAGAAGCCACTCCAAGAAGTTGCGATAGAAAACAGAAAGATTTGAAGCAAACCTTAAATCTTTCGGTTTTCAGTGGCCATGAAACTGTTTTTGTTCTGAATCAAATCCTCTTAGTTGCAGTCCGGATTAATAACAATGCAGGAAAATGTTTCGATGAGCGGTCCGAAAAGCTGGATAATTATACCTAACGTACTTCAGTCTTTGTTCTAGACCATTACCTACTTACTCAATCGTGAAGCATTTTGGCAAAAATATTTCAGCCATAAAATCAAGAAATACTGTTTTTTAATCCACTGTAAATAACTCCACAACAAGTGTGCCTTTCTGTTCCGTCATTTGATTATACTTCGCACGTATTTTATAGAGTACATTTTTATTCACAATTTTATTACTGTCAACTAGTCACGTACCCGGGGTAGTTAACAGTAGATATTGTGTGTGGTAGGACGTTATACTTTTAAACGTAAGTAATATACAGCCTTTATAAAGAACCTCTTTGGTTTGGAGTGGCGTGACATTCTTTTTTTTTGTCTGCGGTGTCAAAAACAAAATTTGCGCGGGAAATGAAAATATTTAGAGGAAAATGAGAGAATGAATTGTTGAATGGAATGAATTTATTGTTTATATTATTTATTTAATGCAGATAATAAAATTATTATTATCCATCCTAAAATTGTACCGTTCGCAAAAAAGGGGGTTATTTTTATTATATTATTATTTTATTTGTAAAGAATACTTACCGCTAGGATACATTTCTATAGTTGACGGTAAGTGAAAGGTCAATCAAAAGTTTTCACTTACAATATTAGGGAAGCCCAAGAAACACTCGGAAGTCGGAACTGAAGAGGTTTTGTGATATTCAAGGAATATTTTACACATTATTTTTTCCACCAATAAGGGAAACTTCACAAACTACTTCCATACGTTACCACTACAAATGTGCGAAAAATTTGTAAATTAGAGTTAAGTAATTGTTTTTTTTTTTGCTAGCCTGTATTGTGTCCCACTGCTGAGCAAGGCCTCCTCTTTCTTCATGAATTGTTTACAATTAAAAAGAAGTTACAAAAAAAGGACATAAGTATCAACGAAACCGATATTTTATAAATTGGCACCGATTGTTTTTTTTGTACCTAATGTAAACTGGATTTACTGTTTTTTTTGGAATAAGGTGGAAGTTTTCGAAGCTATCTCCCGATTAATAAAGTACCTACAAGTTTTCAACGCATCCATCAGCACAATGTTTATTTATTTATTTAAACTTCATGTACAAGAGTGGCACACAAGGCATTCACTACCAGTCAAACTTAGGGTTAAATAGTGATAGAAATAGCTATAATTCAGTTACTTTTGGTATCGGATTGGAAGGATTTGCATTAATTAAAATCTTCACATCTTCGTAACACATATTCTATAATCCGACCATACAGCAGAAGAGATTGATATAAGACCACAGATAATCATATCATAAACAACAAACGCCATAGATAATTATGTTCTCTAACACCCCCCTTCAATTTCAAGTCTAATTAAACAAAAAATTATAATCAAAACACAACATCTAAACTTCTACCAAATAACAATTTTTGTACCATTTCCAACAACTTGAAATTGGTACAATTGCTTGACTCAAGATAACTGATTTTTAACATTACAACTAAAAGAACAAAACAGATCTGACATAGCAATAAACAAACAGGTAGTTTTATACCTAACACAAAATACATAACTTCTTCCTGAAAAATACAAATTTTTCACCACATAAAGACTTGGTCATTATATCCGCAATATTATCTTCACTCTTAACATAGTGTATTTGCACTAACTTCTTAGCAATAATGTCTTTAACAAAATGCACTCTTATATCAATATGTTTGGATCGTCTAGTGTTCTCATAGTTTAACATCATTTTAATTGCACTTTGATTGTCTACATAAATCACTGCCTTGTAGCCTTCTTCAAATTCACTAACAAGTCCTTTTATAAATAACATTTCTGAAGTACACACAGCTGCTGCAACATATTCGGCCTCTGCTGTTGAGAGTGCAACAGTCTGCTGTTTCTTGGATGACCATGAAATCAAATTGTAGCCATGATATACAGCCATGCCACTGGTACTTTTTCGGTCATGCTTATCTCCAGCCCAATCAGCATCTGTAAAGGCTGAAATACAAAGATTACTATCTTCATTCTTCTTAAATGTTAACTTCATATCTTTTGTTCCTTTCAGGTAACGAATTATTCTTTTTCCAGCTTTCCACAGTATTTCTGTAGGTTTATCCAGGTATCTGCTCAGGTAAGAGGTAGCATATGTAATGTCTGGTCTAGTGCTTAACGACAGGTAAATAAGACTGCCTACGAGTTCACGATATGGCACATCAATCACTGGACCTTTTTCAGTATTAAATCCAACCTCCATTGGTGTGCTTGCCTCTTTACATTCACTCATACTGTATCTCTCTATCAAACTATCAATAAATTTCTTCTGTGATAACTTTATTGTGTTTTCTTTTCTCTCTATGTCTATGCCCAAAAATGTTGAGATATTTCCTAAATCTTTAGCTTTAAATTCTTGTTTCAAAAGTTGTACTGTTTCTTCTATATTTTCCAAGTTTCCAAATAGTAAAATGTCATCGACAAAAAGTATAAGCCATAAATTCTCTCTTGTATATAGACACACATCATACTTTGACCTTTTCATGTTTATTGATTCGCAAAAGCTATTCATTTTTTCATTCCAACAACGAGGTGATTCCTTTAGCCCATATAGAGACTTCTGTAGTTTCAATACTTTTTCATTATCTGTTACTTTCACACCTTTAGGTACTTTGATGTATACCTCTGAATCCAACTGACCATTTAGAAAGGCTGAGGGTATATCTAGCTGTCTGATACTCAAATCACGATTTAGTGCGTGTGACAGACCTAATCTTATTGTAGATATCTTTGCAACTGGTGAGTAAACATTATCATAAGTCTCTTGCTGAAAACCTCTTGCAACTAATCTTGCTTTTCTTGTACCGTCAGATTTTGTTTTAAAAACCCACTTTGTACTAATGGCTTTCTTTCCTTCTGGAAGTTTAGTTTCAATCCATGTATTTTGTTCTTCTAATGACTTTATTTCCTTACTAATTGCATCTTTCCATTCATGATCTTTCTCTATAGCTTCTTCATATGTAATTGGATCTTCTTCTGAAATAAGAGCATATGCTAAATACATCTCATAATCGCTTAACTTTGCTGGTAATTTTCTGTTCCTTTTATTTACTTCTACATTCTCATTTTCAATACTTTCTTTTTCTTGTGCATTTTTCTGAATAGATCTTTCTGGTTCTTTCTGTGTTTCTGTTACTTCTTGCTGTTGTTGAATGTTTTCATCTTCTGTATCATAGAGTATGACCTCCTTTGTAGTCTCTGTAGATATCTCTTCTTCATACTTATACTTTGACTCGTCAAATTTTACATCCCTTGATATCACAATCTCATTACTTTGGGGGTTCCACAATCTGTAACCATTTCCACTATAACCGACCATCCTTGCTTCTGTAGCTCTTGGCTCTAATTTCCCTTGTTTAGGTAGATTTGTGTACCATGCCTTACTACCAAACACTTTCATATTTTTTAAATTCGTTTTACCTAGAAATATGCTTGCTGGCGTGTCCCCTCTTAAGGCTTGAGTTGGTGACCTGTAGGGCATGTAATATCGGAAGATTTTCAATTCCGATACTGAGTTTCGATATTAGATCTCAATATCGGAATTCCGATATTAATATCGGAATTACGTTATTTAATTTGAAATTGCACATTTTATTTATAAATTGCACAAATTCGGTATGAGGTTGGATTGAGTGCAATAAAAAACATTTTTGATTAATATATTATATCATTTGGTTCAAACTTTGGTTGTTTTAAAATATTTATTTACTTATTAAATCAAATAGCGCTACTTCGGCGTAGAAAGGTCGTAAATGCCATTTTTAGACTGAAATTACTTTATTTTGAATGTTAAAGTTTTATAATAGGTACTATTTCGATTTCTATATTATTATACTTTTTATAAACGATTTCTTGTAAAAAATAAAGACATATAGGACAACAGTGAGGCCACTCAATGCGTTAACGGTGCGGTACGGCGCCGGAGCGGTACCGCAACGTCATCCTACATACAAAACTGTATATCGTGTCACACAAAATTTAAAAATTACCGTATCACCATAGTGTTATAGAAAAGTTTCAATGCGATTTGCCTTGAATCTAATTAACATAAAAACCACCCGAGTATCTTCGTAATAATGTGTATTAGCAATAATTTATTTAGGTTTAGTTTTGAAAAAAGAATAATACGAAACAAAAAACTTGGATTCTTTGATAAAAAGTAGGAATATCATTAAAGCATTATTAACAGCAGCGATGGCCCAGTTGGATGAAATGATGGCCCAGTGGTGGGGCAGCCCCGACTTAGTCGTGGGTTTGATTCCAGGCAGGCGCATTACTTTGTGTAATTTATTTAATCACTGCTGCTCTCAAAACGGTTATGGAAAACAACGTAAGGAAACCGGCATGTCTTAGAACCAAAAAATTCGAAGACATGTGACATCTGCCAACCCCCACTAGGCCCGCTTGCGGTGGATTATAGTCCATCCCTCTCCTAAAGAGGAGGGTTGAGTCCCTGCAGTGGGAACATTATAGGCTGATCATCATCAGCCTTATCAGATTATTAGAAAGCCATCGTCTGTCACCAACTCATGACAGAGGTAAGCTACATTTTTGCCGACTGTAATAGTGTTTTATGTATTTATATTATACTCTGTACAAACTGCTTAAACATACTTTCATGATTCTTCAAACACATAATTGAAGATCGTAGTAAGTACCTACTGTACCAGTTACCACTAACAATAAATAAATAAATGCAGTGCTATTCTTTAATTTATATAACAAGTTCTCTCCCTATATTGATTAGTGAGGAATCACCAAATTCATGACAAAATCAATTATTTAAATTATATTGAAAGCGACCATGACAATTAGAAACAACGAGATTCTATGACTTAAACTCCCTAGATGTTTTGATGAAAATTGTGGCATTTACACCCTTGACTCTAGTGATTAAATTGTTTTTTGATATTTCAATGTCACTCGTGACTTATATTGCTCTCTTATCGCATCATTAGTGAACTGGCTACCGGGATACGGTAGTGCGCTGTCGCGCTCGGCGCTACACATGGATCTAAAATACAGGTTCAGTTTAAAACTCAAAATATAGAAAAATATGTCCGATATTGCAATTCCGATATTGAGTGATCCAATATCGGAATTGTAATATCGGAAATTTCGCTCCGAGATTCCGATATTACGAGATTCCGAGATTCCGATATTCATGCCCTAGTGACCTGTTCAGAGCATAAGTAGCACATCTAAGTGCCTCATTCCACAAGTACTTTGGTAAATTACTCTGTATTAATAAGGCTCTGATTCTGTCACATAGCGTTCGATTCATGCGCTCCGCTACACCGTTCTGTTGTGGAGTGTAGGGGCATGTGAATTCCTGACTTATTCCTTCTTTTTCACAGAATTCTTTCAGCTCTCTGTCTACAAATTCACCACCATTGTCCGTTCTTATCCTTTGTATATTTATTCTTCTATTTTTCATTCTGTTGACATAATTAATAATATACTTCTTCGCTTCACTTTTATACTTTAATATGTAAACTTCTGTAAAATGTGAGAAGTCATCAATGATGGTTAAATAAAATCTCTCTCCATTTGCTGTCAGCGGTGTTATGGGGCCTCCAATGTCACAGTAAATAAGCTCTCCAATTTCTTTAGACTTTGGGTGACATACTTCACTAAAAGGGATTCTTGTACCTTTGGCTCTATGACAAATATCACACTTCGCATTACTGATAGAAAGTCCCAATATTCTCATACCTGCATGGTTCAAATGAGCCATTCTCTGATGCCACAAGTTGCTGTTCTCGGCTGTCATAGCATTTCCTTGTATGATGTTGAGATCAATAGTAAACAGGCTTCCATTACATTTACCTTGAATCTGTCCACTTGGTGTGTTTATTATTACTATATTTTTCTTAAAAGTTACTGTACTTCCTGCTATATTCAGTTTTCTGACTGAAATTAAATTGTGTGACAAATTATTTCCAATTAAGCATTCAATAGTTACTGTAATTCCTTCTTTTGTTTTTAACATCAATTTTCCTTTTTTATTTATCTGTATTGTATTTCCATTTGCAACTCTAATATGTATTACTTCAATTGTTTGAATATCTTTCATAAATTTGCTGTATCTTTCATCAATCATGTTATATGTGGAGCCAGAGTCAACCACAAATGTTATCATCTCATTATCTTCTGTAGCGCTTGAAGCATAAGCAATAAATGAAAAGTTTTCTGTCTTTTCACTGGTTATGTTGCTTTCTGGCCTTCTCTGAAAATTACTTTTACCACGGGCACGTCTTCCACGAGTTATTCCTCTATGGTTCCTTCCTCGACAGTTGCGAGCAAAATGACCCGTTTTACCACATGTGTAGCATTTTACTGCCTCGCCTGTGAATGAACAGTTTCCTGAACTTTGGAATGCTGTCTCATCTGCCATCTTTAATTCAGCATCCAGGAGTTTACTTTTTGTATAGTCTAAAGTTAGCTCTATATTTGTTGTCTCCAATGCAGTAATAGTTGGCTGATAGGAGTCTGCCATGCTAAGTAGCAGGTGACATACTTTGTCTGCTTCATCAAATTTCTTTCCTGAGGTCTCAAGATCTCTAATAATCTTGTCAAAATTATGAAAATGTTCCTCCAGCTTTTGTCCTTTTTTACACTTTATTTGAATAAGTTGTTTTCTTAAGTAAAGACTTGACAGGACACTTTTCCGCTCAAATATTTTCTTTAAATTTTCAATCATTTCTTTAGCTGTCCGTGCCTCTCTGATATATTCTATATGCTTGTCTTGTAAAGACTGAATTATTAAGTTTTTAGCCTTAGAATCAGCTTTCATGAATGCAAACTCATCTTTAAATTTTTTAATTGCTTCATCTTTTTCTGAACTTACGGTTTCTCGACACTGATGCTCATCCATCGCAGCTAGTACTCGGAACAACCAGTTCCCGAAATTGCCTCCTTCCAATACCGGTAAAGGGTTCCGCACAATTTTGTCGGACATCGCCATGTTTAAGTTTCTGTACTTATAAAACTGCCCTAAACTGCGTCAATCTGACTGAATTGGACTTCTGGGCCCATAACCTGATAGAAATAGCTATAATTCAGTTACTTTTGGTATCGGATTGGAAGGATTTGCATTAATTAAAATCTTCACATCTTCGTAACACATATTCTATAATCCGACCATACAGCAGAAGAGATTGAGTCAGATTGACATAAGACCACAGATAATCATATCATAAACAACAGATGATACCTCTCTTATCTTTAAAGTAAATAGGAATAGACACGATTTTGACGACGTAAATAGCGCGCTATCAATGGTCACGGATTGGTTCACAACAAACAACCTTGTTCTTAATGCCAAGAAAACTAAAATAATTAAGTTCGCTTTAACCAATGTTAGAAATCTAGGTCCCAGTATTATCCTCGCCAATCAGGAGCTGGAAACTGCCGACTCTGCTATATTTCTGGGCATAACAGTAGATTCAAAATTACAATGGGGTTTACACATATCAAGCCTAGCGGGAAGGCTTAGTTCAGCCGCATACGCCGTCAGAAAAGTAAGACAATTCACTGACGTTGATACAGCACGGTTAGTCTACTTTAGTTATTTTCACAGCGTTATGTCCTACGGTATTCTGCTGTGGGGCAAAGCTGCTGATATTCAAAATATATTTGTACTGCAGAAGCGAGCGGTTCGTGCAATTTATCAGCTGGGTGCCCGAGTTTCCCTTAGAGATTTTTTTAAGGAGATTGGTATTCTCACTGTTGCTTCTCAGTACAGTCGCCCACAAAAGTGCATGGATACCTTAGGGCCTATTTTTCTGTGAAGGTAGAAATCAAATTTTCGAAAATAATTAATAGATGGCGTTTGGTTTCTGCACAACTGTGATATTAAACTCTTCAATCCCCAGTGTCACTTGTAGGTGGCATAAGTTTTATTTCTGTTTCTACCTCACAGAAATTTTATTTGTAATTCCTACTTAAATAATAATAAGAAATTAAACCTTTAAAGTTTTTACTTTCCGCAATGACAATATCCGGATTACCCGGTGTCACCTGTAGGTGAAATAAAATGGAGGTAGATTTTTATAACTTAGTCTTAACTAAATGTAAACTATTCTGTTGAGATATAGAAAAAAATGAACTTTTACTTGGGAATAGGTTAGGTAAGTAAGAAGTTAGGAAACACGTATTAGGTTGGATGTGAGAAGTTAAATGATAAAAAAAAATACGAAAGAAACCATAAGGAATGTTTTCATTAAGCTAATAAGTGCGCATAGCATTCAAAAATATAATATTCGAGTTAGTAGTAGTTAGCAACAGGGATGAACGGAGACAAACAAAAAAACACACAAATTTTAGAGGTTTATTTCTTACAGTTTATTATTCAAAAACAGACATTTATTATCGTTCAACATTAAATATTATATTATATAAAACTTCTTATTGAGGCCATAGCTTAAGTATTCGTTTCCAAAATCGGAAAGAGGATTGAAGCTTTTGTAACCTCAACAAAGACAAACAGGAGACCGGATTATTTTATCACAAAAGTGAAAAGTTAAATTAAATGAATTAAATAGGTAGGATAACAGCTATACAATTGCACAAAAACATACGAAAAAATTCTTATGTAATGTAAAAAAGAACCCTAAAAAAAAAATTGTTTGACATTTTTTAGTTATTAAAAATACGTAAGTCATAGGTTATAATAACAGTCAGTCGTAATAGGTTATAATAACCCGGTCTCCAGTTAATATAAAAAATAAGTACTAAAGTTAAGTAATATTATTTTTAAGTATTATGAAATATAAATCCTGGATCGGCAACACTTATCTATCCCCACACGTTCACTGCAATATGACCAGCATATTGGACACACATAACCACTTGTTTATCACGTAATATTTCTACACCACAAACATAAGCGTCCGTGTTCACTGGACTTAAAAGTTACTCAAATCAAAGTTAACATGATCCAAAGCGAACTGTAATCTTGTCCTTTAATGGTTTTCTGTGGGCCAGGGTTTCACAACATGCCTCCTATAATGCAGCTCTTCACTTATAAGAGCACGACGGGCATTGTCAACACTTGAGTCATATAAAGCAGCATAGTCGGTCATCGGCAGGAATCCATTTTCTTCATACTCTCATAACACGATTTGACGCTGTAATGTGTTTATGAGCCGTGGTCTACTAGTTCTTTGATGGTGTTGCAAAGATCCCTCGTCTTCAAATCGTCGTACCAATAGAACAACTGTTTTTCTCTGCAACAATAATTATAACAGAAATATAATAACACGCAATAATGATTATTTATTAAGTAGTATAGACGTAACTAAAACATTTTTTTTTCTTATAAAAATTTTGAAATCGAAACTACTTACGTTAACAATAAGATAAGTCGACAAGTTTCGAGTGTCGATAAGTTTTTGCCTTGATTTTGCAAATCAGTTATTTGAGCTCTTGTAAAGAAAACAATATTACAACGCGTACTCATTTTGATGAAATAAGTTAATTCACCTAAATTAAAATAAAACTGAGCTAAACACACTCGAATGAGGTAATCGAAACAAACATAACGAACAATCAATTGAGCTTAGTCTTAACTTATCTAAATCTTCAATCTAATTATTTCTACTACCTACAAATTTATTTATGAATTCATATTCGACCTACCCTCAAGTTTGAAAACTAAAACATAGATAATTAAAATCAGATACCTAGTTATAAAATGATAATAATATTCAATTTAAACAAACATAGTAGGTAGTTAGGAATAAATTTATATAATAGAAATAATTGATTATAAATTATTTGAATGTAAAATACAGAAAAAGAAACTACATGAACATTTTATACAGCGTGAGCGCCCTCTAGTTAGTGTAGCATCAACAATATAATCAATGTTGCTAATCGAGTACTTATTTACGCCAGGTGGCGTCATTTCTTGCTTCACACGGTATTTTTTCTGAACTTCCCATGCATTATTGTAGGCGATGGTACATCTTTGCCAACATTTTATATATTAGACAAAATATCCACCTGTACACTAAAAACAGTGATATCCACAATTTTAACACTAGAAATAAGCATAAACTACGCGCTCCTTTTCACCGGCTTCACAAAGTTCACAATTCATTCGTAGGGCTCGGGATTACATTTTATAATAAACTGCCATCTTCTTTTCTGGACTTGCCATTTAATGAGTTTAAAGCCAAAGTTAAATCTAATCTTTGTTTAAAAGCTTACTATTCTATTAACGACTACTTAGATGATAAGAATAGTTGGTCGCTGAGTTGAACGCAAGACAATGTTTGTTATTTGTGTTCTTTCTCCAAAATTAGTTTACTGTTATGTTATGTATTTATTATTTTATTTTTACACTGTTTATTGTTATATACTTTTGTTTAATAATGATTGTGTCTGTAGTAAATCTTAAATTTAACTGACACCTTGCTATTGTATCGAGTCTGGTTCTTCTAACCAACCTAACAGACAGATGTGTGCTGGGGAGTTTGTTCCGCCACTTCTTCTTTCCAGCTAAACACTAGGAAGTGTCGATGGGTGGGCGTTTTTGGGGGACTGTCTTATAAAAATGTAAATACAGTGAAACCTGGTTAAATGTGTCTCAGATGTCCAAATCTGTCTCATGTCTCAGTATGAGTTCCAGTAAAGTTATAGAAGTTTCTCACTTATCCAAGTCCCAGTTAGCCAAATTTCACTGTAGTAAAGTAAAGTAAAGTAAATTTTGACCTTCGAAAAGTGCTGATTATCAGCCTAGTTTGAATAAATGAATTTTGACTTTTGACTTTTAACAAACGCCATAGATAATTATGTAAATAGGACAGTACTGTGGTAGAGTACAAAAAAATAATAATATGGATAATACCATTTTGCAATGTTTTGAGTTTTGAGTTCATTACTTGCTTGCTTGTTGTTGTTGCTTGCTTGTGTGATAGTTGTGGAATATTATTATTATTACTTTGGATCCTACAATAAAACGATATGTTCCACCCCAGAAATAAAATAATTAGCAGGAATGCTTGATTGATGGTTTTGTAAAGGGTCCGTTTACACCTTGTATTTACATTTTAAAAAGATATTCTCGTTTAAATACGAAAACTAATAATAAGCCCAGGGAGTTTCTGTTGTGTATTGGTTTTACAATTTTTTTGGGAATAAGGCAAAAGTTTTCGAAGCTTCATCATGATAGTTGTTTCGTGTCTTGGTGTTTGGTTTGTGTATGTGAGTTAAAAAATCCTAGGGTTTGGTAACGTTTTTTTTTATAAATAATAATATAAGTATACTTTTTTTATAAGTTTTTTATTAAAGTTGATACTTATTGTTTTTTTGTACCTGGAGGAGCTCGTGGCTTAATAAGAACTGCCACTCGGGTCAACCTTTAGGTAAAGCTGTCCTTGCCTAGGTCGGTCTGTGGATGGGTGACCGTCTGACATACCGGGTTTCCTCCGTGCCTCGGAAAGCACGTTAAGCTGTTGGTCCCGGCTGCTATATATATCTTTGGTAGTCGTTACAGATAGTCAGTGACCTGAAATTCTGACATCCTGCAGTCTTACCAAAGGGTATCGTATTACCTAGTATTAACTGGGTTGTGGGGGTCAAATAGGCAGTCGCTCCATGTAAAATACTGGTATTCAGCTGCATCCGGTTAGACTGGAAGCTGACCCCAATATTATACTTGGGAAAAGGCTAGGCAGATGATGATTGTTTTTTTGTACCCTACCACAATGTTGTCTTGTTGACCCTAAGGTCAGAGGTAGAGAATGCCTTGTGGCATTAATTCCGCCTATGTATCACTATTGTGCATAAATACCTAAATAAAAATAAGAGAACTGGTAATTAGTGACTATAATAATAATAGTCCTCCTGACCGTTTTTTCGGCCACGGCGACCAATCCCAGCGGAGATTAGCCATCTGCGCGGGAGATATTATAGTGCACAAGTGTGTGCGCAGGCACAAGTGCACTCTCTGTTCCTTTTCTCTCATAGTCCGATGAGACGGCAATCCGACACGACCGGAGAGAGATCAGGCGCAGGACCAACGGCTTAACGTGCTTTCCGAGGCACGGGGGTATTATACCACCAACTTCCAAACTCCGGGCTACTACTGGGAAATTTCCCAGTAGTAGCAGTAGGGAATCGAACCCATTGCAGGACCTCACGCTCTGCAGTCGCGCTTGCGACCACTAGACCAACGAGGCAATTAGTGACTACTGGTAACTTTAACATGTAATAGTGTACCTACTATGAACTTATTATGAACTATACATGTGCATATACATACAGGTAGGATAAAATTTTTGATAAAGTGCGAATTGTTGTCATATAATAATTATTTTATTTAAATCGGTTAGCCAACAATAATTGTTTACACAAAACATTTACAAACAATCCTTTGTTATTTTTTTAGTAGTGAGATAATCACTTATAACACTACATACAATATTTAATTATATTTATAACCTTTTAGTAGCAATAAAAGTTTATTGGTGGAACATAAATATTGATATTGAATGGACAATTTACTGCTTGTTATTGAATGGGCAGGATTAAAAACTAAGATAAGTGCAGTAGTATTAATTAAACTAGTAGTAAGTATTAACTAATATGAAATGAAAACATAATACCTATATAAAAGTTAATGAAACAACTAATTTTTTTACCTGACTACGGCAAAACCAAAGGAGGGTTATGATATTGACTGGCTATGTATGTATATATGTGAGTATCTTCATCTGTTCCCTCATAGCTCTTAATCTACTTATCGAAAGTCGACATATGAGGTATTGTTAGAGCCGTCTTAATTGTCTGCTGAACATAGGCTACGTGACTCGTCACAAAACTCGGTATGGCGCCCTCTAGCGGGCAAAAAGTAAGTGTTCAAAAATTAAAATGGAGATAAATACCTACGCCGTGTTTGGTATCATTTGAAAAATATTGCTCAAATTTTAAATCACGCCCTCTAGCGGACAAAAAGTAATGTGTTAAAAAAAATTAACACCAAAATTGTTAAAATAAAAAAAGTAAAAAACTAAAACCCGACTACGACAACAAAAACGACGCTGAAAAAGTATGAAACAAGATTTTCAAGATAGAACAAAGAGAAAAACGGTAAGTATTAAAGTGTTTAGGTTGGTACCTACCTATAACGTGTGACTACGGCTTTTCTTTTTGTTCTATCCTGAAAATCTTGTATAAGCTTGGTACCTACCTCTTTGACCTCCAATATTTCCGTAACTAGAAAATTCGCAATTACAGACCAGAATAAAAAATAATCATATTGAACCCAAGTGCCTATAAGGATCTTTTTTGGAACAAAGTCGCGGACAGACGCTAATCAAGAATAATTCTTGTTACAGGATGAACTGGCCGCTGTATCTCATAGCAGGCGCATTCAGCATTGCAGGCTTCTGGATGCTATGGAGATACAAGAACAGAAGAATGATAGAGATGGCTAAGAAGATGCCAGGACCTCGGGGAGTGCCGCTCCTAGGGAATGCTTGGCTGTTCATGGGACAGCCTGAAGGTAGGATGGTTACTATTTGAAAGGTTTTTTATTGGACTAAATCATTATCATGTCTTGTCTTTGTCCCATTTTATTTTGGGTCGGTGAAACACGTTCTTTTTTCCATTCTCCCCTGTCCGATGTCACAGCATCATTTAATCCTTCATCTTCTTCTGCATCACATTGTTAGACGTACTAGCGGCTAGGACTAACCTACTCAAGTTTGCTCCTATGTCACGAGCCGCGCGTGTTATTAATATTATAATGGTATCGGACGATTTATTTGGTCAAAACCTGGCGAAAGGGGTTTGAACTTTTTTGTATGGGAGCTGGCTGGCATATCGACCCACCGCCATTTTGTTTTTTTTTCGAAATCGCGGCCCACGATGAAAGTGGTATGTATGGATAGAGGACATATAGACGAACCAAAAATGTCCAGTAACACGGTACCTAAAGTGTCACGTTACCGAGATATTTGAAGGCAAAGATGGACATACGAGTACAATGACCACATAAAAAATAGACCTTTTACGTGTATATAGGTGTTGATTATTATTATTTCTGGTTATTGAAAGAGAGTAGGCACATTACATACTACTAGGAGCACGAGAAAACAATTTTTTTTTTTTTTTTTTGACAAAACATAGTGTTTCATTGCGACGTGAAGCTATTTTATTGTGCGTACAATAATAATCAACCTAGGAACTATTGTTTGGATACAATTGAACGCATATACACGAAAAATGGCTATTTTTTAAAATATTTAATGATTGTCATTGTACACATTTGTCGATCTTTAACTTCAAATATCTCGGTAACGTGACACTTTAGGTACCGTGTTACTGGACATTTTTTGTTCGTCTATATGTCCTCTATCCATTCATACTACTTTCATAGTTGGCCGCAATTTCGAAAAAAAAACAAAATGGCGGACAGGTTGATATGCCACATCGGTTCTATCCCCAAATTTATTCAAAGGGCACAAATAGTTATTGAAAATGGGGTGGTACTATAAACTTTGTCATGTTTTACGGATTTATAGTTTAATTTAATTTTACATTTTTGTTGTTTATTGTGTCTTATATCTTATTTATAGCATCGTATTGAATGTATTGTCTGTAATGTTGCTATAACGAGTGGTAAATAAATAAAATAATAAATAAATCTTTCATATTATTCCTCACACAAAAACCCGTCCATCTTTTCTTTGGTCTTACTCTCCTCTCCCTCTCCATCCATCAACATTCATATCCATTAATTTTTTAGTCACGTGCGTTTTATCCCTCATCCACAATGTCCATACAACCTGACCCTGATTGGCGAATTGCAAAAAAACGGTCGCATTCACCGTAATAAGTTAATCGATGCTATATCCGTCGCAAGACAAATCCAACAGAAAAGCTTCGTACATCAAAGGCCCCTCTATATTATTATGTGCTTTGTCGATTTAGAAAAAGTTTTTTTTGATAGAGTTCCGTGCGAGGCCCTGTGGATTCTTCAAAAGTATGGCTATCCAAAGAAGTTTGTCAACCTCATCCGTCAATTTCATGTTGGCATGAAAGCTCAGGTTCGACACGAAAACGATCTTTCTGAGAAGATCCACATTACAAGTGGAGTAAAGCAAGGTTGCGTCATGGCACCCACACTCTTTGCCATTTACTTCGCAGTTGTAATGAGAGACGCCCTGCAGTACCTACTGGAGTGACCAAATAAAACTTGTATAAAGTATTGTATTTTCTTTAATTTTAGCGCTACAGGAGCTATATTTTTAGAGGTATGCACGATTGCTGCTAAATGGTGCAAAATTTACAAAAATATTCATTTATTACTTAACGAGTTTCAGGGTGGCTCCTCAATTCAGACGTTTAGATTGAGGAGCCACTTTTGCATTAAATATAACTAGTGATATATTTTGCTGCTAAATCTAGAATTCGTGCTGCAAAATAAGCTACATTGCTGCAAAATAATGGTCAGATCGGTTTTTAAAATCTGATGTGGCTCCTCAATCCTTACGGACATAATAATTATGCTTGGTAAACTCTTAACCGCTAACTATCACGGTGCAATTACCACAAAGATTTACTGTGATTAAAAAAAAGCATTTAAAAAACATAATTTATTTATTAAACACCATTGTGTCTGTTTGCAGACATGTCACTTAGTGAACGTGTTAATTAAGTTACTAACGGGCACAACCACAGACTAGAAAAAGGTCACAATGCACCATTCATTTGTTTTTTTTTCATTCCGTCCTCGCTGACGAGGCGATACCCCGCTTCATCAAGCCCTTACCGTCTCTCGGTCGAGCCAGCCCGCGATGCTGAGCCAGTGCAGTGGGTTAAATCATCCCCTAAATAATAATACCACTCAGATTTAGACTGACCCCTTGCTGTCCTCCCACAGGGACGCCCTGAGCCGAGACTCGTACCCCACAGGGGGTGCCCTTAGCGTGTAGTCCTTACTTTGTAAGTTACCCTGGCTGGAGGCCTTAACTTCAAAGTCTGGTTCTATTCACAAAAAAAAAATGATTTTAGTCAACTCGATCGCTTGTGCTTGACTCAGACATTTCAGACGTCAGCACATCAAACTACACAAAACTGTCTTAAACAAATTGTAGTACCAGTAAGACGACAAGAATTAAGTGATGTATATTATTATTGATTTACAAGTAAACCGTATCAATAATTCCCCATAAGTTAATTAGGAAGCCACTCATAGACACCATTTCTGAGTATCGATTCCGTACTAGAACAAACAATAATTATAACCTATTACGATTAAGAATTAAAAACGAATTGATAAGATTGAAAACGAATCGAATACAGTTATTTAGAAGCCGGTCAAGTTTATTGAGATGTGCATTCAGGTCATAGTAGCACATATCACCATAGTCAATAATGGGGAAGATTAGGGACTGCACAAGCATTGCCTTGATGTGTGCTGGGAGAATATTTCTCAATCGATAGAGAGACCGCAACGTTCCGGTGACTTTCTTGCTCACAATCGCAACCTGCTTACGCCAGTCAAGGCAAGTGTCAACATGCAAACCTAGATCCTTGACGTCAGACCTAAACGGGATCACTGTGCCGTCAAAGGCAACCGGTGGGACCGTCAAACCATTCAGGCTCATCAAACTATAGGGGCTCCCTATAATGATGGCCTGACATTTGGCAGGATTAACTGCCACCCCGAAACGATCCGACCAGTTTTTAACAGCTCGTAAATCCCGGTTTAGCTCCTATATCGCACCAGATAAGCCATCAACACCCGCCTGACAGTAGAGCTGTAAGTCGTCAGCGTAAAGATGATACGCACACTGAAGTTCGGCAGTTATGAGATCTATAAAGATAGAGAACAAAAGTGGGGATAAAATGCCGCCTTGAGGGACGCCAGTATCCAGATCACACCAGCTGGAGTTAGAGTCACCAACAAAAACTGACTGCTGACGCCCCCGAAGATAGGAAGAAAACCATACCAGGCCCTTGTGAGAGACCATGCGATAGGAGAGGATGGATAAAAGGACTTCGTGACTGACGGTATTAAAGGCATTTGAAAAATCAATCAACACCAAAACCGTAACTTTGGTAACCTCCATTCCCCGCCTTATATCATCAGTCACTTTAAGGAGAGCGGAAACGGTACTGTGCCCGGGCCTGAACCCGGATTGGAATGGACTGATGAGGGAGTTTTTGTGGATAAAGTTGGAGAATTGTTTATGTACACAAGCCTCGAGCACTTTGGATAGGAAAGGAAGGATTGAAATTGGACGAAAATGGCTAAGAAGAGTGGGATTAGGAACTTTAGGTAGTGGTCGAACATGGGCTTTCCGCCACACGGAAGGGAAAGCACCGGAGTAAAGGGAAAAGTTAACAATATGGGAAATCGCAGGAAGGAGCTGATCAACCACTGTCACGATCATGTGTCGACTGATGTTATCGCAACCAACAGCTTTGGATTTAATGGAAAGAATGATTTTTTTGATCTCTCTCGGGTCGACTGGGGTGAAGGCGAAAGGAGCAATATTGGGTCGCGTCAGACCAGCAAGGTAGTCAAGGATTTGACATTTGGCTGAACTATCAAGGGCGGGAACAGTGGAGAAATGACGATTTAGATCGTCCAACCCAAATGTCGTAGGAAGGTCTGAATGCCGCGATTTGCCGATACCTATAGGGTTCCAAGGAACTTCCAGATATCAGCAGGAGAAGAAGAAGTGATATTATCAAGAATGTGGCGGCGTTTAGCGTTGCGTATCATCTGATTACAACGATTGCGAGTAGATTTGAAGAGGGTCCACTTTATTATCCGAACGATCTTTTTTAAACTTCCGAAACGCGCAATCCCTTCGTCGCATTGCCATTATTTGCCATCTTTACTCCCCGATTCATCCATGGCGCAGGCGGGCTCTTAAGCTTGACTTTCCTGATGGGCGCGTGGGTGTCGTACAGGTTGAATACAACTGAATTGAAGATATTAACTTTTTCATGAACCGAGGTGGCCTCCTCCAGGGGTGTCCAGTCGATATTAGCAGCATCTTGTATAAGTTCCTGTTGAACAGAGCTATATTGCGTAGCGGTTGCTGGTGAAGAAATCTACAATGTCGACGACAGCGTGGATGCAGAAAAATAAACTTCGTTTATGCACTGATATGGCGTCTTTTATTACTCAGAATGAAAATAGCATATCAACAAGTCATTATTATTAAGATTCAATTAGATTATATTGTTATAAATTAATTAAATAGACAGCACAAACAAAACATGGCTGAGCGAGCCGAGAGATCAATATAGAGTACACACAATGGAGGGCAGTGTTGCCATCCGCAGAGTATCCCATGTATAGCATACCATAACAAAATATTAATTATTTCTAACACTCCTCCTTATGATCTACATTGGACACAAAAGCCATATCCAAATACATCTATCTGTAAACATCAATAAAATAAAATAAATATTGACTCTACACAATCAAAAAAAAAATAACTCTACATTTACTTAACTCTACCAAGAAGTTCAATTTACAAGTTTTACATTCAAACAACTGAGAAAATGCTTATGTTTTTGAACAGGTAAAGGCTTTGTTAACAAATCTGCAATCATATGTTCAGTAGTCAAATATTGTACATCTATCAGACCGTTACTCACTAAATCTTTCACAAAATGGTAACGTAAATCAATGTGCTTAGTTCTTCTATGAGAACATTCTTTAACTAGCAGCAATTTCTGAGCACTCTGATTATCGTTGAATACAATTACACTGATTGCTTTGTTTAGAATTTCACCTAGAAAATTCTTCACAAAGCAAATGTCTTTGCATACATCACTCATCGCTATGTACTCAGCTTCAGTACTTGATAGAGCAGTACTTCGCTGTTTTCTAGCCTCCCAGTTAATCACACTGTTACCCAATTCTATGGTAAAACCAGTATAAGATTTACGGTCCGACAAATCATTTGCCCAATCCGCATCCGTGTAAGCTTTTAAGTTAAAACTATTACCTTTCATAAAATAAAGGCCATAATTAATAGTACCAGCTAAATAACGCAATACTCTTTTTGCGGATTGCCAATGAGATTTGTCAAAACATGTACTAAATTGATGCAAATGCAATGTCAGGTCGAGTGCATACCGCTAAATACATAAGCGACCCCAATAACTGTCTATAACTATACACATCATCAGGTAAGCATTCCTTATCAGATTTATCTAATTTACAATTTACAGGCAAAGAAGGTGTGCTCAGGCTTCTTCTTCCCATTCTCCTCACGTTTTTTCTTGAAACATCGCTTGGTAGTGTGCCCCGACTTCTTGCAGTAGTCACAGACGAGCTTTCCCTTAGGTTTCACCACATACGCCTGAGATTGTTCACCATGACCATTTCGCCGATGATCCTCCTGCAGCAGACGACATCTCACAATCTCGCTGGTGAGAGTTTCAGTCATGTTCGCAGTCTCCAAACTTGAAACGACCACATCAAACTGTTCAGGTAAGCCGGAAAGAAGAATCTCAGCTACTTCAGCGTCATCAATAACTTTTCCAATGTCAGCGAGTTGTGACACGAGCTTCATGACTCCTTCTATGTAGTCAGACATTCCAGAAAACTGATTGTACTCCACCCGGTGCAATTGTCTAAGAAGAAGCACCTTTCTATAGAGCCCCTTGTCTTCATAGATATCCGACAACGACTTCCAGGCAGCCTTGGCAGTTTCAGCGGATCTAACATGTTGGTAAAGACTCGGTTGAAGCGCGAGGCAAATACGCGCCAGCGCGCGCTTGTCGCGGGCGGCGTCCGTATCTGTGCCATCCACGCAGTCCCACAGCCCTTCAAGTGTCAGGATCATCTTAACGGCAAATTTCCAATTTATCCAGTTGGAATTTCCTTCGAGTTTTTCTATAGTTGAGGTTATGTTGGTTACGTGTTCGTTTTGTTTTGCCGTCGACATGTTGTGCCACAAAAATTTCTTTCAATATCAGTGCAATGATTTTCTGTGCTTTTTCAATTGTAGTTTTATGAATCTTGGCTTCACTAACCTTGTTTAACTCTGGGCCCATAACCTGTTGAACAGAGCTATATTGCGTAGCGGTTGCTGGTGAAGAAATCTACAATGTCGACGACAGCGTGGATGCAGAAAAATAAACTTCGTTTATGCACTGATATGGCGTCTTTTATTACTCAGAATGAAAATAGCATATCAACAAGTCATTATTATTAAGATTCAATTAGATTATATTGTTATAAATTAATTAAATAGACAGCACAAACAAAACATGGCTGAGCGAGCCGAGAGATCAATATAGAGTACACACAATGGAGGGCAGTGTTGCCATCCGCAGAGTATCCCATGTATAGCATACCATAACAAAATATTAATTATTTCTAACAGTATTCATTCATTCAGTATTCATCCGCGCAAAGGCACGCCTGTACTGGAATATAGGTTTGGGTTTCGGGGGTTTAAGGACATAAGACAGGAAGATAAGGTCGTGATGGGAGAAACCAGGAGCGTCATGTTGACCATGTAAGGAGACTAAGGAAGGATTAGAAACAAGAATCAGGTCGAGCCAAGTATCATCACCAACAGTGTTGTGATGCGTTGGTTGGAGAGGCAACACGTGTATACTAGCTGACTCGACCAGATGGAGGAGTTTACTGGACCGAGAGGAGTTCTGGGCAAGGAGGTTGGTGTTAAAATCCCCCATGACAATGTGATGTGCATACTCTGAACCCAAAGATTCTAAGACCGATTCGAATTCGGTGAAGTAATCAAAGTGAAGGGGGACAATACACAACTCCAATGACGGCTTCAGCTCGTTTAACACAAACCTCGAGAAAGAGAAACTCAGCCGAACTATTAGAGGACGAAGTAGCGAGAATTTTAAAAGGGAAATCAGCACGAAGATAAATTGCCACACCACCCCTTCTCCTTCCAATTCGATCATTTCGTAGAAGAACGAATCCTGGGAGAGAGTAAGTAGTGGACAGAAGTTCAGGTTTTAGCCAGGTCTCGGAAATTAGGACAGCGTGGACATCGTTATTCGTAAAAGTATCACTCAGTTCATTGTAGTGGCTAGGAATACTCTGTAATTTAATCTGTAATTTGTCGGATTATAAAATATTAATGTACCTACTCTTCTTCAAAAAATTCCGGACTATAGGGGGTCTTAGGCAGTACTCTATATTACTATAATATAATAAGATAAATTCGATAGTCTGACACTACCCAGCAAAACGTTTGTCGGATTACCGCGGGTCGAATGTATTGTTTTAATGTATGTATTTAGGAAACTACAATTTACAGAACTAAAATAATGATAAAATCTAGACAAGTAGCAAAAAGAGAAGAATAACAGGGCGTCAAAAAATTCGTCCACATTGCTGTCAACAGGAAAAGTGCCCAGAAGGCTGGCAGCATTACCACGTTGGATGGCAATGCTGATTCTTTGGCCAAAGAATAGGCCAGCCCTCTGGTCACGTGAAGAGTCGACCAACCGCTTGGCAATTTCCTTAAAAATTAGGTGAGCACTCGGACCCCAAGGCCCCAGTGTTTCAACCCCAAACGGCTCAAACACATAACTGCCAATTAAGTTGTTGTATTTGCGCCGCTTGAGGTTTTCAGCACCTGCAGCAGCCGCCCCAGCACAGCTCACCGTGCTAGGAAGATGGGATGGCGCAAGGGTGTCGACGCAAGTTGCGTCCCACACCAAAGGCCTACCCAACTTCCACGGCATTATGGTCATACCATCTGGTCTCTTCCCATCGACGCGTGCCAACCCATTGGGTTCCAAAACAGCAGGCACACCGGCGGTGGCCAGAGCACGTCGGATGAGATCATTAATGCTGGCGTGCCGCGCAATTCGACCTGCGCTCTTGCTGCAGGAAAGGCCATGGTGTCCGAGGCTGTCGACTACTTCACCACATTGACAGCGATGTGGAGCCCACATATTCCCCATTTATGACGTCATTGTAAGCCATATACAAATCCCGTCGAACTGATTGTGACTAACCACAATCATGTTTAAAGAAATAACCCTTTGGAAGTCTGGACAAGCGGACGACACGGCATGCGGCATGCGGCATGGCGCAAGTTTGGTGGTTAATTATTATTTACCCAATTAGCGCAGAGAACCCTAAAAACTCGCGCATGCTCGTAGCTAGAAAATGGAATGAGGCAATTACACATGATTATAATTATAGCAATTAAACATACTGTCGTCTTAATCAACCATTTTCCTTGTCTCGTAATCCGACCCGGCAGGTGGAGGGAATTACACTATTATTATAACTTAGACCATTATTTTATCCAACCTTTGCCCCCTTCGTAGCTAATTGATCCAGTGTTCAGTTTGTTTATTATGATGGCTGGAACGTTATTTGCCTGGGGTAGGTAGGCCCATTTAGATGGAGAGAGTTTCTCGAATCGAAGATACAATTATCGAAAGAACATTAAAAAAGTTTCTTCGTCTAAACATTTACGTTTGTCGCCCTTCCCCTTGGGCGACAATTGCCTCGCAATAGAATATTATCTATCTCCGTGTAAACAGAAGCTGTTTCGAGAATTGTATTTCGAGATTTTGTAAATACTAACTTCTCATATTTTTTATTTTTGTTGTTATTTCTTTTGGCTTGCAAATGCATTAAGAGCTGCATTTCTTGCATCACGATTTTTGTAATGCACATTCTCCGTATCCCACAAACACTCGTAATTTCTATATATTTCAATAAACTTAACATTATCAGCAGTACCAAATTTAAATGATTTTTGTGTCATTTTGAGAACAGTATGGTACTGTAGTCATCAGTGAACTCGAAGGGCAAATCTCGCGCTCAAAACGGTTCAAACCGATTTGTACGATACTCGTATGAACTTGAAATAATGTCATACGAGATCGTGTTTATACGAGTCGAGAACTCGTAAGCAAGAATCTTCTTACTATAATCTTCCCTGTGTAAACAGTCGCAGTAATTTATCGCTAGGCGATACTTATTTGCGAATCTCGGATGACATAATCGTAGGCGAGAATTTAGTTCTTGCCTGTATGTAAACATTGTGATACGATAATCTTATGGCGATTAATTGCTTGCGATAGTAGCGTACGATTTATCGCCAAGAGACGTTCGAGAAACTCTCTCCGTCTAAATGGGCCTAAGGCTGTTGGGGGCAGAAAATTGTGTATAATTAGGCAGAATCCACAGAACCTGCTACGATGCTTAATACTCCTTTTGCATCGTCGAATACTTACCGTCTTAAAAAGCGTAAAATGGACCTTTTGAATAATAGTAACTGCATGCGTCTTTTCATTTTTTTTTTCATTTCATTTTAGACCCCTGGTCTTACCCGCACGGCGGTTACGAGTACTACGGTCGTGGTTGATTATGATTCACTACCTACCGTGGTGAATTCTAAGAGTAGGAACAGTATAGTATAGCTAGGTAGATGATGTACGCAGAATCAACGAAGTGTAGCAGCTGGAACTATAGTTTATTTTCTACCTGAGAAACAAACGTGTACGTTAAAACATTTGACTCGTATTTTTGTTTGCAGAATTCACAAACGTACTGAAGGACCTGATAGGCGAGTTTGGCGGTCTGTTCAAATTCTGGCTCGGTCCTGACCTGAACATTGTTGTGAGCAATCCTGATGATGTCAAGGTACTTAGATAGTCATAATAATTATTGTATCACACCTGTAATCTGAAGGGGTAGGCAGAGGTGTACCAAATAGTACACCTACATCGTCAGTAATTTTTAAGTCCCGTGGGGGAGTCTAATGCCATCCCGACTTTGTAGCTGCTCCTGAGAAATTCCCGAGGGATAAACCCAATAACACTTTGCCCTCATGCTCAAAAGTCGCACTTGTGACCACTAGGTCAACGAGGCAGTTAAAATGTATTTGTCGGTCACAAAAAGCTTGCAGAAGGCTGTGGAGTTCCGTGCATTCAATTCGTTTTTGTAAGGTTTATGTCTGGTTGACCTTTCAAGGATTACATGCTTGATGAACAGATGATATCCTCACAACTTTGGAGTTTTGGTAGCTAATTTAATTATGGCATGGTTGGCGCAGTGACTGAGCAACTGGCTGATGCTGCGCATTGTGTCACGGGTTTGATTCCCTCACCGAACAAATATTGCCAGTTCCGGGTCTGGCTGTTTGTGACTTCAAAATGTTTGTAAACGCACCCACGATGCAGAAGAAATACTTGTACCTACGGAATAGATTTTTCTTTCAAGGAAAAGAAAATTATAATCTGACATCCTTTTGGATATTTCAGTTACTGCTGACAAGCTCGAAGACCAGTTTAAAAGGACCTCAGTACAAGTACATGGCTGATGTAATCGGAGGTGGAATACTGAGCGGATCAGGTAAGAACATACACCTTCCTTGAATACATGCTGTAAGATACATACCACGAGGAAACTCTTGCCTTAAACTCAATAGACACCTGAAGCTGAACGTAAGCAAACAGCAAGCAAAAACAAACAAATATTAACCTATATATACTGCTACACACTATCAGCTCTAGAAATTACTAATACCTATGTATATGCGGTCAATGTGGCGACACCTGGGGGAGGCCTATGTCCAGCAGTAGAGTCTACTGCTGGACATAGGTCTCCCCCAGGTGTCACCTTTGGGTGAAATGATGATGATGCCTATGCCTAATTGCTACATAATGCGATGCGAATGCGAATTTTGTGATAGGCCTTAATATAAATAGTATCATCAGGTAAGTCTGCGATTTAGTTTACTTTTTACCCGACTACGGCGAAGCCAAAAGGAAGGGTAATGATTTTGACAGTCTATGTATGTATGTATGTGTTGGATCCACCGGTATTATTCCATCAGATTCAGACATCATGTGGGCAGAGTTTGGGTCTAGTCATCTAGTGCAATGAAAATACACTGGGTGCGGTTCACTGGTTTTTATTTTAAATCACAAATTAGTTTCAGCACAATTTAGTCCAATCACTCACAACACTTATACTGGGCACAACGAATCGAGTACAGTTCCGGGATGTCTTCACACTGCGGCGATCAGGCACTGAATGACCTCGCTGTCCTTATGAAACATCACGACTCTGTAGAAGCGCGCGCAGATCACGTGATGTTAAAAATGGCGCGCTTGCGATTCGTTTCTTGTCCGTACTATTGACCGGATGCGACACGGCCACCCTGCGATTCACACGTCCTCGTGTGATGTTAATCTGGAAAACACAAAAATCCCGCACAGTTTTTGTTCGTCCATTCCTGACTCATTTATTTCACTAAGAACTAGTCTAATTTTAATCTAAGATTAGGAAGCATTTATCAATAATCATTCGAGATTACCGAGAACAAGTACAAAATTCCACTTTGAATTGATCAAACAACAAAACCACAGGTATGAGGTATCTCGTTCATGGTCAACAACAATCACACACTATTCCCCACGGGAATACCGAGTCAACCCTCGACTCTATGGTTTTCGCTTCTAGGCAAAACCCGACTATACCACCCAGAGCTACCGCCTACCGCGTACCCACGGACTACTTATCAAGCAGACACCGATTTCCAACGAGCTACGGCTACGATACTCTGGTATAGTCTTCGAACCATTGAACCGAGAACCTGTTGCCACAAACTAAAGTACTGCCAACTCCTCATCTATTCCTTCTACAATTTCTATTGGTAAGTACTTGGCCCTCGGGCATCTCACGAACACGATCGTGAGCGTATCTGTAAGTACGCTTAGAGTCAAGAACCGTTATCTTAAATGAACCTTTGAATTTAGGATCTAATTTTGTCTCATTCCTTTCCTCATTTTCAATTAAAACAATCATTAACAGCTTACTCAGAAACCTGAGCCTTATTTTGGTCAAATCAATTTAACTAGCATTCTTTTCAATGTTCTGTGTCGCGTGCTCTCATAACTCATCTAAATGAACAACATTAATCATCATCAGCGGTCACTAAACTAAGTGATTTCGCTACCCTTCCAATCATCAACTCGAGAGGGCTAGATTTAGTCACCCTATTAATCGTAGAGTTCATAGCTAGCTGAACTTCTCCTAATGCGTCCTGCCAAGAGCGGTCACGACTAGTCTCTACAGTGTCAACATACTTTTGACGGTACTCATGAATGGCCCAATCAAGAGGCTAGATGCATATGCCCAGTTAAACAAAACTAGGGTACTCATTACCCTTTCGACCTGACCGTTTGCGCGACTGCCTCCAGTAGCTATCAAGTGCAACTCTATGTTGTTAGAAGTGCAGAAACTAGAAAAATCTTTGATAGCGAAACAACGACCTTGATCTGCTATTATGCGTTTCGATGTACCAAACAACGCTATACAAAACTCAATAGCACGAATACTACTATTGGTGTCTATGCTTAGAGAGTGACGAAGCAACATTGGTAAACGCATAGATCTATGATGACATGACAAACACTTGATGTCGTTCTTACCAGACAAATTTTTCCAGAAGCGTCAATATGAATTGTGTGCCATGAGATATTGAACTTAGGAATTGGGTGGAGTTTTGCTTGAACTTTACCCGAGTGGGGGTTTCGCTACTTTACATTGATACAATTGTAGACAAATTTTCTCACGTATTTTGACATGCCTTCAAACCAATAGAGCTCCGAAAGTTTTTCGAGAGTTTTCTCCTATCTTAAGGCCAGGTTGCAGTACTTTGTTTTTATGTACGCACGACCTCGCCCCCCGCCCTGCCGCGCGAGCGATATAATGCCTAAATTTTAACTGTTTTTTGCTTCTTGGAGAAAAACTATAACGAAATTATACAATCTGTTTTCACCATTTACTTCAGAATAAAAAGTTCTATCTACTGATATAACTTTCATTTAAATTCATGATGAAATGTCTTAGCAGTACACGTTTGAAATTGTGATTTAGAGTCATGTTTGATAAAAAAAAGTATCGAGCCGATCATTCTAAATCGCGTTTCTATAGCAAATAGAGTTGGCTTTTTTAAGACAGCTTAGAACGTTTCCAATTCAAACGAGTGATATTTGAATTCGGCCTGGAAATTACGACGACTGTACTAAGCAACTACATGTTGTTTCCCGTTTTTTTTTTTTTAATAAACATGACACCTTAACCTTAACCTTGCACTGGTGTCGGTATGTAACTCGATTGCATGCGCAGGGTCAAATATTGTTAGAACTGGCTCACTGGTTAAATCAATCTATATAAATAAATCTATATAAATAAAAATGTTATGTTGGTTTGTGTACGCTTCAAAAACTCAAATAGTTCTGCACCGGTCGAGCTGAAATTTTAGAATGATATATAATCCGCATCAAGGATTGTTTTTACAGTATCCACGCGGGCGAAGCCGCGGGCGAAGCCACGGGCATCAGCTAGTAAGAAATAATTTTCTGACGAATAACCTCATGACTCTATTCCCAACCAATGGACCTATTCTTGCCACTCCTTAAACAAGACATTAAGGAGTCATTGTTTTTGAGAACTGTGGCTTAAATTGTTTGACAATAGGTGGCTACTTGGCAAGCCCTATAAACTGTCTCAACTGACAAAACCTAAATGATCAACCCGTCACTAAAGAATCAGCCGCCCACGTCATCCTGGAATGCGAGGTCGTGGCCACTCAACGCAGACAAATCCTCGGAACGGTGAGGTCGCTCCGCGAAGCCTGTGAAGCTCCCAGGAAACTTCTGTGCTTCTGGGCGGAGCTAGGCTGGCTATCCTAGCCAGGACACCTACGCACAACGGACCGATCAAGAGTCTAAGTGCGGATAACGGAGTCCCTACTCTACTCTACTCTACTCAACCCGTCACTTAAACAATGAACACTTTATAAAGTTCAGGGAAAAGCCAGCTTTTGTAAATTTATCGAGTACAATAAGAAGATGAACTAAACTCTCCTCCACTGATGACCCTATCACTAAAATGTCAGCAACGTATGTAACAGCATAGCTATAAGCAATATCACCTAATGCTTTCATCACTGCACGCTGATAAACTGAGCTCGTATTCTTCAAATAGGCATGGTCAAGTATTCCCACTGACCATCAGGTGTGACGCTATAATACAGTGTGCTCGATTGACACACCACACTAAAATATGATGATAGCCTGATAGCATAAATCAAGACACGTGAACCATGTGGTACCATCTAACCTAGATACAAGATCCTTTATCAAAGGCAATGGGAATATCTATCCGACACTGTATAGTCATTCAGTTCCCTGTAGTCGACACATCCCATCTGAACCACCCTTCTTTTTCACAAGCAACACTAGAAAAAGGTGAACAACTTGGCCTAAAAATACCTGCTTACAGTATCAACTTCGCTTTGAACAGCACTAACCCTGTAAGGGCAACGAATAACCGTTCCACTAGGATCTACAAGCCTATTTTGCAACTGTCCTGTTGTAATACGGGATCTAAAAACCAATAGAAAACGAAGATGAATATTCTGTCAATAGATTAATCAATTGGGAACAAAATTCTAACGGAACATCTGTATCAACTGTATTGAAATCAATTTGAAAGTTAGAAGCATTCTTGAGCTTATTTGAAACATCACATAACCTAATATTTTTATGGTAACTACTTAGCTAAATATTTACTTCATACTTGTGTCTCCCAGAAAAAAAATTGAACTGTAAAGTTTATTACTTATAATTACATTTTATCAGTCCTTGAAACACGCGATGTTTTCGTTAAAACTTTGCACTATCAGTCATCTTTGACAGTTTATAAAGGTCTGTTTTTTTTTTTTTTATAAATTTTTTATCACATTCTGTTTATTAGGGTGTCTATTATGTGCTGCGTGGCATATTACAAGTGTAATATGCACTTTGAAAATTTGAATTAATTCCGCTCTTGCACCACTGTGCGGCACCGTCCGTCTTCTGGCAACCATCGTGTGGAGGCTTTTGCCCAACGGTCATCGTGCATGCGGCTGATGTGACCCGCCCAATCCCACTTTAACTTAGCCGCCTTTTTGCCAACGTCCACTATGCCCGTTTTGGAGCGCAGTATGGTATTTCGAATCCTGTCTTGCCTTTTGACACCCAAAATTTTGGTTTTTTGTTTGATTTCCTCACCGAGCAAATATTGCCAGTTCCGGGTCTGGCTGTTTGTGATTTCAAAATGTTTGTAAACGCAGACGCACCCACGATGCAGAAGAAATACTTGTAGGTACCTACGGAATAGGTTTTTTTTTCAAGAAAAAGAAAATTTTAATGTGACATCCTTTTGGATATTTCAGTTACTGCAGCTGACAAGCTCGAAGACCAGTTTAAAAGGACCTCAGTACAAGTACATGGCTGATGTACTCGGAGGCGGAATACTGAGCGGATCAGGTAAGAACATACACCTTCATTGAATACATGCTGTAAGATACATACACGAGGAAACTCAATAGACACCTGAAGATGAACGGGAGCAAACAGCAAGCAAAAGCTACTCACTATCAGCTCTAGAAATTACTAATACCTATGTCTAGGCGGTCACTGTGGCGACACCTGGGGGAGGCCTATGTCCAGCAGTAGAGTCTACTGCTGGACATAGGTCTCCCCCAGGTGTCACCCCAAAGACGTCTACTGAGTAGACGTCTTTGGGTGAAATGATGATGATGCCTATGCCTAATTGCTACATAAAGCGATGCGAATGCGAATTTTATGATAGGCCTTAATATAAATAGTATCATCAGGTAAGTCTGCGATTTAGTTTACTTTTTACCCGACTACGGCGAAGCCAAAAGGAAGGGTAATGATTTTGGCAGTCTATGTATGTATGTATGGTATGTACCTATTTTCCTTTTTATTCTTTAACATAAAGATTTATAAACGCCTTTAAAGTTAACTGCAGACCAAATATTTTCTTTAATAAATAGATGTCACCAATATTGTATTTCACGACTTTCAATTTGTCTCCATGACGCGCGCTCGCTTCGCTCGCATATTAAATAACACTAATATCTTCTGTCCCCGAAGTGCCGGGCCTCCGCCGGCCTCCTTCGTCGGCCTACGGCCCGGTGCCCATGCCGCCCATAAAGAATACTGTCGCGAGACGATCGTATTATAATTTTGGTTAATTGATTTGGTGAGCATTTATCCATTTTGGTAGGCAAAAAGAATATAAATACAACACGTACAATTATTCTGATGAACTGAGTGTCTAATTATTTTGAAACTTAAAACGTTGTTCTTTAGGCACCTCAGTATAGAGTGGGTTTATTTTATTTGAAGTTAAAATATTTTATTTAGTACTTTACTGTACTTTAATCTAGGGTCTAAAAATCTTTTTTGGTTAGCATTTATTGTAGCCTTTATTTTATTTGTATTTCTCACTGTATATGTTAGATATTTTCTGATCGTATAGGTATTGGTTTATCTGGAAATAAAAGTTTTCTTCACAAGTTTAGGTGGCTGATGTTTATCCAGTTTCTCATATCTATGCGATTGTGTATTTTAATAAAAGTCTTGTAGATGTGAGATTTTAGACTGATTGGTCAGTACTTAGTTGTCAATGTCGCTTTTGTCACCTTTTTTATGCATTAATATTATTCTCTTTATTACCACTGTGCATCTTGATTGACTGACTTTCTCCCCAGGTCCAACATGGCGCAAGCACAGAAAGATAGCCAACCCGAACTACGGCAAGCGAGCCATCGAGAACTACGGCGAGATATTCAACAAAGAGGTTGAGGATGATCTGATGAACAAGTTCAGGAGTATGGGGAAGGACCAGTTTAATGTATACTACCACGTTGTGCGGACCACCAGCATTGTTGTTTGTCGTGAGTATATGTCTATATAAAGCATGGCCATGAACTTTAGGAAAAAGCGTAGGTACCTGCTTATTATTACACAAACGATTACCACGTTTTAGTACATCATTCTGAACTCCCCATGCACGCTCAAAATGTAACGGCAGATTCTTAGGAGGTCAAAAATATTATACGGAATAAGTACAAATAAATGGTAAGCGTTTGTGCAGCAGTGTCTCTTCCATCCTGTGTAATTTTTGATGGATGGTTTTCCCAAAAACACATTTTAATTCACTTTTGAAACTGAATCGTAAATTAACTTAATTTAATTATTTTTTCAGAAACTCTTATGGGATTGACAAAAGAGCAGACCTTGAAAATACCTCATTTTGAGAAAGTTATAGACGATAGCCCCAGGTAAAAAACATTATTTTATTGACTTTTTCAAATTAAGTCCGCTTTTTTTTAAAGAGTAGATTGAGCTACTCACCTCACGGTCTAGCTGTAGTTATCTGTAACATAATTGACGAGAGATTTTAATTGAGATTTTAAATATTAGTCGTAATTCTATCACAACACAATGCAATGGCAGGATATAGATAGTGCTAAAATTACTATTGTGGCATAAAACAGGAAAAGCCTAGTACGGTCAAACAAGGTATTGCATCTTATTAAAACCTGTTTTCCATTTACAGTATGTACGATATAGTATTCAGAAGAATGACTAAATGGTACTTACAAATCGACCCAGTCTTCTGGGTGTCCAGTGACAACTTTGCACTAAAGCGTTTCATGAAAATTATGACAGAGTTCAGTGAGGGTATCCTGTTTCCTCTAGCTGAAAAATTGAAGACTTTAGAGGGCAGCAAGAATGAGTTTATGAATCCAGAGGGTGATACTGGTGATAATACTCAACTGAGCGTTATAGAAAGGTTCCTGCTGTCCCAAGAGTTAAATAAGGATGAAATGTTGAAGGAGACTTTTACTATATTTACGTCGGTAAGTTTTAACACAAATTAAAACTTTTGATACAGTATATTTTCGACACCAATAATTAAAGCCGGCTTAGATTTGGTCTCGTTTGTCGAGTCCTACGCATGAGCACCAGTCATCAATAACTACGTTTATCTACGTCTGGGGAGACGGGTTGTGGGCACATAAGCGAATTATTATTCGACTCATACGCTGGGTACGTAGTACCGAAAGTACATATTTTTTAATGAATGTATTTTTTTTCTTGTCGATGGATCTTTAAAAAAAGTTGGGTCCAGTAGAGCTCACAGAGAGGTGTTTTAGTTCCACAAAACTGCAGTTTTAATATCTGTCACGTTAGAGTCTTCACGACGTTTTGGAACAAATATTTGAATAATGAACCTACAGAATTCCTAGTGTGAGTCAAAGTTTAAAAAAATACTCAACCTTCGCAAGGCTTATGACAGTGTGTGGTAGACTTGGAGAAGGCTTATTACAGTGTGTGGAGGGAAGAGCTGTGGTCGACTCTATCTATGAATGGTGTGGACAGGTGTTTGATACGAGCACTAAAATTTTTATACATTAATTGTATAGTGCTTGTGTTGGGATAAATGGGGCATATACTGACTGGTTTAGCATCTCAAGAGGTGTCAGGCAGGGCTGTGTAGCGTCTCCTTGACTGTTCAACCTATACATGAATAGTTGTCTGACAGATTTAAAAGAGAGTGAGTGTGGATTGAGGAAGAATGGGTTGCCTCTTAAATGTCTTCTGTACACGTAAGTGATAGTAACTGGCCTACTTGAAATAAATGCTTTGATTTTGATTTACTATCTACCAGGTGGTTAAGAAATCATGTACCTCTACCTACTTATAAATATAATATTTCAGAGTCAAGAAGCTTCAGCAAAGATTTCGTCCTACGTCCTGTTAATGATGGCTTATCACCCCGAATGTCAGGTAATTTTTCGCAATTATCTAGCTAGATAATATACGGTAACCACGAGTCAATAGAATGACACTTGAATTACTCAAATTCTACGAAATAAACTCATCTTCATTGTTATTTCCATCCTTGTCATCGACGGAGCTCATGGCTTAATAATAACTGCCACTCGGGTCGATCTTTAGATTAAACCGCGCTTGCCTAGGTCTGTTTGTGAATGGGTGATGGCCACTGACCACCCATTACATTTCGAGCTTTCTCCGTACCTCGGAAAGCACGTTAAGCTGTTGGTCCCGGATCTTTTTCTTCCGTACTTCTCCAACAGTCGTCATTTTAGAAGTAACCTTCTTAATCCAAAGATCAGCTTCTATACAATTAACACTCCATAATATCTTCAGGAGAAACTCTACGCAGAAATTAGGAGCGTGATGGGCGATGAGGACAGACACGTCACTGATGATGACTTTAAACGGATGCCATACTTGGAGATGGTGTTCAAAGAAGTGCTGCGACTGTTCCCAATAGGAGCAGCGCTGCAGAGGACTATCAATGAAGATATTGCTATAAGTAAGTGATTAACCCGACGAGTCAAAGTGCCAAAGTGTGGAAGTCTCTGCCGGCAATCTGTGTTCCCGTACGCCTTCAAAGCAAGAGAACAGGCATCTTTTAGGCACGCTCGTACCATCATAGAGGTCTATGATGGTCCATCGCTTTCCATCAGGCGTGATCGAGGTCAGGAGCAGGCCCATTTTGTAATTAAAAGAAAAATGTCTGTTTGACTGCCTCGTTGGTCTAGTGGTGGTAAGCGTATCTTTTTCCCAAAAACAAAAAGACTTCGTTCCCCGAGTTTCGATTCGGACGAAAATCGATGAGTGTGGTCCTCCATAAACAGTAAATGCCTCATAGGGTTTGCCGAGAATAGGTCTTGTTATAACAATTTTTTCTACCAAAGTTGCTTTTTTAACCGACTTCTAAAAAAAGAAGGAGGTTCTCAATTCGGATGTTTGTTTGTTTTTTTTTTTATGTTTGTTCGGGCATAACTCCGTCACTTGCTAACCGATATGAAAAAATCTTTTTTTGTTGGAAAGGGTATGCTTCCCAAATGGTCCCATAATTGTTTTATCTAAATCGGACAAGCGGTTTTTGAAAAATCAACAAAACTCAAAAAAAAATACTACATTGTCCACATTAGGTGAACCACTAAAAAGTGAAAAATAAAAACTTTTTAACAAAAAATAAAACCGACTTCAAAAAAAAAGTCAAAAATAAATCAGTTTCTGAAGTCGGTGACTTTTGTTTGTTTGATTTCATTTTTTTGTCACCGACTTCTAAAAACAAACATCCGAATTGTAAACCTCCTTCTTTTTTTAGAAGTCGGTTAAAAATAAAACCGACTTCAAAAAAAAAGTCAAAAATAAATCAGTTTCTGAAGTCGGTGACAAAAAAATGAAATCAAACAAACAAAAGTCACCGACTTCAGAAACTGATTTATTTTTGACTTTTTTTTTGAAGTCGGTTTTATTTTTTGTTAAAAAGTTTTTTAGCAAGCACAAGTACTACGCCTCTGGCTTTTCTAAGGAAAATTACGGTCTACAATCATTCTGGTTAGGACATGGGTTAGGACCATAAGCACATAGACTGACTTTCGTGTCAAGGATTAGCTCCCAAACTCCGTGATGTCTCGTCCCCATATTTATAACAATTTCTAAACGTTTCAGGTACCCACACTCTCCCAGCAGGTTGTTCACTAGTGGTTCCTGTCTACCACATCCACCGCGACCCTCGGTTCTGGTCCGACCCAGGCAGTTTCAACCCAGAGCGCTTCAGTCCTGAGAACGTGAAGAAACGCAACCCCAACTGTTACATACCGTTTGGTTTAGGACCTATGGACTGCTTGGGTAAGCTTCTTCTTCTGTAATTATTAGTTAATAGTTAAAATGCCATTAAAATTAAGTTTTTTATCCTTATCTGTACAGTGAAATACAGACTTTATTATAAAATGTTTTGTGACACAATAAGAGGCCACTTTGATTGCGGCATCAAAGGCCTTTTTTAAGTCCTCAAGGGCAAATAGAATAAGTCAAGAGACATTTGGAACACTCCGTCAGGTAAGACATAGTCTGATCAGGGGCCCAATTCTGTAACTTAGAGATAAGCAACATGCCATTGTCACTCTATCGACACACTACAGACATTATTATGCAATAGGGAAAAGAGGTGTCGTTGTTCGATGGCTTCACAATGGCAGTTCGATAGCCAAACACGAAAGACACAACTGTCAGAAATTTCACTTGAAATATATTTACAGACTACCGTAAAGTCCTACTATGGCGTTTCAATGTCACTACAGTGGCAAGTCAATGACCATAAATATTTGTAGAATACCAAATGTCAATGAGTAGTCTATTGAGACACAACCGACACACTATCGACACACTATTGGTAGGTTAGCTATTTTACAGAATTGAGCCCCAGGTGCACTGCACTGACGTTTGATGTTGGAAGAATCGCTACGTCTTGTTTCGCCGGTTTATGTTTGCTGGGTCAGCTTGGGAGAAGTTCTTGGTCATACATACGCGTATTAATTAGTAACAAATGATTACGGAAGCCTGATTCGTATTTGATAGCATGTTTAGAAAGTTAAGCCGCAACGCAGATGAAGAATAGCCAAACTTAAGTTAACGGGTTAAACAGAGAAGATCTGGGGTGGCGACCGCGAACAAGAAGACGTTGCGTTAGAAGGCCTCCCACTAGGTAAAGGTTGCAAGGATACGCTGGATGCGCGACCTATGTCCGTAGTGGACATCTTTCGGCTGAAATGATGATGATAAGAAGCGTTAGTAACTGTTTTTTGTTCTATCTTTTTCAGGAAGATACTTCGGTACAAAGCTAATAAAGACCATTTGTACGAGGGTACTAAGAGAATTCCAACTCACCTCGACGGAGACGTACGACGATCTGCGAGTGATTATTTCTATTTCTGTAACCTCAAAGAACGGGTTTCCCGTCATGTTGAATCCAAGAAAGAAGATTATCTAACTTAGTTGATAAGAAAGAATATTTGATAGCCTTCCCAATTTCCCACTGTCGAGCTATTGATTATTTTCCTCGTTTTATAAAAGTTTTATTTAGGATTATCAGCTGGCCCGTCGGGGCTGCGGGTTGTTCGAAAGAGATACCGCGGCCTCGACACAAAGGGCTAAGAAGGAACATGGGTGGGTTTTATTCATTTGTAGGGAGGGTCAAACGCGGGCGGGGTCGACTCATTGGGTAAAACTTGGAATACCTACGGGGGCTAGAACTGTGTCGCCAGTCCTAAAAATTTCGGTCTCTAAAAATGACGTCTGTAGGGATGGCAACATTAGTAAAAATGAAAAGATGCCTCTATGTTTGGTAGTTTTAGCGACATTTACAAATACGCGTCATGGGCGCAGCGCCATCTAGTGGAGAGCGGTCGAACTTAAGAAATCGGATTCTTTCGTGAGTTTCCGGGGGCACCCACCAGGAGGCGCTCAAAATCGTGCCATTTTATTTGTTCGTACTTGACATTCTTCTCGCTAGAGTATAATATTATAATAATATGTTCTGTGGTCAAACGTCTACAGGTACGTTTGACCCTCCCTACCCTGCCGCTCTGTCCTGAGCGGGAGGAGTCATTTGACGACTTCCCACCCTCCAATGAAAAAAAAATGCTTATCTCAGCTGAAGGGGTTACAAAGGTACTTTTGTCGGTTTTGCACTGTTCTAACTTCTAACCACTATTATCAGAAATCATACCTGACATTGTGTTCTGCGCAGCTTTACGTTAGAGCCGCCTTAAAGTTTGAACAGAACTATTGTTCTAATCGCTTTTTGCTATGAGAAATGTATATTTGTTATTATTAGACATTTTATTTTTAAGGGTTGCAATTTGAAAATAAATATATTTAATTACGGGTTTCATTAGACTTACTTGGAATTATAATTTTCTCTCCCCTTGTTTTTTTAAACGTCGTATAAATCGAAGAATTACAGGTGCTACAGGTGCAGGCACGAAAAAGTACCACGTTCCGCCTGAGCTGAGGGTGCAAGCGAGAGCGCAGCGAACAAGTGATAGAGAGGCACGATCGGCTTGTGAAATTGTGATGCCAATTTTTCATCAATGTTTTCATGATATTGTCATCAAGTAATATTATCGACCGTAAACGGTAAAGAATGACGTAAAATTCTTCCATTGAGAAGGCATTGTATATTTTCATGTAGAAAAGTGGCACATAGGCGGACCTACCAGACGTTTGGGTTAAATTCTTATCAACATTGTGATTGGTATAAAGTAGGTACCTACCTAGTACCTACCTACCTGAGCCACCTACATACAAAATAATCTATGAATTCCGCCTCTAATCGCCAAAGGGATGTTCGTGTACCTAAAAGAACACATTGCACCCACGTAGAGGAACATTTAATTCATTTAATTTTCGTGGGTGTGCTTTAGTTTAACTGGGCTTTTATCCGCACTTAGCCTCTTGATTACCCTCATTGTCATCTCGTGGGTGTGCTAATAACTGGCCCATATAATAGGGGACGAGCCTATTGCCATCAACCGAGCACGAATTGTATCTCCGTGTCTGCTACGGAGAAACCTGCTGGAAAACCCAATTACACTGGCCGACCCCGGAATCCAACCCAGGACCTCATGCTTAGCAATCGCTTGCAACCACTACACCAACGAGGCAGTCAAAATAATACAAAATAATGCCTAAAAATTATATTTTCCTGTTTGGGTGGCTTAGCAGTGACCGACCCGTGGTACAACTGCGATGTCCAACTGGTTGTACTACGGAGAAGTAAATTTACCCATGGTTCAACTGGGTTCAACTGGTTGTTCTATGGGGAAATATCTTTACCAATGGTTCAATTACAGTGAGTTGTTCTTTCCTTAATCCAACTAGTTGTACTTCTGGGAATTGAATGTATGATCTATGGAACAACTACTGGTAATAAACAGGAAAAGGTTATCTATTAATGCTGAAGTGCAATGCAATTAAGTACTACCTCCTCTTTTAACCAAAATTATAATACGACCGTCTCGCGACAGTATCCTTTATGGGCGGCATGGGCACCGGGCCGTAGGCCGACGAAGGAGGCCGGCGGAGGCCCGGCACTTCGGGGACAGAAGACAATAGTGTTATGTAATATGCGAGCGAAGCGAGCGCGCGTCATGGAGTACAACATGCGTTGCATGTAGGTATGTTTGTTTTACACGATCATCCTATCCCCGTGGTCCAACCAGTTGGACATAATTCCACAGTTGTACCACGGGTCATAATCATAAATATCAGAAAAAAGAGTTGAACCATGGGTAAATTTACTTCCCCGTAGTACAACCAGTTGGACATCGCAGTTGTACCACGGGTCGGGGTGGGGCTTAGCTTGACATACAAAATATATGGACAAAAAAGCAATAGGGAGCAAATGTGGAGAAGCATTTTAGTTCTCGTATGCGTGAGTTTATAGATAGCTGCACAGAACAGCTACAGCTGGAACTATCCCTACGTACTCAAATCTTGCAGTACTTTCGCTGGATTTCTCAGAGTAGGTACCTATAAGTCCTTTGTCTGTCAAACGTTTTTTCTCTTCAAGACACAGTAGTCAGTACCTAACCGTGCAGTAACCCCTGTCTTTGGGTATTGTCAAGCATGAGACTAACGATGCGACAAAAGGTTCGTAAGTACGTATTTTATACCTGAGAAACCTAATCAAAATTGTCGATTTTAGTTGTGCGGCACAGGCTGGCCCTAACTCGTAGAACAACTAGACCGGTGCTGGTGCGGTTCTGTGGCATGGAGTCGGTTATTTTGGGAGGGTACTTACTACACTCAAGGGCAGCGGCATCCCGTCGGGGCTGCGGGATGTCGAAAGAGATACCGCGGCCTCGGCACAAGGGCGAAGAAGGGACATGGGTAGTTTTTAGTCAGTACGAGTCTGTCACTCCCTTCCGCTCTGCCCAAGAGCGGGAGGAGTTATTTGATGATTTCCCAACAACGAAAAAAAAAAATGGCAGCGGCATTCCCGTCGGGACTGCGGGTTGTTCGAAAGAGATTCCGCATCCTCGACACAAAGGGCTAAGAAGGAACATGGGTGGCTTTTGCATGCAGAAGAAGTCTGACACTCTTCTGCTCTGTCCAAAGCGGAAGGAGTCATTTGATGATTGCCTACACACACCCCAATAAAAAAAAGGCAGCGGCGGCATTACTATTTCTGAGTTCCTGATCAAAACATGATAATTATGGTGTTTATCACGTGTTTGTACTTTGTGGTTGCAAGCACTCAGTTTCATATCAATAACTGCTGGTCTACAGAGGAAAATATCATTGTCTTGATGCCTGACAGTTACACTTTATGATAATTTATTATATCAACTATGGGTGACCATGTCTTTTATCCAACCAGCCCGCGAAATTCAAATTTTCTTAAGTTTTTCGCAATTTGCAGGCCAGTGATAGGTTGTATGTTAATGAACATTTGGTTCGCGATCAAAATCATTAATACAACCCTCCGAGCTCATAAAGGTTCCGGAATGGCTTTGACCTTGTAAAAAGTCATTTTTAAACCTTTATGAGCTCGGAGGGTTGTAGTATTGGTTTTGATGAAGCCGCGAATCAAATGTTCAATACTCAATACTTTATTGCATTCCACATGTAGTACTTAGGTGGTAAAAACTTAAAATTAGATCACATGGACCCTGTCGGGCACAGCAAAATAAGTGAGTTAGGAGAGAGGAAGCACTTGTTCATCAACATACCACCTATCACTGGCCTGCAAATTGCAAAAAACTTAAGAAAATTTGAATTTCGCGGGCTACCCTGGAACATCAACCTTAAATTGAAACTAGGTTCTGAGAATTTTGAAGATGTTAAAAATAGGAAGGCCCATTTTTGACCTCTTCAAAATTCTCACTAAAGAATGTGTACTTGAATGTACTTCGTAGAACGGAATGTTTCCAAAAAGAAACAGGGTGCGTTCCGAATTACGCTGTAATCGATTTGAGCGTCCATAAACCCGTACCGAATTACTGTGAGCGCGCTAACGATGTCCCTTGAATCGTCATAGATGACGTCATGACATGCGTCATCTTGCGATTACACCGACCATGCCCCAAATAAATATCACCGTGAGCGCTGTCAAAATCAAAGTAAAAAATGACAGATGTCTGATGCGTGTGTGTGTGTGTCTGGGTGGGTGTGCGTGTTCACAGCTGAGGTTCACTGGCTGGAGTCGCACAAATACATTCAATTAGTTCTTTGAAATCTCTTTGGAGTCTCATAACCATGAGTATTCAAGTAAATATACAAGACGAGCCTAACGGGCGACGAATTTCTCTCATGCAGGTTATGTTTTTGTTATCACGTGACGAGTGAGCACTGTAAGCGCGTTAACGAGCGTTCCGAATTGATGACAGGTCTTAGCTGTCATAATCGTGATATCTAATTCGGAACGCAAAATATCGACGTGAGCGCTGTGAGCGATTATTTTGTAATACGGAACGCGGCCACAGAAAGCCAAACTGTCAAACCAAACAGTGAAAAAGCGCGGGAATCATCGAATTTGGCGGGCGTGATTTTTCTTTCGTTTTCTCTAAAAATACAAAAACTGTTGAGATTGGAGATAAGTTGTGTAAATATATGTAGATATTCATTAGATTAGTTAATTTCATTGTTTGTATAGTATTATAGGTTGTAGTTCTTCATATTTAGGGTAAGTTTTTTGTATTTTATTTTTTTCGTTCAATGTCCACAATGGACAATGAACCGCCTGATCCGGGGGACACAGTCCCTTCGGTCGGGCATAATATTACTATATTATGCGAATCTAGTATGGATACAGACACGTCCCTAAGTAGATCGGAGCGGAAAAGGGCTCGAGCTCCTCGCAAAATTTGCAAGAGTTGTAATAAAAGAAGGCGGAATGCAGGTCACTCACATTCAAGTTCAACAGATTTAAATAAACAGGCATGTAATTGTGCTAATGAGTCAATTTTAGTTGACCAAGAGGCAGCTCCACGTTCTGTGGATGGTCCCGAAACTGAAAACCGTAAGACAGATCTTCCCCAGAAGGCGCCACAGGTTGCTAGGACTTTGTACGAAGCCACAGACCTGTCGCCATATGTTGTACACGTACAGAAAATTTTTGATACTCAAAATTCGGCTACAACTTTACACCCTATAACTTTAGGTCAATTTCTCAAAAAACGTAAATTCAACAACATAATTAATGGATCTTTAAAACGAATAGGTCGAAACAGAATTACACTTAGCTTCTCTCGTTACCTAGATGCAAACAATTTTATAAATGACCCAAATTTGGCCATAGAAAAATTGAAGGCATTCGTGCCATCGGTCAATGTGTGTCGAATTGGTATAGTTAAAGGCGTACCTACCGAATGGTCTCCAGAGGAAATCATAGAAAATATATCGGTCCCTGCTGGATGTGGGAAAGTATTAAAAGCAAGGCGCCTAAATTATAAAGTGCACGAACCGACCCCTGTGTGGAAACCATCGCAAACAGTCGTGCTGACCTTTGATGGACAAGTATTACCAAAACGTGTGTTTTGTTGTTACAACTCGATGCCAGTAGAGTTGTATACATTCCCAACAATACAATGCTTTAATTGTTGTCGTTTTGGCCACACAAAGGTACAATGTAGGTCGAACCCTCAGTGCTTCAAGTGTGGGGAGAAGCATTCTGCTGACACTTGCAGTATTGAAGAGAGTAATGGTAAATGTTGTCATTGCAGTGGCATTCATTATGCTATCAACAAAAAATGCCCAGAATTTGAAAGGCAAAAATCAATTAAGCATTATATGGCCCACAGCTGCGTGTCGTATGCTGAAGCATCACAACTACATCCACCAATATCAAAATTGTATGCAGATGTGGTAACATCTGCCCCATCACATACCACTAATTCGTTCTCCTCACAACCATTGCCCAAATCACGTAACTCACCAATTGTCGCTTCACAAAGAAAAACGGTATTCCTAAAACCTCGGGATCCCCCAATAACAGCTAAGGGGTATGACCGGGTAGCCCATCAATCAATAATTGGCAACGAAAATTCTGTGTCAGGGAATGGTGTTGCATTCCAAAATAAAACAAATAATAACGAAAGCCAAATTCTAAATTTAATAATCATGTTAATTAATACTTTATCTAAAAATAATAATATTGAACCGTCCAACGTCGCTACTGTAATTGATACGCTGTCTAACTTATTTAACCTTAATCATAATGGATCCAAATCTATCCAAGATTGTCCAGTGGAACAGTCGCAGCATTGTGAATAAAAAATCTGATCTGTCCTACATACTCAACAAATACGATCCCTTTGCAGTCGCTCTCTGTGAGACATGGCTTAAACCAGGGTTCTCTTTTAGAATTCCTGGCTATGCGTGTCTAAGATCAGATAGAAGCGATGGGTATGGCGGTGTCGCCATACTTATTAAAAATAACTTGTCCTTTCAATCTTTTCCTCTTCCAAGTCTCAGTGACGAGATATCTGCTGTCGCTGCAATTGTAAATAAAATCTGTTTAGTATGTATATATTATTCTCGTCCCACTGTAAATATTCTTTCTGAAATAAGTAATATTCTTTCAGTTTTACCTAAACCTTTTTTAGTAATGGGCGACTTTAATACTCAACATCAGTCCTGGGGTAGCTCTAGCTCCAATTACTATGGGGAAAAATTATTAGAAATTCTAGACTCCAATAATTTGTGTATATTAAATACATGTCTCCCAACACGCCTAACAAATCCAGATGAGGGAATAAGTGCCCCTGATCTCTCAATCTGTTCACCTGAGTTGGCATCAAAATTATCCTGGTCTCCTTTACCCTCTTCTTATGGTAGTGATCATTACCCATTAATAATTTCTTTTCCACCTCAAAAACCAGCTGCTTGCAATCCAACACCACGATTGAAGTATAGGCTTGAAAGTGCAGATTGGGATAAATACAAAAATTGTGTAGAAGAAAGATTTCTTGATTTAACTAATTCTTTACATCATGATCCTCAGTTATTATCTAACCAAATAACAAGAATTTTAATAGAGGTGGCAGTTAATACTTTCCCTATTAAGAATGGTGCTACAGGCAAAATTCCTTCACCACCTTGGTGGGATGCTGAGTGCACTCTGGCCATTAAAAAAAGAAAACAAGCCGAAAAAAAATATGGCCATACTATGACTCATCAAAATTTTGAAATATACCTAGAAACTGCTCGTACAACTCGAAAGCTCCTTAGGAAAAAGAAATTTGAAGGTTGGCAAAGATTCTGTGCATCTATCTCGCCAGAAGTTAACGCATCTCTAGTATGGCAAAATATTAGGCGATTCAGGTCAGCATTCAGTGACACAACAGCCTCAAAACTGCCATTGGAATTAGCCAATAAGTTTATGGATCATCTAGCTCCTCCTTCAGTCCCAGAACAGAGATCTTTAATGCACTTTCCCTATGTTCCTATTCCTAATTCTGAGTTGAATTCTCTGTTTACACTAAGTGAGTTGAAGGGAGTCCTTTCACATGTTAAGGATTCAGCTCCTGGTGAAGATGGTATACCATATTCATTTATAACTAATCTGTCTGACTCTGTACTTTTAATATATTTAAATCTCATCAATACAGCTTTGATATCTGGCAACATTCCATCAAGTTGGAAGTCTCAAACAATTATTCCCATTCTGAAACCAAGCAAACCTTCTTCTAGTGTTACTTCTTATCGACCAATTGCACTTTCTACAGTTCTTGCTAAAATAGTTGAACATCTCATTAAGAATCGTTTGGAGTGGTATTTGGAAAGCAAAAACTTGCTAGCTACATCACAGTTTGGTTTTAGGAAGGGTAAAAGTACGATGGACAGCCTTGGAGTGTTCACAACTGATATTCGGTTAGCCTTCTCTTCTAATAACTCTGTAATTGCTGCTTTCCTGGATATTAGCTCAGCTTACGATAATGTCCTGGTATCAATCCTAGAACAAAAGCTGAATGCATTACAAGTTCCAACATTTCTGACTAAGTTCATAATTAACATGCTTTCAGAGAGATCTTTAAATCTTCATGTTGACGGATATACGTTTACCCGTTTAGTATGGAAAGGGCTTCCTCAAGGTTCTGTACTTAGTCCCATTCTCTACAATATTTACACCTATGATTTGGAATCCTCTCTAAATCAGTCAGTACAAGTCCTTCAATATGCAGATGATTTACTTCTTTATTTATCTGGTAATTCTGTTGCAAATATTTGTACTTCCTTAACCTCTTCCTTATGTTTACTAAAGACTTGGTTAGAAAACAATGGTCTGCACCTGTCAATTGATAAAAGCAACATTGTCTTGTTTACTAGAATGCGTAAGCCTCCTATTGTTACAGTAAGGTATAATAATATCCCTATGCCTGTTAAAGACCAGGTTAAATTTTTAGGCCTTATTTTGGATACACATCTTACTGGTTTACCACACTGTGATTATATAGCTGCTAAATGTGAACGAAATATCAACATAATTAGATGTCTTGCTGGTGTTTGGTGGGGAGCACATCCCTTTTCATTAAAACTAGTGTACAACACCTTGATTAGAAGCGTATTAGACTATGGAACTTTTTTGCTGGAACCTGCTAATGTTGCGGGTTTTAAGAAACTGGACAGTGTTCAGTCCAAGGCACTTAGAGTGATTTCAGGTGCAATGAAAAGCAGTCCTATTAATTGTCTTCAGGTGGAATGTGGAGACCCTCCACTTCACTTACGACGTCAGTTTTTAGCTGATAGATTTATGGCTCGGTGTTTGCAATTTACATATCATCCTTTGCGAAATAAACTTGCCATTCTCTCTGAAGAAGTAATTTCGTCCGTTTACTGGAGGCACAAAGCCACTCCGTGTTTAATCAAAAGCTTTAGAAAATTCAATTTAATTGAAGCTCCCTGTCACCAATCTGAGTTTCTTCCTGTATTTCATTGTAATTACAACTCATTAATTATGTCTCCAACAATACATTACAACCTTAACATTTACCGAGATGACGTATGTCATAACCATAACTTCAACTTTATTATGGACAGAGACTGGAAGGGCTGTCAGCTCTTGTTTACGGATGCTTCGAAGCATGGAAGAGACTCATGTGTGGGAGTAGGTGTATACCACTCCCAATATAATATCGTGCAAAAAATAAAACTCCCGCCCGAATCATCGGTGTTTACAGGGGAGTGTTACGGTCTATTCAAAGCGGTCGAATATATACTTATGATGGGCTTACAAAATTCACTCATTTTGACTGATTCAAAGAGTGCCTTACAATCTTTTGCCAGAGTCCCTTTCTATTCTCATAATCCTAATATAATATTTGAAACACGTGAACTCCTTTACAGGTGTTCTATGAAGGGGTTTTCAGTGCACTTTGCGTGGATACCCTCGCATTGTGGCATTCTGGGTAACGAGAGAGCTGACCAGTTAGCTAATGATGCCGTATCGTGTGGAGACGTATTTCCGTACAAAAATAACTCCCAAGATCTGGCAGCTCTGTCCAAGGTTCATCTACAGGAATCCTGGGGTCAGCTTTGGTCCGGGCAATCAGTGAAAGGGAAATTTTATCGTACTATTCAGCCATCCATTTTTGTTAAACCTTGGTTTAGCAAGTACAAGCTAAGCAAAAAGATTACAACAATATTCATACGTATGCGATTGGGTCACGTTTGCACTCCTGCTCATCTTGCCAGGCTTGGCATTGTGCAGAACCCTGCGTGTGACTGTGGCGCTGAAGTGGGAGATCTGAACCATCTTATTTTTTCCTGCCCCCTTTATGACCACTCTACACTTTTCCAAAGTCTTGTTTCCCTCCGAGTCCCGTTTCCTACTTCTATCTCATGTATTTTATTTAATTTTAATGTAGATATTTATAAAACCATAGCTCTTTTCCTTGTAAATAATGATATAACTATTTAAACATTTATAAACTGTTAAGTATTTAATTTAGTTCTTAGTTTTCGCACCGAGTCGGCCTTTTGGTGGGCCACCGGTGGCGTTAAATGGTTACTGTCTTTTGTTGTAATATTAGATAGTCCATTGTTATCATTTATTATTTTTATTTAATATCAAAACAACTAATCTCCTTTCCTTTTCCAAATTTTCCGTTGTAATATTTTATTATTTCGCGAGTACTTGATTCTTACGTTTTGTTATAAACCAAATAAATAATAAACTATTGTCAGTGGCAATATGCACGAATAGTGCCAAAGCCAAAAACAAAAAAAAAAAAAAAAAAAAAAACCAAACAGTTGTCAAACAAAAGTCATAGTGAAGTGACAACCAGCACTCCAGCAGTTTGAATTTTCAAAAGTTTTGTGTCTAGCGGTTGAAAACTGTAAAAAAGTTAAAAAAATAACGCAACTGAATAGAAGAACAGAGAAATACAATATTCCAAACAATATTAAGGAACTACGCAGTAAAAGGTAAGCTAATTGGACATAGTAAAATTACGTTATAGTTTATCTATTAAAAATGAGTCATTTCACCGGTTATATTTTAAAAGCGTGTTTATCTAATAGCCATCTAAGTACTTAGATAATGGCTTATAATTGTTTAAATTACACCATATTCATAAATTTTATAGTATTGTTATGCCACTATTGGTTTTTTCCATGATAAACAGAAGTTTTTTTAGTAGGTAAGTTTCTTGCAGTTTTTTGTCTTGCCTAAAACCTCCTAAAACAGATCAAACTTAGTAATAAACATGATGTTATGCCCAGTTATGCCTTAAGTAAATTCAGGTCTGGGAATCCTCTAAAGTTGACGCATTTCAATGTTTTTAAATAACTAGCCAACCCTTGGCGCAAATAGATCAAAATTTTGTTCCAAAGTGTATCAAGAACAGCTTTCGTAGACTATTCTAATATAATATTTAACATATTTTGATTTAAGTACCTATGTTTTGCATAAAAAGACGTCCACAACATAGCACAGAGATTTATTAATGTTTTTTTTAAGATAGCTTGCTGGTAATTTGTTTTGTTTTCCAAAAAAGAGTATTACCTAGTTAGCTACAATCAGCTGTCCATTATTTAGTTTTGATATTCTGAAAAGTATCATGACCATCACTTTGTGACATTATTAAATTAAAAAGTGATCTAATAACTTGCAAAACATTTGTAAAGAGAAGCCAAAATGTTTTTAATGTAGTGTTTTGCCTAATAAATTGTTTGAGACATAAATAGTGTGTAAAATGTTGGTTATAAATTAAAAAAAAATACAATAATTTGATTAACAAATATGTTATAATCTTTCTTTTCATTTACAGTTTTGGAAAACCTTCTGTTCTATCCTCAGTACAAATAATATCTGTTCCAGATGCCTTCTGTGTACACATTCTCTCGCAGTGACAATGAGATCATGCAGGAGTTACTGCGGGTCTTCAGCTCGGGCCGCGGGACGGCTCGGGAGCAGTGGAGCATGCAGGCAGAGTTACTTGTGGAACCTGTCGGCTGGGACGCTCTGTGGAAACTATCCAAAGATTTCTGTAAGAAGTTTGGTGAGTTTTGTGTTTGTATATTTTTTATTATTTCAAACAACAACCATTTGATTATGCCTGGATGGGACTGCGGTATGAGGTCCTGTTGGGTGTCAGGTGATCGGTAATCGTTTCCATCTTGAGCGAGAATATTTGGTGTGAATAAGATAGTTTCGTTAATTTTTTTGTATTTTATATGTTACAGAAGTAAGATTCCCTTGCATTGCCTACGTATCAGTCACTACGGTCGACTTTGAGAACTTGTCTGCATGCGTTGATGTGCTCAGTGTACAACATGAGTCGGTGTCTCTACCGGAGAACATTGTTGATGTGCCGCTGATTGAGCTCTGGCCGACTATGAAGCAACGAGAACAGTGCATCAATGTTGCTACAACTGCAGAGTTCATTGATTTGTTAAGGTAATCTATACTAATATTATAAAGAAGTAAAGTTTGTGTGTTTATATATTTGTTAAATTGTAAGGGGTAATCTCGGGATCTACTGAACCGATTTTAAAAATTCTTTCACCAATAGAAAGCCACATTATTGCTGAGTGTCATAGGCTACTTTTTATCCCTGTATTCCCACGGGAACGGGATCTACGCGGGTGAAACCGCGGGACGTCCGCTAGTTTTAGATATTCACGATTTTTTGGTCACTACAGACACTAGACACTATGGAGCGCCGCATACTGATCCTTACATACTCATTTTGCATTACCCATTATATATCTGGGAACAAAATTACAACCTTGCACAATGCTTAGTAAGTTACAAATAAGCAGTGTTGTGACAATCTGGACTCATTCTTAATGTATTGGTTGGAGAAGACAAATCTTTAAAATACAAAATTGGTAAATATATATATATATATAGGGGGAGGCCTTTACCCAGCAGTGGGACAGTAAGTCAACATAATGCATAAATATATATTTTTTATACAAAAGCACATAACTATGTGTATTTTACCATGGATAAGTACTTACAAGTAAAAATAATACAAAACGTGATAATTATAAAATGTATGTAGGAGTTTCAAATAAAATACTAGCTCAATGTGGATGTAATATTTGGTATATCTTTGCCAAACCCTTTGGGTGATAACTTGAATTATGCTATCTAACTTATATTTATTTCCAGATTCTACTACAACGACATCTGGATGCCATGGGACGATGCTGACGATAAAATACTCCTACCAAACACAATAGAAGAACGCATGCAACTCTGGTCTGAAATGCACAGCGGGACTATACCTCACTATGTGTCTCGGTCCATTACGTTGCTCAGGAATAGTGCTATTGATGCTCATGAGAAGCTGAGGCAACTGGACTCCTCCCTTTGTGAAGGGGATTTGGCGAATGATGATGGTAAGTCTAAGATTACAGTAGTAATAAATAATAGTTTGATGTACTTATCTTCTTCTAATAAATAAAGAGAGAAGTCCTGACTGACTGACTGACTGACTCATCAACGCCCAGCCCAAACCCTTGGATCTAGAAAGCTGAAATTTTGCACAGAGGTTCCCTTTATAATGTAGACAAGGAATAAGGAAGGATTTTTCGAAATTCAACTCCCAAGGGAGTTAAATAGGGGATGAAAGTTTGTATGGAAAACCGTCATTTTCAAGCGGGCGAAGCCGCTGGCAAAAGCTAGTCCTAAAATAAATATACACCTGTATTTTTAAGAGCCCCCTTGTGTGTTGTGGTCCTTAGCTACTGAAGCGCTTTCAACTTATCCCGTTGGTTCTGGGACATCCCTCTCCGGTCATGCCAGATTACCCATCACAGTGGATTACATGAGTAAAGGAAGAGAGAGTCTATCACACGTTTCCTTCATACTTGACTATTCTCCGCTGAGTTTACTCGTCAGGCTTTCATTCCAATAATACTAAAACAGTAAAATTAATTTTCTACTCATTACAGATTCACTTCTCCCGGCGAACTACATATCCTTGTGTGCGGAAATGAACGCTCGTTTGGACGGCTTGATGTCCAAGTGGACGCTGTACGAGAACTCGCTCATCAGGGAGCAGTACCTCGTTAGAGAACGAGCCAAGTGGCAGAAGAATAAGAGTAAGAAAAATGTAAGCATATAGTCTAAGGCCCAGATTCAGAGACCACACTTTGACTTTACTTTGATGGAAAGATCTACTTCAAGCTGTTCTTTACTTAGTAAAGGCGAAGTAGTCGATAATCATGACTTTGGCCTCAAAGTAAACTTTGCATTATTATGTGTTTAAATAATGTAGTCCTTCGTGCTACACTAATTACCTACAAAAGAAAAGTGTAGTAAAGTCAAAGTGTGGTCTCTGAATCTGGGCCTAACTCTAAAATAACTTTACTTTCGGCGGATTGCTCTTTAGTAAAAAGTTTTTAGTGATAAATACAGCGCACTAGTTCTTGTCATGAATCAATTAAACATTGTAAACCGAACCGATTGTGATGAAATTATGATGATTTCTATGGGAATAACTAGAGAGTATATCCAAGTAATGAGGTAACAAACAAAAGAATATACAACCTAATTGAGAACCACCTCCTTTTTAAGTCGGATAAAAACGGCCTGCAATTAATCCATACAAATTCAATTACAATAAAACCATACATTATTGTAATTACATTTGTATGGATTAATTTGTATCTAAATTAAACTGATTAATATAATAATAAAAGTTACATAGAGTAATGTTACCCTTGAGATTCTCATCAACTAGATTTCTATCCCTTTTCAGGTCGTAGCCCTCTGGGAAGGTGGTTCAATATTCGAGTTCGGCGAGATATCCAAGTTCCTGAATTCCCACCTGACGAGCGAGTACCACCTCAGCATGATGACGTCTGCCGAGGATGCCCTGGCGCTGGAGCCTGAGGAGCTCGTGGTCTGCAGCCGGAGCCATGAAATGCCTGATGTGCCGCTGTCTAATATCAACATTACTAGTTTTAATGGTACCTACTAAAGACTTACATAAAATGACCCAATCTGTCCTTTGTTGCCCTCACTCTCAATGATGCAAGTCGAGGGTCGAACACCACCAGGGCCGCGGTAATTTATTTTAAGTCAGTGCTATTTTATTTCATCATCTCAGCAGTCTTACCTTTTCTTTGGTCTTCCTCTACTGCATTCCCCTCGTATTATAAATTAATTAATTTGTTTTTTCTTGTTTTTCTGTATCTACACTTCTACAGTAAAGTACCTGACAAAACTATCCAAACTCAAAAATCCCCCATGTATTTCATTCCAGACGCTACCCTAGAAGCCTCAGACATGCGTTCCTGCTTACTCATGCTATCAGACGAGTGTCGACTACGCAAGCTAAGGCTACTGTGCTCCGCCGTCAACACGGTCATCGTGATGCGGAGCGGCACACTGCATGTCCTGGGCTGCGTTATACAGGACCAGTCTAGTAGTTCACAGGTAATTGATGATTGCTATGTATTATGGAGGGCAGCGGTGGCCTTTTTTTTTTTTTTTTTTTTGGTGGGTGGAAAATCATCGAATGACCCCCCCCCGCTCTTGGGCAGAGCGAAGGGGAGTGTCAGACTTCTACTGACTAAAAACCGAACCCATGTTCCTTCTTTGCCCTTGCGCCGAGGCCACGTAATCTAGTACAAAATACCGCGGCCCCGACGGGCAGCGGTGGCCTTAAGTGGTGGACTCGAACCCAAGCCGGCGAATTACTTTGTGTAATTTATTTCATCACCGCTGCTCTCAAAACGGTGAAGGAAAACATCGTGAGGAAACCGGCATGTCTTAGAACAAAAAATAACCCTATTAATTCATGACTTAAATCGTTAGTTACCTGACTTTGACAGTACCAGAAGGAAGGTAAAGTTTAAATTTTGTTTCAGAGCGATTTCGCACAAGGTATTGTCGCAATGTCAGGTGCGAAGATCCTTCTAGAAGACTGCACGTTTGACAACTTCTATTCTGGAATCGTCGTTCACAAAGGAGCACAGGTAAATTAGTTCAAATGTTTAATCATTGTCTCATTTATTTCTCTCGTTCTCGAAACTGTATCACTTAGGGAAATATATTAGTTACTGATACTAATACTCTTAACCTGTATCATCCCACTGCTGGGCATGACTTCCAGTTGTTTCGATCTATGTGGACCACTGGTCGCTAGTCTTGACCAGACCGTCCCGCCATCTTCTACGAGGTCTACCGCGACGTCTTCTGAATGTGTCAGGGCTCCAGAAAGTAACTATTTTTTTTGTAAACGTTACCCCACACTAGGAATTTCTCCTGTATCGTGGGTGCGTTCACAAACATTAAACTCACATACACAATCACACCCAGACCCGAAACAACTATCTGTAGGCCATACAAATATTTGTTCCGTGCAGGGATCGAACCCGCGACACGCAGCGCAGCAGTCCAATCGCTCAGCCACTGCGCCAACCGTGCCGTATTTTACCCGTATAGGTAGTTTAGGTTGGCACACTTGAACAAAAAAAAATGCACTTTAAAGCTTAATATTTCACAAACGAATCCCTTAATCGAAAACTGTTTGTGCAAACTCGCCATATTTTTCAAATACCTGTTCAACGATACCCCACACCATGGACTTCGCGAGGATAAAAATCATCCCCACTTTAATGTGTAGGTACTGGAGATACCCTAAAAAAAAAAAAAAAAAAATTACTTTAGCACTTTGTCGTCGTAACTCATTTGTATACTCATGCCATATTACAGCTTTCTAGTACTAATAGTCTTTGAGATATAGTGCGGACGGACGGACGGGCAGACATACGGACATGGCGAAACTATAACCGCCTTATTACAAAACGTAGTTAAACCTGGTTTAACTTAGACTTGGTTTATCTCGCATGACGTCTCACTTCAGTAATATTCAAAAGAAAGTGACAGCATGCGAGATAAACCAAGTCTAAGTTAAACCAGGTTTAACTACCTTTTGTAATAAGGCGGAATGGGTTCCATATTGACTGCGGAACCCTAAAAAGGCAAGACGTTACATGTTATCTAAAATTCAACAATATCTTAAAAACTTGCAGGTGGAACTAAGAAACTGTAAAATTCGGAAGTGTGGCGTCGGCATACAGATGTACTCCGGGTCGCAAGTTGAACTGAGCGAGACGACGATAGAACAATGCAGCGAACAGTGCATTCGGTGTGATATTGATATGTCGCTGGATACGGGCGCTGGGAAACATAGCGGTGTTAATGGGTAAGGATTTCATCTTCATTAACATTTACGGTTTAAGAAAGAAAGAATAATATTCTCTTAATGTGGGAAATACAAGTCTTCAATTTTAAATCTAAACTAGCTTTTGCCTGCGAACTTCGTCCGTGTGAAATTATTAAAAAAATATTATGTACCTACTTCTATATTTTAATCGTGTTTTGTTAACGATTTTTATTGTATGGGTTTTCATTGTTTTGTACGGAACCCTAATCTTTTTACTGAAATGAAAGTGGCTTGAGTTACTCCTTATATCATCAGCTACCTGTCAGTAAAAGTTGTATCAAAGTCGATCCAGCCAGAAAAAAAGAACAAGCAGACAGACAATTTATAAAGACGGAGTTTTTGTACCGTAAAAAAGTTTCACATACATTCAGTAAAATTGTCTTTCGTCAATGGAACTTGTACCCGGCTGAGAGCAACAGGCTCGCCCTCTACTAAATGGGACTTAAATATAACTGAGCAGTGGTGGCCCAGTGGTGGCGGCCCCGACTTTCGAACAGTTGGTCGTGGGTTCGAACCCAGGCAGGCACATTACTTTGTGTAATTTATTTTATCATCGCTGCTCTCAAAACGGTGAAGGAAAACATCGTGAGGAAACCGGCATGTCTTAGAACCAAAAAATTCGAAGACATGTGACATCTACCAATCCGCACTGGGCCCGCGTGGTGGAGAGAGGAGGCCTGAGTCCCTGCAGTGGGAACGTTATAGCCTGATGATGATAACTGCCTCCGTGGTCGAGTGGTTTAGGCGTTGCCTTGTGACCCAGTGGTCGTGGGTTCGATTCCCACGGGAAGCATACTTTGTGAAGTTGTTTCCAGTTTGGTTAGGACATTGCAGGCTTGAATCACCTGATTGTCTGATAAAAAGATAGTTGCGTGCTTCGGAAGGCACGTATAAGCCGGTGGTCCCGGCCGCCAAATGGCGGTCGTCAAACCATGTCAGAGGCCCTTGCGGCGGTTTAGAAACTCTGACACTAGGGTGTGTGGGGTCGTTAGACCTTACTGCCCACACGATAAGAAGAAGAAGATAGACTGATGATGATGACTAAGGCGAGGTTGCAGTACTTTGTTTTTATGTACGCACGACCTCGCCCCCCGCCCTGCCGCGCGAGCGATATAATGCCTAAATTTTGACTGTTTTTTGCTTCTTGGAGAAAAACTATAAAGAAATTATACAATATGTTTTCAACATTTACTTCAAAATAAAAAGTTCTATTTAGTGATATAACTTTTATATAAATTCATGATGAAATGTCTTAGCAGTACACGTTTGAAATTGTGATTTAGAGTCATGTTTGATAAAAAAAAGTATCGAGCCGATCATTCTAAATCGCGTTTCTATCTTTACGATTTACTAGAGAGTATGTTCAATTTTTATGTAGGTCAGTTGGGGCAAGTGCGGCGCAATATATTTTAAGTTCACTTTGCACTCGCACAGCGTTGATACTGTGACAACTTTTAAATAATTTGTTTCAGTACTACATTGCCTGGTGAATAATCTCCGTATGGAACTTACCATTTCAATCAATCTGATACAGTTTTTTTATGATTTCATTGTTTTTTTAAAAGCTTGTCCCTAGCCGCTCTTTCCAACGAAACGGGGCAAGAGCGGCAGTAGTAAAAAAAATGCCATTACATGACTATAATCTGTCATTTCAACGTTAATATCAGTTAGAGAAACGTTACAAAGAAGACGATATTTGACTCTTCGTTCTTAGAAATAAGGTTCAATATAAAAAAAATACTTTTTTTCTTTTTCATTGTAAAATGGGGCAAGTGCGGCACATTTCGTAAGGACAGGGGTACTAAACATTTATACTCGACTGCCCAAGAAGGAAGGTTAAGGTTAGGGGACACCCCCTAACCTTAACCCTCCTTCCTTAACCGACCTATGTAATTTGCATGTTCTTTTGGACCTTCATGGTGATCAAAAGGCTTGACCGATTTTGATGTGTAGTTAGACTCGTCTCTATGTCATATGATTTTATACATAATTATGCTGTCTCCACAGACCCTGTCCCGCTACTGGACAAAGGTCTTCCCCAACTTCTTCCAAACCGTGCAATTACCCGCCAAACAAATTCGACCAGTCAACATTAACCACGTATGATGTAGGATTGATTGAAAAAAAAATGCCTTTAGATTTTATTTGCATCATGAATTGTTATTTGAAATAGAAAGAAATAAAACTAATTTATTTGACACATACCACAAGTACACACAATAAAACAATATACAAACTAAAAAATAAATAAGGAAAAAAAAGAGATAAAATTGTGTGTCTCACGGCAGCGCCAAATAGGACCAGTTCAGCAAACTGCCGAGCAGCTAGTGCCCGACGCTGGTTTTCAACTGAACCTGAATAGTGATGTGACGGACGTAAAACAGCTTAGTACTTTGTGTCAACTAATTATATAGGTAAGTGTATGGTTACTTATATGTAACTTTGTGTAAGAAACAATTTGTGTATATTGTGTACGGATAAAAAATAGTTAGTTAAAAAGATAAATAAATAAATAAACCTACTAAAAAAAGAAAACAAAAGGAACAGAAAAAAATGCAAGATAAAACAAAAAAATCGTAGGAAATGAATCTGTAACATTGCTGTTTTGTTAGTCCAGCTCGGTCCATCTGTCTTTTTTACATAATTTCGCACCATGGTCTGAAAATTAATAAAAAAAAACATGAGACAAAAATGAAGGTTGAATACCTCTGACCTGGGGCAAGTGCGTCGTAGTGCCGCGCTTGCCCCAAGCATGGTAGCCGCACTTTCCCAAACAATAAAATGTGAGGTTAGGTTTTTAAACCAGCAGATAGAGCGTATTTTGCTAGATACAAATGAAATAACTACGTAAATATGAAGCTTAGAATTCAAAGAAAACACTTACGTATCACAGATCAGAGCATTTCTTGGAAAAAACCGAACGTTTTAGCACAACAACGCACACGTGCCAACTTCAAACCACAGACAAATCTCAGTGTAAAATAAAAATGGCGTCCAATCCTCTTTCGTTCAAGTGACGCCCCCAATTTCTTTTCCCGGAACTAATTTTGTTTCCCTTACTATTACTAGATGGCGATTTTATCAATATCATTTCTATTTTTTTGTCTAATGATGCTCACCGCACTTGCCCCAAATCCGCACTTACCCCAACTGACTTAATGATTTTTATTTATTAAAAAATTCGTATTTAGTTCGATTTTTATAGGTTCAAAAATCTTAAAAAGTACTGCAACCCCGCCTTAAGATGTTACGTTATGTTTTGTTTCAGAGTGGAAGGTTTACTAGTAAATAACAACTGCAAAATCGGCAACGGCAACCTACAGAAAGAAGTACTAGTGGTCCAACAAGATATCAGTATATGAAGTTATTGTACACACAAGCAGACGAGTAATGGTATTATATCTTTGTCAGTCATAATAATACGAAATTAAATTGTATTAAACGGCGTTTTAATGTTTTGGGGATACTATTTTTAGTACAGAAGAAAAATTGGAGAAGCCTGTCTGGTTTGACCTAAATATCTCTTTACGAATTATTAATAGGATGGAATCTCTTATGATTTCTTTTTTTAATATTTTACTTTACTTTTAAACCAAAGGTTATTTTTCTTTCTTCACGCTTTATTTATTACAAGCTTATGCTCGCGAGTTTGCTCCTTTTATTTTCGGAAATTGTCTCGCTTTAACGATTTAAATAAAAATTAAGGATTCATCAGGGCCTCAGCTGCCGGCAGACAATAATAATATACTGATGGCAACACTGATTAGATACATCCAAAATAAATAAAATTAAATGAGGACTGATGAAAACCAGATTGAAAACCATTGTTTTTTTTTTTTTTAAACGTTGCCCCACACTAGGAATTTCTCCTGTATCGTGGGTGCGTTCACAAACATTTAAACTCACATAGGTACACAAATACCCAGACCCGAAACAACTATCTGTAGGTCATACAAATATTTGTTCCGTGCGGAGATCGAACCCGCGACACGTAGCGTAGCAGTCCAATCGCTCAGCCACTGCGCCAACCGTGTCGTCGTTTGTGCTAGACATCGGCTAAGCGCAAGAGGAGGGTTATCAACTAAAATTAGGTTATGTATTTCTCATGTCGTTGTATCGTGTATCTATATCGGTACGAGTATAGTACCGATTTGTTCAAATTCAAATAATTTATTTGCTGCTTGTTATTAGAGCAACTTATCTCCTTGGAAAACAATGTACTCTGTATATTTTTTAATGTTTTTACATATCTCATGCTCTGTAAGTAAAACTTACACCCCTGAATGCCGGGGTGTATGACTATCATTACACCATAGGTTTTGGAATTTGAAAAAAGAACTGTCATACTCATACTGCACGAAGAATATTTTTAAAAAGTTAATTTTTTTTTCTCGGTATCGATTAATTACTCGAATCGGAATCTAGACAATTTATTTTATAAAGATTTTATTTTAAATATGGAACTATTTGTTTCCACATCGTATGTTAGATGGAATCGATTTAAAAATCAAACTGGCCAGCAAGATTTGACGCGCTTGCGTGTGTGAAAAAAAAAAAGGCAGTAGTACTAGTACAAACTATCATCATCATCATTCATCATTTCAGCCAAAAGACGTCCACTGCTGAACATAGGCCTCCCCCAGGCGTCGCCACATTGACCGGTCCCGAGCGTCTCTCATCCAGCGGTTTCCTGCAACCTTGACCAGGTCATCGGTCCACCTAGTGGGAGGCCTTCCAGCGCAACGTCTTCCGGTTCGCGGTCGCCATTCCAGAACTTTTCGGCCCCATCGGCCATCCGTTCTGCGAGCAATGTGCCCTGCCCATTGCCACTTAAGTCTGGCGATTCTTCGGGCTACGTCGGTAACCTTGGTTCTCAAGCGGATGTCCTCATTTCTGATTCGATCACGCAAGGAAACTCCGAGCATAGCCCTCTCCATTGCCCTTTGGGTGACTTTGAGCTTTCTGATGAGGCCCATTGTGAGCGACCACGTTTCGGTCCCGTATGTAATCACTGGCAACACACACTGGTCATAGACTTTCGTCTTGAGACACTGGGGTAAGTTGGACGAGAAGATACCGCGCAACTTCCCGAACGCTGCCCAGCCGAGTCGGATTCGACGATTGACCTCTTTCTCGAAGTTAGATCTACCCAACTGGACCGTTTGTCCCAGGTAGACATAATCGTCCACAACTTCGAGCGTAGAGTCTCCGATCTTGATAGGAGTGGGTGTTACATGAACATTCAACATAACCTTGGTTTTGTCCATGTTCATTTTAAGACCCACTCTTTCGGAAGCTCTACTGAGGTCATCGAGCATTGCACTGAGGTCTTCCATGGTCTCACTACAAACTCATGGTACAAACTATAAATATACCTAAAAAGAACGTGACCATATCTCTTACAAATTGTAATAATTTTACTATTAATTTTAATTAAATACACATTTTTTTCTTCTTAATAAATGTTCATTGAAACCTGCTGTCTTGTTGTTTACTTACCTCACAATCGATATGTAAAGCAGAGTATTTATCTCGGGCGTAAGCATCAATTGCATACTCGGGTTAATTAGCGTATGCAATAGGGGATCGGACTGGGTCAAAATAATATGATTCTGTTTAGTCCGTAAGTTAGATTATCGAAAAATATTGAATACGTGTTTTTTGTTTTATCAAATCAATAAAAAATGACGAAGTTATAACGCGTCAAAGATCTTGGAGTGGGGCTTGAAACGTCACTTGTGTCGTCAAAATGTACTATCATATGACGTCACACGAGTTTTCGAAGCACTGTATCGTCTTCATTTTAAGTTTACGTGAAAAAAGAAAAAATACGTGTCCAATATTTTTTGGAAATCTATCTGACGGACTAATTAGTTTTTTTTTTTGTCCGATCCCCTATTGATGTCATACAGCCCTTGGTTAATAATCTACTATTATGGTCTTGTGTAAAAACGGTTCCTCACTGGGAGTATTCCCCTGTAATGTACATTATAACTGCAGTTATATACAGTTCAGATTCACTTGTTTATGTATATTGGATTGATTGATACTACAGGATCGAATATCGAATGCTCGCGGTAAGGGAGACTTGTAACAGACAACATAAATTATGGTTACTTTGTAAAGAGTTCGGAAAAGTTATATAGATATTATATTATTAGGAATCAGAAGTGAAATACGTGAACAAAATAAACAATGTTTAATATCTTTTGAATTACACTTTTACAAAAATATCAAGACAAACATTTTAAACAATAATCAAATAGAAATAGCACTAGCAAATGGAATAATCAGTACACGAGCAAAAACATAAACCAAAATTAGCGAAGCACACGATAATAGTCGGGTAGCAAGTCCTTTCCGAGCGCCGTCCAAGCAAAAAGTGACCGCTGCACCGCCGCTCGCCTCGTTTTATGAACTTCTGTCGGTTGCCGTACGTCGACCGGATGCAAACCGCACGGCTACTGGCTGATGGCGTGACTTTGAGCCAACACGGCCTCTCCTGACGCTCTGACGTCCTCGTCAGCTTCCAACAAGGCGGCTGAGTCTTCGCTGTCTCCTTGATAGCGTGTCTCACAACGCCAGTGGGGCGTGCTGGCACAGTGGAGTGCCACGCACAACTGCGCCTGTAGGGCGCGCTGGCACCGTGGAGTGCCGCACACAACTGCGCCTGTGGGGCGCGCTGGCACTGTGGAGTGCCGCACACAACTGCGCCTGAAGGGCGCGCTGGCACCGTGGAGTGCCGCACACAACTGCGCCTGTGGGGCGCGCTGGCACCGTGGAGTGCCGCACACAACTGCGCCTGTGGGGCGCGCTGGCACTGTGGAGTGCCGCACACAACTGCGCCTGGGGGGCGCGCTGGCACTGTGGAGTGCCGCACACAACTGCGCCTGGGGGGCGCGCTGGCACCGTGGAGTGCCGCACACAACTGCGCCTGTGGGGCGCGCTGGCACAGTGGAGTGCCACGCACAACTGCGCCTGTAGGGCGCGCTGGCACAGTGGAGTGCCACGCACAACTGCGCCTGTAGGGCGCGCTGGCACCGTGGAGTGCCGCACACAACTGCGCCTGTGGGGCGCGCTGGCACTGTGGAGTGCCACGCACAACTGCGCCTGTAGTAGGGATGGGTCTTAAATTAATAAGCTGCTAAATTAACACTGCTAATTTTTTTTTTTTTGTGTCAACACCTGTTAAATAAGTTCTGATATAGCTGTTAAATCTAGCAGTCACAACTGACAGTGACAAGTTCCGTTTCTATTGAATTGGTTTCAACACGAGTTATTTAGCAACTAGCGAGCGGGTTGATTTAACTCAGTGCTAACTGCTGAATTCGGAAATATTACATTTAAAGAGAGTTAAATAAAGACTGATCTTCGTTACGAAGGTTTACGCGGGAGAAGATAAAAAGATTAGAAGAAAATTACAAATACAAAAATAACAGACATGAAAAAAAGAAATCGTTGTAAATAAATTGATTCTCATTACAAATACGCCAACAGAAAAAGTTAACAGTCCTAAGCCTGTGAAAAATATGAAGGAAATGAGAATTAATTATGTTAAAAATCTGTCTGTGACTAAATTTAACAGTTGCTAAAAATAACTGCTAATTTTAAGTGTTAATTATTTTTAGCATTAGCATTTAGCAGTGTTATTATTTTTTAACGCTTAAGCCCATCTCTAGCCTGTAGGGCGCGCTAGCACCGTGGAGTGCCGCACACAACTGCGCCTGTAGGGCGCGCTGGCACCGTGGAGTGACGCGCTTAACACGTCAGTAGCGCGCTGGCAGCCTGGAGCTACGCGCTTAACACGACAGTAGCGCGCTGGCAGCCTGGAGCTACGCGCTTAACACGACAGTAGCGCGCTGGCAGCCTGGAGCTACGCGCTTAACACGACAGTAGCGCGCTGGCAGCCTGGAGCTACGGGCTTAACACGACAGTAGCGCGCTGGCAGCCCGGAGCCACGCGCTGTACACGCCAGTAGGGCGCGCAGTCGGCCTGCAGCGACGCGCTCGGCCTGCAGCGAGGCGCTGGGCTTCAGCGAGGCGCTCGGCCTGCAGCGAGGCGCTCGGCCTGCAGCGAGGCGCTCGGCCTGCAGCGAGGCGCTCGGCCTGCAGCGAGGCGCTCGGCAACGTCAGAAGGCGCGCAGTCGCCTTGCAGCGACGCGCTCAGCAACGCCAGAAGGCGCGCTGGCACTCTGCAGTGACGTGCACGTTCACGGCGTCATTGTGGCAAAGCCCTGGCAACCACTGCTAAGGCCAAGCAGCGTTGCGTTGCGTCCATCCTTGTGTAATGGTTACTCTGCAAACAAAAACAAACAAGTTTACAACAGAATTTTGTTCCGCTCGATCAGTCCTGACCAAACTTTAGTTCCATTGGGTGGCACCAAATTCGACTCTCATTAATTAAATCAAATGTACTGGAAATTATCGAAAATACAACACTACTTTGACTCAACTACCTTGAGTCATATACCATAGTCGTTCGCACCAACCTTAAAAATTCTATTGCAACAAAAACTGCTGAAATCATCGAGTAAAACCTTTAACACCAAGGCTCTCTAACCGAGTAGTACAACAAGAGAGTAATCTCATTCATTAAGGAACATTCAAGTCGAGAATCAAATTCAAAGAAACATTCACCAAACAAAACTTGTCAGACAAGAATACCAATAGGCACATAGGGATGTACGAGTATAAGCACATTGTTAGCATATCACACATACTTCTTCCACAACACTGTAGGCATAGGCTCCAAGTTTGCATACCCCTCAGTGGCTGTTGACATCACAGACTTCCACACACACTGTAGGCATAGGCTCCAAGTTTGCATACCCCTCAGTGGCTGTTGACATAGGCACATTGTTAGCATATCACACAGACTTCCACACACACTGTAGGCATAGGCTCCAAGTTTGCATACCCCTCAGTGGCTGTTGACATAGGCACATTGTTAGCGTATCACACAGACTTTCACACACGCAGCTGAGGTCACGCGCTTGACCAAACCACACGTTCATAAGTAATGGTTACTATGCAAAGAGACAAAACCTGACCAAACATCTACGACAGAACCTGACCAAACATCCATTAGGTCCTACTCTCGTTGATAAAATCAAACGCGGCTAAACTGGAAATTATCGAAAATACAACAATCAACCACCCTTACATTGTCGTTTAAATCAATCTTAAAAACATTATTGCGTCAAAAAAATGCCAGGTTCACAAAAATCATCGAGTAAAACCACAGATCTCTAACTGACTAGTAAACAAGTCTATCTCCCGTGTGTATCACTATTTGACTTAACACTACGGTCTTTCCAGACCCTGACCTCAACCAGAGCTAAACGCACAACATACAAGAAACACACCCACTGTCTACTCGAGTTTCCTCAAAAACCTTCAATTTTAATCAGACTACGACTACACAATAATTACTGGTACTGTCTAACACAATACAGCCGATAGAATCTCTTGGCTTGCAACCACAACTTTACTTCATCAAAATCCTTATAAACATCAACTGATACGTAACTCATTGTCATCTTTCTTAGCCTATCATGTGTATTATAAAGCAACTTCTATAATAAAGCAAAACTTATCAGACTTTACAGTGCACCTATAAACGGCCTACGTCTTCACACGAAAACAAGTCAACTGATCATATTGCGTAGGGGTTTGCATTTACGCAGACCATGATTATTCGAGTTTGATGTGCCAACAACTGCACTTTTTGGTTTCAAATATACGGAAAACAAGACTTTTGACTGTATTTTGTTTTGTTCATAATTGCGGCTTTTATTTGAGCATCAGATATCACAAATCACAACGTTGCCCCTCACCAGGAATTTCTCCTGTATCGTGGGTACCTTCACAAATATTTAAACTCACATACACAAGTACCCGACTTAAAAAAAAACTATCTGTAGGTCATACAGGTACTTGTACTCGTAACGTCATTATAGCACAGTGACCATATCGACTTCACGCGGACACAATGACCGAAATTCGTGTTTAAAATGAGTCCACGTGCTGTTATTGGTCAACCAATCGTTAAGCGACGTATTAGCACCACCATGTAAATAACCACCAATGCGTCCGAGGCATTGCCAATCACCCCAGTGACCTTATAAACACACACATAACATCACGCCTGCAATCCCCGAAGGGTTAGGCAGAGGTACCCAGTATACCCACATTTCGCCAGTTATGTTAAGACATAAGCTTAACCATGTAATAGGGGTGAGCCCATTGTCACCAACAGGGCACAAATCCAGAAAATAACACTTTGCCCGACCCGGGAATCGAACCCAGAACCTTCATGCTCATAGTCGCGCTTACGACTACTAAACCAACGAAATATTAAAATGGTTCGATCTTACTTGTATCAGGAACGAAAGTAAACCAATCCTGTCCGGAGCGTCGCCTCAACCGCGAGAGCGGTTACACAGGACTTCGCGTCCTCACGCGGCTCCTACGACGATCTCGTTCGCGCTTGGAACGGCGATCGGATCCCGAAACTTGCTATACGTGACCTTCCACTCCACTTATGGTGGCTACGAGATCGCTTAGAACGCAAGGCACTAGTTTTTGAACGCGAACAACTCGATCTATCCATTGCTAACTACTACCCGCTTTTATCTAAAATTAAAAGCCTGAAAACTAGTTTTTAACTTGTGGGCGAAAAGAATCCTTATCCCACTTCTGATATTAGGAATCAGAAGTGAAATACGTGAACAAAATAAACAATGTTTAATATCTTTTGAATTACACTTTTACAAAAATATCAAGACAAACATTTTAAACAATAATCAAATAGAAATAGCACTAGCAAATGGAATAATCAGTACACGAGCAAAAACATAAACCAAAATTAGCGAAGCACACGATAATAGTCGGGTAGCAAGTCCTTTCCGAGCGCCGTCCAAGCAAAAAGTGACCGCTGCACCGCCGCTCGCCTCGTTTTATGAACTTCTGTCGGTTGCCGTACGTCGACCGGATGCAAACCGCACGGCTACTGGCTGATGGCGTGACTTTGAGCCAACAATATTTATTTTTGACGGTATAACCTTTGATGATGTACTACCAAGTTCGCTGAATTTTAAATCTTATTCCTTAGTGCATAAGAGTGAAAATTGGCACCGACAGTAAACTTGGCAGTACAAAATATTCCCTCTAAACATTAAAATATAAAGCAATAATTATAGGTTATATCTGTGGGTTTTATGCGCAGCTTTAACTAACTCGGGTAAACAGTGCCTTTTTATGTTATCACTAGAATGTATTAAGTTTAGTTGGAATCTCTCCAATTTTATGTTTTTTATGTTCAATAAAATATTTTAGTAACTTTATTTGTATTTTTATTTAAGTCCTCTGAAGTATGGATTCATACCCAGTTGATAGCAATACGACCTCTCCTTGCCGACCGTGGTCAAGGCCATGATCTACAGCAGGGGGCATTAGAGGGAAGGGCTCATCGTGATAACAATCTCGCAGAAAGAGCCGGCGGAGACAGAAAGAAAATTTAGTTTATTTAGCAAAAATACCTTGAAAATTAATAAAAATAATTAAAACTTATAATGCCAGAAGGGCCTCAGCTCCTACTAAATAAAAACCGGCCAAGAGCGTGTCGGGCCACGCTCAGTGTAGGGTTCCGTATCCCGTCCGTCACAATAAGTGTTCCCGCTTATGAGTTTTAAGGTGTTTTTTTTTTTCAAAATGATTTTCCTAGAAAGTCCTTGTGAAGTTCTACTTTTCAGAATTTTTTCATATTTTCTAAGCTTATGGTTCAAAAGTTAGAGGGGGGGGACACATTGTTTTTTACTTTTGGAGCGATTATTTCAGAAATTATTGACATTATAAAAAATTGATTTTAGTAAATCCCTATTCATTTTTAAATACCTTTCCAACAATATATCACTCGTTAGGGTTGATATTAAAAAAAAAAAAATCACTTCCCACTTTACATATAGGGGGGCTACCCTATTAAAACATTTTTTTCCAATTTTTATTTTACTACTTTGTCGGCGTGATTGATATTGGTAACAAATTTCAGCTTTCTAGTGCTAACGGTCACAGAGATTAAGCGAGGACGGACGGACGGACAGACAGACGGCGAAACTAAAACCGCCTTATTACAAAACGTAGTTAAACCTGGTTTAACTTAGACCTGGTTTATCTCGCATGCTGTCACTTTCTTTTGAATATTATTGAAGTGAGACGTCATGCGAGATAAACCAAGTCTAAGTTAAACCAGGTTTAACTACGTTTTGTAATAAGGTGGTAAGGGTTCCTAGTTGACTATAGAACCCTAAAAATGGCAATACAATGTGCACCACCTGACGCTGATTTTCAGCTGCTGCCCACGAGCACAGAGAGCGCGTCAGAGAGGAAGACTCCCTCGCTGACGCTATCCGTCGCAGGAAGCCAGGATGGCGGGAGGCAACCTGATGCCGCCCTAGGAGTTGCCAGCGGGCGATAGACCGGGGAGTCTATCGTCGTCGCAACGCATGATCCTCATGAGTGGTGGCGATGTCTCAGGAATCCTGAAGTATGGATTCGTGCCCATGCTGTTGATAGCCCCCTAATGACTCATCCCGCTCAGGGCAGAGTGGTAAGAAGTGTCAGTCTTCTACTGACTAAAAACCACCTGTGTTCCTTCTTGGCCCTTTGTTTTGAGGCTGCGGTATCTCTTTCGAACAACCCGCAGCCCCGACTGGATGGGACTTATACCATAAGTGGTGAAATGTGGGTGTGGTATAGCGTCTGCCAAACTTCAGGGTATTCCAGGCGGTCTGTGGGCTTAGCACGAGCTTGTGGTATAATCGTAATGTCGTTCTAGGGCCTCTGTTTTATAGACCACTGCAGCCCTAGAAGGAACGCGGGTGGTTTTTAGTCAGTAGAAGTCTGACACTCCCTTTCGCTCTGCCCAAGAGCGGGAGGGGTTATTTGATGATTTTCCACCCAAAAAAAAGGCGTTATGGGGCCTAACCATTTATTACAAATCGAGATGAGGCGTGACTCGTCTTGGATGCCATTCGGAGGTCTTTGACAGTCTTTATAAGTAGGTAGTCAGTGGCCCGTAAGTCTGACAACCAGTCTTACTAACGGATTGTGGAGGTCAGATAGACAGTCCAACACTGTAAAATGCCGGTGTGCATTTGGTTAGGCTGGAAGCCGACCTCAAAACATAGTTAATGCCAGTATTTAAATCAACCGTTTGAAGCGTTTTGCAAGACTTTCATTATTCGTACAGCCAAGGAGTGGAACACCCTGCCTGCGTCGGTTTTCCCGAGTTCATATAACCCTAATCTATTTAAGTCGCGAGTAAATAGGCTTCTTCTGGGTAAGCTCGTTCCATCGTCGACCTCATCTCTGCCCTTAGGGCAAGATTGCGGTCAAGAGTAAGCCCATTTAACATAAAAAAAACCTTTTATAGAAAGATTTTTTGACACAAACAAACAATGTTTGTGGTAAAACGTGATTTTACCTCTACCAGTAACTTGTCGAGTTTATTGACTCAAAAACACCGCAAGTGATTCATACGTAATCTCCAAATTAATTGGTAGTCAATTTAAAAGGTCGTTTAATATAAAAAGGACACGGACCGTTTCTGTTAAGAAAATAAAGCTGGGTTGAGTCAACAACAACAAAAATGTTTTCATGATATTTGCGATACACACATACAAATGTGCTTAGTTAGTAAGTAAGTAAGTTAGTTAGTTAGTAAGTAAGTAGATCTTTTTGGTGATCAGAATTCTGCTTAAATGTAGCACATAGGTACTTAGATAGTTTATAAACAGGACAAACAGGACTTGTCCCCGGTTGAAGGTAATAGGCCCGGGCTGCGGGTTCTTCGAAAGAGATACCGCGGCCTCGGCACAAGGGCTAAGAAGGAACATGGGTGGTTTTTAGTCAGTAAAAGTCTGACTCTCCCTTTCGCTCTGCCCAAGAGCGGGAGGAGTTATTAGACGATTTCCGACACCCCCCCAAAAAAAAGGGTAATAGGCCCGCCATGGGACTAAACATTCCATGGGACCATACATAACTAGCGAAATATACTAATACTATCTCTGACAACCCCTTCGGGGATTACAGGCGTGATATTTTGTTATGGGTGTAACTTGTATGTACTACTTACATTTATTGTTTTTGGATCCAAGACAGTTTAATTTTTTCTCTGGGACTTTGTCAATCTTCATTGTCTGGCGTGTTCAGATTCAGCGAACAAACGGCGACTAGGCGCTCAGTATCGTTAGAATGTGGCCTGTTGTCCTACCTAGATAGTAAGGGATCAAAGAGCAGCAGGTAGTCGCATTATCAAGTCTAAAGTCCGTGTTTTATGATACTTAAGTAGGTACCAAATGAGAACAATAACACAACCGAACTTTGGACTTTGAACATGGTACTTAATAAAAAAAACTACGATTACATAGATGACAAAAATAGTCTCATTATTTTCACCTAGTCATTGCTTGTAGTGGTAATTACTACAGACATAATTATCTATGTTATCTTATCATTTTATACACACATTCATAATTATTTTAACCGACTCCCAAAACTGCCCAAAAGGAGGAGGTTATCACTTCATCTGACTTTTTTGTTTGTTTGTATGTTCGAGACGATTCGATGATTCTTTTTTTACCTGAAGAATATATAATATTAATAATATTCCGCAGTGGCCGATTTAGTTGAAGGCGGCAACATCGTCAACCGGTCGGGGAGCTAAAGGACTGGTCTGGTGCTCGCAAGCGCGACTGCTGAGCAAAAGTCCTGCGTTCGATTCCCAAGTCGAGCCTAGCGCTATAGGGTTTTCCATCAGGAATAGGGGATCGGACTGGGTCAAAATAATATGATTCTGTTTAGTCCGTAAGTTAGATTAATATCGAAAAATATTGAATAGGAGGTACGTGTTTTTTGTTTTACCAAATCAATAAAAAATGACGAAGATAAAACGCGTCAAAGATCTTGGAGTGGGGCTTGAAACGTCACTTGTGTTTTCAAAATGTACTATCATAATATGACGTCACACGAGTTTTCGAAGCACTGTATCGTCTTCATTTTAAGTTTACGTGAAAAAAGAAAAAATACGTGTACAATAATTTTTGGAAATCTATCTGACGGACTAATTAGTTTTTTTTTGTCCGATCCCCTATTATTTAGTCGAATTTGTGCCCGGTTGATGGCAATAGGCTCGCCCTTTAATAAATGGGACTAACTAAAACATAACTGGCGAAATGTTTAGTTAGTAGCACTAGTAGACCACTGCCTAAACTTTCGGGGATCACTTTCACGAACAATCCTAGAAGTGAGTAACGGATAGTTTTTTATCATTAACACGCGACAAAGCAGACAAATTTTATCTGTTTATCGGTGTATGTGCACCTATTTAATTTCGTCTTATCAGCGATCTATATTGTCTCATGTTTCATAATTACAGACTGGTCGTATTATTAGATTTTTTATCTTGTGAACAGTTACAGCTGTCTGCAAATTTTTATATTTATTTTTATCATCTACGTGATCTTTGAACACGCAAAGCAATATTATAATCATTTAATCATCACGCCTGTAATCCTCAAAGGGTCGTGCAGAGGTGTAGATACACATTAGTACACCCATCATCATCACCCACAGCCCGACCACTGCTGGGGGTATAGACCTCTGTTTTCTGGTTCCAATCTCCACGTTCCTGTGCCAGCCTCATCCAGGTTTTGCCCCCAATGGCAACTATGTCGTCTGCCCGTCTCGCCGCCGGACGACCCACACTTCTTTTTTTAGTTCTTGGACGCCATTCAGTGACAGCCTTTGTCCACCTATCATTACTGCACCTTGCTTGGGTTCCTAACTCTATTTCAGTTCCGTAACGCGATTCTCAATATCGGAAACCTTTGTACGTCTTCGGATTTCGACGATAAGAACTCGATCTATTAGTTTTATGCCAAGCATGGAACGCTCCATGATGGCTCTCTGGGCAAATCTCAATCTGTGCACAGCCTCCTGCGTGATCGTCCATATTTCAGTTTCATTACCTTACGTCATATTACACCCACACTTCACCAATTATGTTTAGGTCCCAAGATCCTATTAACATCAATGAGGCACAAATGCAGACTCCGTGGCTGCTACTGGAATATTCACTAACACTCTTATCAATAATGATCTAGTGCGGTGGATGACAACAGATACTGCGAAGATATTTTCCGAAGTACTTAATTATATAAAATTGCGCAATGAACTTTATACTGATCGAAGTTTATACTATATGTCGTTGTTGTGCTGAGACGGTACCTAATTATTTACTCGTCTATACGTAGGTACCTGTTGTCGCCACTAATTACGAGCAGTACAGTAGGTAGTGGGTTCAAAAGTCAGTCAGGCAGGTAGGTAAGTATTGTGCAGGTAATTTATTTCCTGCACAAAAAACAGCGAAGAAAAATAATACTTAAAGCTAATTGATCGGGTCATTGCCATTCTATATTGGGAAGGCGCTTCAACACCGGGAATGGCAACTACCCAAACCGCAAATTGGTATTTCAGACACGATTCCGGGTTCTACCTGGTACCTGGTGGAATAAATATAATATATTTAAGCTGTTAGATCGGTCTATTACAGACTACTTCGGTGAGTGTGCCCAAGAGCTCCCGAACTCATTTCACCATCACCCTTCTTTCATCGGGAGTACAGTCGTTCTGCAGATTATCACCCATACCACAATATGGTCCCATATATATACGCACGAAGCACTTTGGTTCAATGATCATCTTTTGTTAGGCGTTCGGTGTGCCGGAGTTCGTATTACCGAATCTATCCTTATCTTGAATGTCCTCAGGACAAGATTAAGGTCGAGAGTAGGCCCATCTACCGTTTAAGAAAAGGATTCGTTTTCCGGATTTTTGGTATCCATATCAAAAGAGTACCAGTATTAGTATATCTGTCACAAAATGGTCACAATGCACAAGCTGTTGACTGTTGTTATCTATTCTTTGGTCACACGGCTCTCCAGGGCTGTCCCCATTTGTATTAAATAAATAGGTACATAGGCCATGCAGCAAATATAATATGAATTACTTAATGAGACTAGTTTGGTGTGAATATCCTGATGGAAAACCCCATACCTGGGAATCGAACTCCAGACCTCATGCTCAGCAGTCGCGGTTGTGGCCACTATACCAACGAGGCATTTAGTGATACTATTATTACTTACATAATAAATATAATGTTATCAGCCAGTCAGTCAAGATGTTACCAAATTGGTACAGAGGCTGAATAGTGACGAAACCAAGCGCGGATCCAGGGGGGGGGTCAGGGGGGTCATGACCCCCCCCTGGGCTGGGCCCAGGACCTAGGTGGACCACTCATTAAAATTGTTAAAATGTTTTTATTGTATATTGTACACAACAGCCCAGAAAATAGAGTGTTTTTAGGGTTCATGTACATATCTATGTTTATTTGTGAGTTTCTATATTCCACCATAACTTCTAAACGCCTGAACCGATTTTGATAGGTACTATCCTTAGATTGTTTGCATTATCCCTAGTGTTATAGGCTGGTGAAATATCCACGTTAAAAGATCCACGTATACGTTATCCCAACTACGAGTATGTTGTAGTCGGCTTCCAGTCTAACTGGATGCAGGTAAAAATCGGAATTTTACATGGAACGACTGCTTTCTTGGCCTGCACACAGTGCACACTGCACAACCCAGTTTGTACTGGGTACAACGAGATATCCCTTAGTATGACTGGTTGTCAGACTTTCGGGCTCTGGCTGTTTCCGAGGCAATGTAAAAACTGAGTACATACTAACATATTTTACGTTTTATAGTTAAGTAAAACTTTACGTAGGTATCGTAGTGTTAATCGATTTATCCCTTACAAGGTACACTTTTAAATTGAGTTTTAATAGACCACAAAAACTCACTAGCCAATATAAATAAAGTACACACCAATAATTTTTTTCGTAAGAACAATCGTTTATCATTGTCGAGTCAGTCACATCTTCCGAACCTCTATCTTAGGCACTTGGTTCAGGAAGTGGAGGATTGATGTCCTACCAAGATAAAAGTAAGCGGATCTCTTCTCGAATCAAGTAAAACAGTGTTTTATACTCTTTCCTCCCAATGACAATATCTTTGCCACCCCCAAAATCTTTAAAAATTTCGAACTCGCTTCGCTCGCACCTCCCACCTGCTCTTCCCACATTTTTGTCTCGCTTTTCTGATTCTAAGTCGTCGATCCCCCTGGATAAGGGTTATAAAACTTCGAAGAATCAAATCGTGGCTAAGTAGAGCAAAGAGAGAGTAAGAGCTTCAATGGTTGGATTAATGGATGAAGTGGTAACGCGTTTCGGGAGAAGACGTAAAAGAAAAATTGATTTTGTTATTTAAATATAAGTAGGTATTTTAGTGGTACTTATTTTACGTACCTACATAAATAAATAAAACACCTATTTTTTACTAGTATCCATGATTATAAAAATTTAATTATAACTTCTTGTGACCCCCCCCTGGCACCAAAGCTGGATCCGCCCTTGGACGAAACTAACAACAGACGTTACGTAAAAACATCGAAGTAAAAACAGGTTAGAAAAACTGTTTTCGGAACGTGATTCGCGCCGAAATAAACTCAAAGGTCGACCTAAATGTCTAAAGTCCATTCATTGGACTTTGAATATCAGGTTTATGTTTACAAAGCGAGTTTAAAGTCCATTCGATGGACTTTAGACGCCACTCAATTGATTTGTGGATATTAACTTGGTATTTCACCACATTTATGCAAAATAAATAACTTAACATAATTAGGTTATGTTATTTATACCTGTTTTAATTATAATTATGTGACACATAAATGATGACCGATGGCTTGGTGGATGGCCGAAGGGGCCGAAAAGTTCTGGAGTGGCAACCGCGAGCCGAAAGACCAAGGCCCCACTAGGTGGACTGATGACCTGGTGAAGGTTGTATATTATCGTCGGACGTCTTTTGGCTGAAATGATGTTGATGATGATGACACTTAAATGACGTGTAAATGACATCACGTCAGCTTGAAGGGTTAGACTGAGATGCATCTGGGGACTCCCATATTTTGCCTGTTACGCTAGGGAATAGGCGAGCCTGTTGCTATCAACCGGGCACTAATTCAGACTTCGGGCCGACCTACCTAGGAATTAATTATTAAAACCGAGGACCTCATGATCAGCAGTAGGCCAGTAGCGCCTGAGACCACTAGTCACACCTATACAATGCGGAATGAATGTGCTGGATTTATAACCTTCAGCATGAATCCATCATCTGCCTAGCCTTTTCCCAACTGTATTGGGGTCGGCTTCCAGTCTAACCGGATGCAGCTGAATACCAGTATTTTACATGGAGCGACTGCCTATCTGACCCCCACAACCCAGTTAATATAATACTAGGTAATACTGGATGTCAGAATTTCTGGTCACTGACTAGACTACCTGTAACGATTGCCAAAGATCTATATATATGTGGCAGCCGGGACCAACGGAGGAAACTCGGTATGTCGGGCGGTCACCCATCCACAGACCGACCTAGGCAAGCACAGCTTTACCTAAAGATCGACCCGAGTGGCAGTTCTTATTAAGTCACGAGCTCCTCCCCCACGAGCTCCTCAGCATGAATCCGATGGTTGAAAATTCAACGGATTGTCTCGTCTTAGAAACTATGTGAGACTGAGAAAATTATAATCATGTCCCTGCCCTTGGCCCATGTTATTTGGGTCAACGTAACACGATTTTTACTTCCATTCTTCCATGTCAATCGTTACGTTATAGAAAGAAAGAAAAAATATTTATTTGTCGCAGAAACATGACGAGCAAATCATTATAATCTTTTTTTTTTTTTAATAACGTAGCCCCACACTAGGAATTTCTCCTGTATCGTGGGTGCGTTCATACCTACACAAATACCCAGACCCGAAACAACGACCTGTAGGCCATACAAATATTTGTTCCGTGCGGGGATCGAACCCGCGATACATAGCGCAGCAGTCAACTGCTTGAGCCACTTCCTTCATCAACCGTGCCGTCATTTACTCCTTTTGCATTCACATCATTCCTCATACAATCCATCCAGCTTTTCTAAGGTCTTTCTCTGCCTTTTCATCTATCAACATTTATATTCATCACTCACAATAATGACAGTCATGCAAGTGACTAAAAACTTGCATGACTGTCATGATTGTGAGACTGAAAACAATAGCCCACAAATAATGACCTGATAAAACATTTGACCTTGACGGAAACCCTATCAATGAACTACTTATTATTATAATCCCAATAATAAAGCCGCAATTATCAAACCACTCTATTATTATCATCTCCGCACGTCAGGCCATTGAACTTATATATAAGTATCAAGGAAATCTCATTGAACGCCAAACCGTGTCTGACTGCCGCGAAATAAAGACGTGTTCTTTGATAGTGTGTGACAAAAAGTGATCAAAATGAAGTTAGCAGTAGCACCTTTTGACTTGACCAATCCGAACTATAATTTGGGACATTTGTGTATGGATAGCCTTAGGACCCGCCCTTATGCTGTGTGTCAGGTTAGTCGATCATCATCATCCACAGCCTAAATCTACCCACCGCTGGGTAGAGAGGCCTCTCTTTTCTTTTGTCAGGTTAGTCATCATTATCAACAGCCTATTAATGTTCCCACTACTGGGACACAGGCCTCCTCTCTTTTGAGAGGGAAATGGGCTATAATCTACCACGCGAGCCCAGTGCGGATTGGTAGATGTCACATGTCTACGAATTTTTTGGTTCTAAGACATGCCGGTTTCCTCACGATGTTTTCCTTCACCGTTTTGAGAGCAGCGGTGATGAAATAAATTACACAAAGTAATGTGCCTGCCTGGGGTCGAACCCACGACCTACTGTTCGTAAGTCGGGGCCGCCACCACCGCTGCTCTCAGGTCAGGTTCAGGTTAGTAGCTGATTTTAATTAAATAAAAGGAAAGTGCAATCATACGAGTAAGCCGGTTTCAAACAAATTTTATGTAACAACTAACAAGACAACAAAAACATGTTGTCACATAGCAAATATGAGATAATTAATTGTCAAATAAACACACTACATTATGTTAGTTACATTACCAACAATATTTTAAATAGGTAAACAATAAGGCAGTGAAAAATATCTAATTAGGCAATATATATTAGGCTTTATTTTAACACTAGCTTTTGCCAGCGGCTTCGCCCGCGTGAAAATGACGATTTTCCATACAAACTTTGAACCCCTATTTAACTCCCTTAGAGATTGAATTTCGAAAAATCCTTCCGTATTCCTTGTCTAATATAAAGGGATCCTCTGTGCAAAATTTCAGCTTTCTAGGTCCAAGGGTTTGGGCTGGGCGTTGATGAGTCAGTCAGTCAGTCAGGACTTCTCTTTTTACCCGACTGCGGCGAAGCCCAAAAGGAGGGTTATGTGTTTAACGTGTATGTATGTATGTATGTATGTATGTCTGTTTCTTTGTTCCCTCATAACTCCTAAACGGATGAAGGGATTAAAATGAAACATACGTCGTTAGATTCGTCTTGATGGCGCGAGTGTTATTGGCTACACAAAAATTAAAAAACAAAGTAAAATTGCTGGTTTTGGGGGCAAAATCGCGTAGTTCAAAAAAACATTTTTTCCTATACCATCGAGTAGGGTATCAAAATGAAGGATTTTATAAGGAGATTACAAAAATATATTACACTTAAATGTTTAAAAGAAATTCAAAGTGACAAATCCTATAAACAAGCACAAAAGTTAAATCATCTACGAAGAATTTTACGCGACCAACGAAAGAACAAACACAAAAGAACTAAAAAGTGGAAAATAAAAAAAGTAGTTAAAAAACTAAAAAAACCCGACTGAAAAAACTGAAAAGCAAAAAACAAGCACATTTTAAATCAAACAAAACTTGGAAGCAGGCGGGGTTCATTTGAATATTAAATTAATTATGAAATGAAAATAGAATGGACCCTGCCTGCTTCCAAGTTTTGTTTGATTTAAAATGTGCTTGTTTTTTGCTTTTCAGTTTTTTTTATTTATTTTAACATGATACATACTACAATTAGGTAGGTAAAACATGACCGTATCATCATATTCATTCTCTTACCCTTATCCCAATTCATTTGGGGTCCGCGCAGCATGTCTTGTTCTTCCATACTTCTCTGTTTCTCGTCATCTCATGTGACACCTCCTTTCTTGTCATATCATTCTTAACACAGGTTTGTAATATAAAAAGTCAGTCTACCTGACAGTATTAAGTACAGATTTCAATGCAATCTTTTTTTTAGGGTTACGGGGCTGCGGGTTGTTCGAAAGAAAAACCGCGGTCTAGCCTCGACACAAAGGGCTTAGAAGGAATAACAAAAAAAACAAACGTATGCTAACGTATGTTTAACAAATAAATGATTCATATTCTTATTCTAATATGGGTGGTTTTTAGTCAGTAGAAGTCTGACACTCCCTTTCGCTCTGCCCAGAGGGGGAGGGGTTATTTGATGATTTCCCACCCCCCGCAATAAAAATAAATAAAGGGTTACGTACCCAAACGGTAATAATAGGACCCTACTAAGACTTCGCTGTCTGTCTGTCCGTCTGTCTGTCACCAGACTGTATCTAACCGCGATAGCTAAACAGACAAACAGTTGTTCATAAATTATGGTGTCACGGTTTTTATTGGGCCTCTGACGGGTTTACATCATGTCGAAAAATATCTCTGTTCGTTGTTCAAAAGAGAAACCGCGTGCATGCAGGTTTCCTTGTTTTTTTTCCTTATCCGAAGCGATATGGTAAAATCCGCAAAATCAGAGGTTTGGCTGTTTATTCGATCGTTCAAGGTACTTACATAATTTTATATACCGTACGGAACTTTTATTATCTACAACTCAGTTACATTTTTATAGGAACTTTATATAACTGAGTTGACAATCCGACAGTCCCACCTTAGGCTAAAACTGCCTTAAAGTCCAGTTTTAGGGTGAGGACTTATAAAGAGGCAGGTTCCCGGTACGGACAAACCGGTACGGGCATAATAATATCGCATCGGTCGGTACAGACCCGTACCGGCAAGCCCGTACCGAAAACCTGCTTCTTTATATCATCACCCTTACTTTATACAATCCTGTTATTAGTCTTATGCAAAAATCCTACCCTACTACACGTAGGAATCGAACCTGCGGCCCTGATTTCGATACCTAGTTGCTGTGCTGCTAATGCTGGTTCGTTGTCACTAGTACCATTGACAGTACCATGATGGAACTACTGAATGTTTTTTTTTATCACTAGTTCGATTTAAAAAAAAACTGAAAATAGTGTGTGTGTGTTGAATTTTTTATCATTAGTTCCATTTTAAAAGTATCTGAAAATAATTGAACTAATGTTGAATTTGTTATCATTAGTTCCATTATGAACGAATCTGAAAATAATGGAACTAATGTTGAATTTTTTATCATTAGTTCCATTTTAAAAGTATCTGAAAATAATTGAACTAGGTAATGTTGGATTTTATTAAGGCAGATAGGTATAATCTTACACGTTTTACGATTACTTTATCCAGTGCAACAAAGAATATCTTTGTTGCACTTTGTCTGAGATCAATAAAAATATTCACATTATCTTAGTTATCAGATTCGATACCAGTGTTTTACTGGTTTGTTCCGCCAATTTTTATCTAAATCCAAAGCAATAACTGATTAACTGAACCCCGCGACCTAAGCCCGCGTGCATTTATTAAAAAATACTGAGTAGGTACCCTACTTACTTATAATTTTTTTATCACTACATATAAATTGTTGCGCGAACAGACAGACAGACAGCTCACAGTCACACACACGACCCTAATCTTTGAGTCAGGTGTCTTCAAAACAGCATGATGAGGCAAAACATAGCATGCTCCTCATGACGATAGTCGACCCTGGACACCGACATGTGGCCCAACGCCAGGTATTCGCGCATGAACTCCACATACTTCTGTCGGAATTTGGAGTCCCGCTTCATGCGCCTTTCCATTGCCACTAACTGCTTTTCTGCCAGACTCCAAGAGCTCCCCAGCGGAGGTCGAGTTGACAGAAATGGCAACCGTGTCAGAAATCTACCCGATGGGAGGCGCACCGTGTTACATCGATAAAATGTTTCGCACTCCTCATCACGTGGGTTATTCTTTGATAACCACTGATAACAGCATGATTCATTCACTTTTCGATACTGACAGTGTGAATAAAAAGAAATTTAATCATTTCAGCATTACTAATCACCTGCCGGAAATCGTAAATTCATTCATTGAGCCCGCTACTAATAAACAGCAGTACTATAAAAAAACTAAGTACGGTGCAATTGTACTTTCTACTACGCATAGTAGAGACATCTGTTTAGCATTTCCCAGCTGCATCCGGTTAGACTGGAAGCCTATACAAAGATACTAACAGAGTTATGTTAGGGTCTACTTCCAGTGGCTCGTCATTCGATCAGAACCAGGCAGGGTCGACAGCGCCTTGTATTCCACACGCACCTCAAAGAGGATCAGCCTATCAGCATAGAGATAGGGCCACAGGTTGCCAGGCTTACGGAATTTGTTCAATGTTATAGGATGAGGTGCAGTTTTGTAGGAGTTACCGAGGCCCTGGAATGCAAGGTTTAGTCCATGTTCAACCACCACAATCTTTACCCCCGACCATGTTGAACCCTTAAATGTTTCCATGTTCAACCCCTGGGGGGTTGAACATGGATTTCAATACATTGCAAAGGTCACACACAGAAGGAACACGGATGGTTTTTAGTCAGTAAGAGTCCGACTCTCCCTTCTGATCATTACTTCGAATACCAGCATGTCCCAGCATCACAGAAGAGATTATCTGTTCTGTGTCCAGCATAGTAGAGAAAGCTCGAGGCTACATAATAACAGTCGCTCGAATGAATTTTAAGGTTAAGCTGCCCTTGCCTAGGTTGGTCTGTGGATGGGTGACGACACATTACATACCCAGTTTCCTTCGTTCTGACTGTCATTTGTAGATACTTGACAGTCGATACAGGACTTCAGCAGTGGTCCGAAAATCTAACAACTATTAAGTCATATTACCCGCTAACTGGATTGGGGAGGTTAGATAGGCAAAAGATAAAAATGGTATGGTATTCAGCTGTATCCGGTTAGACTGCAAGGCGACTCCAACATAGTTGGGAAAAAGCTAGTAGTGTTTTATTAAAACCTAAACTTCTGGTCAATCTTACTCATCGGCTTCGAAACGGCAAAAGACACGACTTCTTTAAACAACATCTGTCTCTGTCCTACAGATAGACGCAGCCACAGGAGTGAGCGAGACAAATGCCTCTGTCCTTACTCGTTCAATCCAGTTGGCCAGATGTTTCCGAAAGCTAGGTGCGAAGCCTGGAGATGTCCTCGCTTTGGGGGGAAAGAACCACCTGGATCTACATATACCGTACTACGCAGCTATCATGAATGGCCTGCCTATTGCTGGAGTGGATCCAGCGTTTAAAAAGAGTAAGTATTTAACTCATCATTTCAGCGGAAAGACGACCACTGCTGGACATAACCCTCCCCCAAGTGTTGCCACATTGACCAGTCCCGTGCATCTCGCATCTAGCGGATCTCTGCAATCTTCATCAGGTCATCGGTCCACCTAGTGGGAGACCTTCCAACGCAACGTGTTATGATTTTCGGTCGCCACTCGACTTTTCGGCCCCATCGGCCATCCATTCTGCGAGCAATGTGCCCTGCCCTCTGTCACTTAAGTTTGGCAAATTCGTGATAAAGAATGAAATCCATATAATCCATACTAATCCATATCCATACTTCCATACTTAATATTATAAATGCGAAAGTAACTCTGTCTGTCTGTCTGTCTGTTACTCTTTCACGCCTAAACGGCTGAACGGATTTTGATGAAATTTGGTACAGACATAGTTTGGAACTTGAGAAAGGACATAGGATAGTTTTTTTTTTTTTTTTTTCGCGAGATAAACCAAAAATCTTCCGGAAGTCACTATTCCACGCGAACGAAGTCGCGGGCAAAAGCTAGTAAAAAATATTCGTTTGAAGTCTACATGCCGTGCATTTGAAATGACAATACAAAAAAAACATATAATATGCGTTCTATTGTACTTACTTATGTTTTTACCCGACTACGGCAAAGCCAAAAGGAAGGGTAATGATTTTGGCAGTCTATGTATGTATGTATGTATGTTCCACCGTAGCGCCTAAACCACTGAACGGATTTTAATAAATGAGGTGTCAATAGATTTGTAAGAATAGCCCGGGTGACATTGGCTATATAAATTTTAAAAATTCTAATTATGACGGATTTAAATGTCAAAAACTTACCTCAAAAAATATTAAATTGAGATAATCATAACATGTTTGATATCAAATGAAAGGTCTTGGCGAGCACATTACAAATATGTATATCATATTATAGTTTTAGTCAATATATACGTTTAGATTGCGGTCAAATAGTTCTCGTGGTCAAGTCTGTGTTATTTACTCGTATTATGTAAATAACAAACCAATATTTTATTCGTAGTCGGGTTTTAGATTTTTAAACTTGCTTGTTCATTATATCCTTTGTTTTATGGAACCCGGAGGAAAAGAGTATTGTGAGAAAAGTTACGGTTTTCTTTGAAGAACAAAAATCAAAATCCAATTTACTATTTAATGTACAGAACAATATATTATTAATAAATTGTTGGAATGAAGAACGTATGTGTAATAAAATTATACGTACCTATAATTTTATTATGTAATAGAACGTGACTGATTACATGTTACGAATATAGGTAGAGCCTGCTCTACGAATATTTTTAACCTTGAGTTCGTTCGCATGATTTAAAATAGTTATTTTTTGTCAACAGTTCTGTTCAAATAGGTTTTTGTCGCTTCAAATAGTCATGATAAAAACTTTATTTACCAGTCAATTTGGAAATACCTATTACTCGTAGGTATGATTACTTTGGACCAAAGTAGACTTAGACCTACTTAGAAGTACCTAGACCTCTAAAGTAGACTTTTTCTGAATCTGAGAAGAGAAATGTAGGTACCATTTGAAAGTCCAGCCAAAAACCAGGACATGTTACTTAGGTACCCATCTTTCCTTTTGTCGGTAATGTGTTCATACTTCATACATATAAAACAGAATTCTCTGAATTTGAAACCGTCCGGACAAATGACAAGACCTGAGCCAGTCCGGACGGAAGGCCAAAAAACCAGACAAATCCACGTTTAATCTAACCACGCACGAGTCATAATCAAGTTACCCAACTTGTTTTTCTAGTACAAGCTCACCGTACCGTTTTCAATAACTTGAACTTGTACAGAAAGTCAGGAAGCGTCTGCAGCAGTAATAGAACGTCCATCTAGACGAGCTATGATCGCAGTTGTCTCCTTGACGTTCCAGCCATATGACATAATGTCGGTAGCATGAGAAGTGGTGGGTTGTCCTATTGTTAATCCTATGCCTAATCCCATCTTCCCTAGCCTTTTCTCAACCATGTTGGGGTCGGCTTCTATGCAGCTGAATTCCAGTATTTTACATGAAGCGACTGTTATTACTCGATAATACGCCGCTTTCAGGCCACTGACTTTCTGTTAAATTTAGCAAAGCTGGCAGCCGGGACCAATGGCTTAAGGCTAATATTTCCTCCGTACCTTGGAAACCCTGTAATCTCTTATGCCTATTAAATTTAAATTATTGTTCACAGCCGAAATACGAACTCTGTTCAAAATATGCTCTCCAAGAGTAGCATTTTGTCAGAAGGAACTCCTGGATACCTACAATGACGTGAAAGAAGAACTGGGTCTGAATACAGAAGTTATCTGCTTCGACGAAGGAATGCAATCTCTGGCCAGCTTCATCGAAAAGTATGACGATAAAGAGGACCAAGAGGAATTTCTGTAAGAATTTAGTTTTGTCAACTTCTTCTTCTCGAATGTCAATCATCGTCTTTGGGTTAGCTGCTCAGTATTTGATTCAAATCAAAGCCTTTTTCGGTTCACTGTCATCTTTTCCCAATAAAAATAAAGACCATAGTATTCCTTGGTTTCTAGCACACTTAACATTGTTGGTCTCATAGTCGCATTGCATTGCAATTTGCAAAGCAGGGCCTAGGTATTTATGACTCTAGAATTACTTTAAAATAACTGGCTAAATGTAGGTGTGCAAATAGGTACACAACTGCTAAGTATTAAAAATAAATTAACACATAACATCAGTGCGCCTGTAATCCGAGAAGGGTTAGGCAGAAGTGTACCTAATAATGGGGGCGAGCCTATTGCCGTAAACCGGGAGAAATCCAAACTTCATGGCTGCTATTGAGTAAATCTTGATGGAAAACCCAAATTAATATCACTTTGCACGAGTCGAATCCTGGACATCATGTTCAGCAGTCGCGCTTGCGACCAGTGAGGCAGTCGAGGCAGAAATTAACTTATTCTAATGAAATTTTCTTTTCAGGCCAGTGATCATTGACCAGAACAAACACTACGTCTGGTTGATCAGCACGGGAGGCACGACTGGCGTTGTCAAACTAGCTGCATTCACTCACAGATCATTTCTGAAGAAACTAGAAATGTTGAAAATTATTTTTTCATCGCGTTCACAACTGTAAGTTACATTAACCTATTTAATTTATTCTTTACCTTTAGCCGGATGCAGCAGTAAAGAGACTGGAAGCTGACCCCAGTTTTTACCGATGCTGATTCATGGAGCAGATTTCTCCTAAGCAACCAGAAACCCTGCTTTAGGATTCTGTTCTCTCTTTAAAGAGTAACTAAGTATGGAGTTTCTTGCCATTTCTTCTGCATACAAAATTACAATTGTGAATCGGAAATATTTTTTTTTTCTTCAAACGTGCTTTAGTTCTTCATAATGCATGGTTTATATGATTATCTTTCTTGCAGACCAAACGGCGAAAACAAGATGGGTCTAAATGTATCCCCAGTGCAATGGGTTTCGGCTTTCTTCAGCGCGATATCTTCTCCTCTGATGCGGCAGATAAAGCTGCAGACCTCAGCTCCACCAACCCCAGAACACATTGTCGAACTCATTAATAAGTATAAGGTATGCCATTTACACTAAATAATTAGAACTGAAGTGGTAGTGGGCAGGGCACATTGCTCGCCGATGGGCCCGAAAAATTCTGGAGTAGGAACAGCGAACCGGAAGACGTTGCGTTGAAAGGCCTCCCACTAGGTGAACCGATGACCTAGTTAAGGTTGCAGGGATCCGCTGGATGCGAGACGAACGGAACCGGCCCTTGTGGCGACACTTAGGGTAGGCCTATGTCCAGCAGTGGACCCCTTTCAGCTGAAATGATTATGATGCCATTTACTTTAGAGGTGCTCAGTACTGATGAAGTCGATAAAGTATCTGTGACAGGGCCGAATTGGCCCCTCTGCCCCTGACAAAAATGTGTCCCTGAGCAGTGCTGCTGGTTTGACTGGGATTTCAAACCTACATTGGATTTTTCTAGTCTATAGATATTTTAAGCCACGGGCACCGTGTATGGTGTACATGACTAATTATACTATAAATGCGGTAGCCTATGGCGGTATGGCGGAGCTCGAAGGAATACTTATTTCTAACTCGCCTGTTACAGAAGACCTGTGGCATCCCACTTATGGGCAAATGCCTCACCCAGTTACCTTCAAAACTACCGTTCTGGTATCGATCTAGGGCCGAGGTGGATCACTGATCGTTGGTTCTGTCCATCTCGTCCCGTCATCTTCTGTGAGGTCTACCGCGCTTTTTCTAGCTGTGTTAGAATTCCACATCGTGATTATTTTGGAGTTAATCTGAAGTTTCAGTTACGTTTCTCTCCTTTTCAGCCCATAAGTTGTTTCCTAAGTCCTACTTTAGCGAGTTCCTTGATCAAGTGTGAGAAAAAATGTGACTTCACCTGCTTTGAGACCATCATGCTGTCAGGAGGGAAAGTACACAATGATGTTCATCTTGAATTAAGAGTAAGTATTACTGCGTTTAAATATACATGTATTAAACTAGCGACCCGCCCCTGCTTCGCACGGGTGGAATGTGCCCTTAAAAACCTTCCTCTTGAATCACTCTATTAAAAAAAACCGCATCAAAATCCGTTGCGTAGTTTTAAAGATTTAAGCATACAAAGGGACATAGGGACAGAGAAAGCGACTTTGTTTTATACTATGTAGTGATAATTCACTAAAATAAAAAATCCCATCATGTTTATTAGAACAACACACAGACAAACAAGAAAAGCTTCCTTCTTAGATTTGTATCAGAAAAGATAATATTCAAGGGATTATCAGACCATCAAGCAATGTTCCGGATGGATGGGATCATGGGACCAACGTCGTAAGCGCGATCAAATAATCAAGTTCTGTTTACCACACGATAAAGAAAAGAAGAAAAAGACTAAAAGTAAAAGTCTGATGCATTAAATACTAACTTTAATACTTATTCCTTTTTACAGCGGAGAGTGCGGCCAAATACCCCCGTGCAGGAAATGTATGGACAGACAGAGAATTTGGGGCCAATCTTCATAGCGGGTCCAGAAGGACCCGTTGGTAACTGTGGCAGGACTGCGCCTGGTTTACCAGATATCAAGGTTGGTGACTTATTTCAAGACTTTTATAGCTTTTATACCCACAAAATTCTGTGACTAAATAGTGGAATCAAATCCGTAGTTAAGTTATGGATCAACTCTTTTTTAGTACGCTTGAGGACCAATCAAGCTATCAAAACCAGTTTATATGTATGTCTAAGGCCGCAAATTCGGAGAAGCGTTTTTTAGAGCGTGAAGTGGTGAGTTGAATGGAATTCCATTCAACTCACCGCTGCACGCTGCACGCCCCACCTCTCCGAATTTGCGGCCTAATTGTACGGGTTTGTACAAGGCGAAGCCATGTTATACTGGAAATGTACAGCTTCATGTGTCGCCTTGTAATGTGCATATAACATACCATCACGCCCGTAATCCCCAAATAGTTTGGCAGATGTGTAGTACTTAACTACTTACACCTATCTATAATTATTTGTGGTACATTCATTTCGCCAGTTATAGAAAGGAACAAATACAGTACTTACCTCTTTTGTTTGTTTTTCAGATAATTGATGTAGAGACGGGCAAAGAAATAACGGAACCTAACGTCCCTGGAGAAATATGGACGAAGGGAGCCTCCTTTACCGTGAGTTGTTTATTCATTTATTAACACGTTGGCCACCAGCTCTCGTGGTACGCGTTCAGCCCGTCCCCAACTCTTGCTGGGCCGGTCAAGAAGGCAGTTGTTCTTTATTTTTTCTTACTCACTAAAATCATTATCAGTATTATCACCTTACTGAAATCTTCTGCTGGACACTGTCTCTGCAATTAATAGCATAACATAATGAAAGTTTTGTTGTCAAACAAGTTGTTTAAAAAAGTTTCTGAGGAATGGATAAAGACCTTATACTCAAGGCACCCACAAGATAAGGCTAAGCAGAAACCAGTCTTTTAGGTTAACCTGCAAGATGCCATTACAAAAAAAAAACTGGCTATAACATGCGAATGCGCAGGCAAAAGTGAAAACCATTTATTACAATAGATATCTTTATATCCTCAGGAATACTACAACAATCCTGAAGAGACTGCAGCCTCTTTCACAGAAGATGGTTGGTACCGAACAGGAGACATTCTGTACAGAGATGAGAACGGATACTTCTTCTTCGTTGAAAGGCTCAAGATGTTGATCAAGTACAGGAGTTACCATGTAAGTGATGATGAACAGTATTTGAATGTCTTTTCGATGTTTTGGTCAAAATTGACGGCATGGTCGGCGCAGTGGCGGAGCGATTAGATTGCAAAGATGTTCGATCCCCGCATGGAACAAATATTTGTATGGCCTACAGATAGTTGTTCCGGGTCTGGGTGTTTGTGTAAACGCACCCACGATATTCCTAGAGTGGGTCGAAACGATTAAAAAAACAAAATGTTTTAAAGTTACATGGACCTAAATGGGCACATAAAAAACGTCGAGAGGTGCACGGTTCGGGTTGATCATTTCCTATGGAGAAGGACCGGCAAGAAACTCCATGGTTACTCTAATATAATGAACTAGCTTTTGCCAGCGGCTTCGCCCGCGTGAAAATGACGATTTGCCATACAAACTTTCATCCCCTATTTAACTCCCTTAGGGGTTAAATTTCGAAAAATCCTTCCTTATTCCTTGTCTACATTATAAAGGGAACCTCTGTGCAAAATTTCAGCTTTCTATGTCCAAGGGTTTGGGCTGGGCGTTGATGAGTCAGTCAGTCAGGACTTCTCTTTTTATTTATAAAGATTTCTTGTATTTAGACCACCAGCAAAACAAACTAACCTCGATTATAATCTACGGTCTAGGACTTGTTATCTAGTTTATACAACAATGCATGTTGCAATTTATTGATTGTACTATATAGTCGCCTGATTACCTACCTACTTACCGTCTCATCAATAAGTTCCCATATTACAATGATGTTTTGTGATGTCATTTTCATGCTGTATTTACAGCAGAGTCCATGACACGCTTTCGTAACTCAAGACCATTACGGTTTTAAAGTAGTATAATTATATTCTAGAAAAAAATGGGGAAGAGATTGGGCAGTCGGGTGGTAGCAGTTGCTTTTGTCGACAGTAGGAGTTGCTTTTGTCGATAGTAGCAATTGCTTCTGTCGACACTAGCAGTTGCTTTGTCGATAGTAGAAATTGCTTTGGTCGATAGGAGAGGTTGCTTTTGTCGGCAGTAGCAGTTGCTTTTGATGACAGTAGAAGGTGCCTCTGTCGACAGCTCAAGTGCTGCTCGTCTGCGCGACGCCTCATTCATTTTAAGTTTCCATCTTCATACTCCCCATATTTTCTTTCACAGATTATTCCCCCGGAAATCGAGGCAGTGATCAGAGAGCTCCCGGGCGTATACGACGTCAGCGTCACCAGCGTGCCCAATGAGGATGATGGAGAGCATCCCGTCGCCTGCGTCATGAGGAGTCCAGGATCCACCGTCACGGCCGAGGAGATTAAGGAGATTGTTGCCAGTGCGTATTTTTTAAATATTAGCTTACTTAAGAGTCGGGACCAACGCTTTAAAATCGGGCTTTCCGAGGCACGGAGGAAACTCGGTATGTAATGATCCACAAACCAACCTAGGCGACCGGCTATATAGCCTGAACTCGAGCAGTTTTCGGTCCGAATCTACGTAAATCATGATCGATGATGGATAACTCATGTAGTTTCGTTCCTGAATACCTAATTCACAATGGATGGAATGGGGGATATTTTTCGGCAACATTTAAATCCAAATCAGAGACCCATGGGTGGGCCCGTCGGGGCTGTGGATTATCGAAAGGTTAACGCGGCTCCGACACAAGGGCGAAGAAGGAACATGGGTTTGGTTTTTTGTCAGTAGAAGTCTGACACTCCCCTTCGCTCTGCCCAAGAGCGGGGGGAGGGGGGGTTAATCGATGATTTTCCACCCACAAAAAAAAAAGACCCATGGGTGGCATAAAAACTCTGACACCATAGGTTAGGCAATAAAGAAGGAATGAAGCGTTTCTAGTTCCAAGGTCGAAAGACCAAACTTCCTTTTGCAGCAATGCTGTTACACCTGGGGGTCTAAAATGGCCACTTTTGCAGATCATAATGTGAATTGCGTTTAAGCGTACAATGGACCTTTCTTAATAAAAACTGCGTCTGTGACTATTTTACGAATGTTAACGCAATTCATATTATTTTACTATTATGATGTAAGTATTTTACTAAATTGTTACAGACGCAGTTATTATAATGAAAGGTCCATTTTACGCTTTTTAACGCAATTCATATTATGATCTGCCCAAGTGGCCGTTTTAGACCCCCAGAGACCGCTTAACATGTAATTTTCTTCTTCCAGATAAACTGTCTGACTCTCAAAGATTACGAGGCGGTGTGATCTTCATGGACCAGCTGCCTATGACCTCATCAGGGAAGCATGCTCGGGGTGAACTGCGAAAATTGGTGTTAACACTGAAGAGCGAATAGAAAGCTAAGATCACGTTGTTTAGAGCTGCTGTTGCTGTTAGGTATAGACCCATATTTCACCAGTTATGTTTAAGTCCATCATCATCATCGACTAGACCTTCCCAACTATGTTGGGGTCGGCTTCCAGTCTAACCTTGTGTAACTGAATACCATTATTTGCATAGTTGACCTCCATAAACCTATTACCAGTTAGGATACTCCCTTGTTAGACTGGTGTCAACGTCAAGCTGTACAAATAAAAAATAAAAGATATGTCGACGTGTCACACTGTAAAATTTAGAAAAAAAAATAAACTTGCCAGAGCGCCATCTATCGGGTTCAAAACTAAGTTATCTTTAAAGTTGTTTAACCAGCACATGGAATCGGTTGGGTCGTATTTACACGCGATTAGCTTTAAATTCATTTAAGTAAATAAGTTATTTTATTACTTAATGTGAGTGAATGTATAATTAGCATGTAAGTAGGTAGTTTATGTTAATATTTCATCAATGATGAATTCATTTTGAGGTAGATTGTGCTGCCATCTATATTTTAGCTAAATAATTAATTCAGTATTGTTCTTCTTTGATAATGAAAATCTATAAACCAAATGTAAATGTGTTATTGTTGTAAATATTATTACTTGTGTTAATAAATGAAATATTACTTATTAAAATTAAATAATTTTGAATTTTATTGGTCCTAAGAAGTTGTAAATGTTTAAAAAAAATGGTAACATCTACATGGGGGGGAATTCTAAACACCACGCATTCTATTTCTATTTATCTTCGGGGACGCCGGCAGACACCAGACGGGCGATCAGTCCTTTCGTTGTGGATTATTTCGCCCAGTTCCCCATTTTGGTGGATCCCCTTCATGGGTTACTGGTGGTCGGCATCACGAATCTTCCTGTCGCCTTGCAGAAGCTCACCAGTTGTTCGGTAGAGATTTCTGCGAGCTTCTCTTCATTAATCTCATCTGTTCCTAGGATTTCCCATCTGAGTGGCCCATACATTGTGCATTCCGCCACAAGGTGGAAACTTGTTTCTTCTGCTTCTCCACATGCTGGGCATATGGGATCTTCCTTTACTTTCATAATCGTCAGGTGTCTATTGAGTCCACAGTGTCCTGTTGCGATCCCTACTACTAGTCTTATGTTTCCCCTGCTCATTCTGAGTAGTTTGTGGGATTTCTTTTCATCATATGACTTTAAGAAGATTTTCGATTGTCGACAACCTTCTGTTGCATTCCATCTTTTATTTGACTCTCCTGTGGTTATTCTATGGATGATTCCTTTTGTTATGTTATGTGGGATCGGTAGCCTGGGCTCTGGTCCCACAAAGGTTTCATCTGCTCCTTTTCTGGCTAACTCATCCGCTATCTCATTCCCTTCGTGTCCTTGATGACCAGGGACCCATGCGACTGTTACTTCTGCTCTTTCCGCTAGCTGGTTGAGTGCTTCCTTACACTCTTTAACCAGTGCAGATGTGACTTCCACTTTGTTCAGTGCTTTGAGTGCTGCTTGACTATCACTGTATATAACTATTTTGGAAAGATCACCTGTAAGGGCGTTTCCAATTATTCTGGTACATTCCATAATGGCATGTATTTCTGTCTGGAACACACTTGCGCCTGTTCCTAGTGAGAATGATCTATTTATTTCCAGTCTTGGTATGTGTATTCCAGAGCCGGATAGCTTAGTTGATTCTTTCCTTGATCCATCTGTATAGCAGACCGCCATAGATGGATCACTCTCGATTGTCCATTCTTCTCTTGTGCCTATATGTATTCTGTACTTTTTGTCGAAGATCTTCTCTTTTTTGATTAGGTCATTGTTGGCCATAATCATTGATAGATTGTCTTCGTACGGTTTTGCTATCTCCGAGTGACCTTTGTCCATAAAATTGCCTTTCCAGAGGTTCAAGCTTTTCAGTTTGAACCACTGCTCCAAGGCTCTTTTCTTAACTAAGAATAAGAATAAGAATAAATTTATTTAGTCATTGTTACAATAGTTTCTTAGATAACTAGCACTAATAATAAACGTAACAAGTTAAATTTTACAATTGTTACAAAACAGAGGTCCCCAAACTAGGCTGCGCCTGTATCTTGGGGGCCGGAGTTGCGTTAACTTAACATAACATTATTAATATTATTAAGTAGGTAGTTATCTTTAAACAAAAATAAAATAATATTATTATTACAAAAATGAAAAAGTATTATAATGTGGTGTGCTAGTGCGTGTGTATGTGAGTGTGTATGTGTGTTTGTGTGTGTATATTTTTGGTGTAATTTAGTTAACTTAAAATTTGTTCCGTCTCTTCGTACGATAGTTTGGCAAACCATTTTATTAAAGTTTTCTTGCATGAAAAGTTGTACAAATTTTTAATGTCGCAGCTTTTATTAATTTTATTGTAAATATGGATATGTGAGTAGAATGGGCATCGTCTGGCTAAAAGGCTATGAGCTTCCGGAGGAGGGATGTAGAGGACGCGTTTAGAGATAAGGTTTTCATAGTCAGGTCTATTTTTTAGGGTTTTATGAACAAGTAGAGTTGCTTTTAAAATAAATAATTGTCGCACTCTTAATACAGCAAACTCCTTATAAATAAGATCTGTTGGGTAGCGAAAAGGCTTCCTTAAAGTTACTTTTATAACGGCTCTTTGAGCTCTTTCTATCTCTATAATAGTGCTTTTCCCGGCTGCACCCCAAACAGAAATCCCGTATTGAAGTACTGACTGACACAAACCAAGGTAAATTGTACGTAGTATTTCAAAGGGTGTGCAGTTACGTAGCTTTTTCATTACATGTATCAACTTTCTAACGCGACCAGAGAGCAAGTGTAGATGAGATTTGAATGACATGTTTTCGTCTAGTGTGATGCCAAGGTATTTGATTGAGGCAGTGTGATCAATGACTAGGCAAGAACAGTGAGTAAGCGGTGATGTCTGGTAACTGCAGCATGTATGGTATTTAAGAAGAAGATTACGTGGAGGTCGAGAAGCTAATGTTTTGAAGAAGGTTATGAATTTAGTTTTTTTAATATTTAAAGTCAGGAGATTCGCATCAAGAGCGTTAGAAACCGTTAATAGACCGATCTCAGCTAGACGGTACACTTGTTCCCATGTTTTAGCGTGGAAAATAACGACAGTGTCGTCAGCATATGATATAATTTCTGCGCCGTTTAGTTGTGAGTTTAGAATATCATTCATGTAGAAGCTGAAGAGAGTTGGTCCGAGTGTGCTGCCCTGTGGAATTCCAAAGGAGATGGGAAGTACGTCACTTGAGTGTTCATCGACCTTCACTAGCTGTTTGCGATCAGACAGGTAACTCGTAAACCATTCAAGTGCAGCCCCTCGTATGCCCGAACATTCAAGTTTTCTAAGAAGAAGTTGAATTGATATTGTATCGAAGGCCTTTGCCAGATCTAAAAAAACTCCTAAAGTCTGTTCTCCTTTTTGGGTGAAAGTAGCCACTAAGTTAGTCAGTAATGAAGCAGCGTCTTCTGTTGACCTTCCTCGCCGGAATCCAAACTGCTTGTCGGATATCAATTTGTGTTTTTCGAAAAAGTTCACTAGCCTGTTGTTAACTAGTTTCTCCAGTACTTTGGACAGAATAGACAGAAGTGCGATTGGTCGATAATTTTCAGGTAAGTCTGTAGGGCCGCTTTTATGTATTGGTCTAACGGAAGCAACTTTCCAGAACTCCGGAAAGTTACCAGTTTCTAAGCTTAAATTAAAAATATGAGTGAGTGGTTTAAGGATTGCGTTCTTTATTTTTATAATAAAACTTGTAGTGATACCATCAAGTCCTGGTGCGCTGTCAATTTTAAGTTGGTGGATATATTTCGTTATTTCTGTTTCGTCTGTCGGGTGAAGAAAGAATGTGTGTGGGAAATTTTCACGAGGTTTGTATTTTTTGGCTAGGGATTCTTGAGTCTCAGAAATTCGTGATAGTATTAGATCAGATAGATTTTTTCCAATCGAGGTGAAGTAGGCATTACAATTGTTAAGTGAGTTAACTGGATCCGCCGAATTGGAGATTAGTTGGGATGAGTCATTTCTTTGACTATTTGGGCTATATATTGATTTGAGAGTGTGCCATAGTTTTTTTGGGTTCTTTTGGTTTTCTGTTATTAGCTGTAACTTGTAGACTAAGCGGTATCATTCCTAGTATGACATCCAGGGCCGCTGAGGGAGTCGTCCTCATTGCCCCAGAGATCATTAACCCGGCCATTCTTTGAACTTTTGCTAGCTCTGTGCTGTTAGTCTTGATTTGTGTTCTGTGCCACCATACTATTGCTCCGTGTATAACTCTGGGTATGATGATGGCATTATATATCCAGGCTACTATGGCCGGTTTCATTCCCCAGGTTCTACCTATAGCTCTTCTGCATTGTAGTAATGCAATTTTTGCTTTCTCACATGCGCGCTTTTATATGCGTCTTGTATGACATGGTTTTGTCTAAGATCACTCCTAAGTATTTTATTTCCTTGGTTACTTCTATCCGTTCACCGTCTATGTATATTGGTGATAACTCCTCGTATTTCTTTCTTTTTGTAAAGAGGACTAGCTTCGTTTTAGTGGGGTTGAGGTTCAGTCCTCTTTCCCTACACCATTCGAGGGTAGCCCTAATTCCTTTCTTCATTACGTCACTTATGGTGCTAAGTACTTTTCCAGTGATTAATAGCACTCCATCGTCCGAGTATGCTTGTATATATATGTGCATCTTGTTTAGCTTCTCAAGCAAATCGTCAAGCAGCAAACACCATAGGAGCGGCGAGACGCATCCTCCCTGGGGAAAACCCCTCACCGCTCTCACTGTGATGGTATTGTTGCCTAATTCGGCCTGAATTGCTCTGTGTCTTAGTACGTTTTCTATCCATCTCGACATGTAGCTTGCTATGCCTTCCCTTTGTAAAGCGGCCTTGATCGCTGTGGAGTTGGCTTTGTCAAAAGCTCCCTCCACGTCGAAAAAGCAGCCCAATGCAAATTCTTTGTTTTCTAACGCTCTTTCGATTCTTACCGCTATGTTATGGAGAGCTGTCTCCGTGGACTTGCCCTCCATATATGCGTGTTGATTTCTCTGTAGCGGTGTGTCACTTTTTTCCACTTTGTTTCTAATGTGTCTGTCTATTATTTTTTCTAGGGTTTTCAGCACAAAAGATGAGAGACTGATGCACCTAAAAGATTTTGCTTCCTGGTACGTCGTCCTCCCAGGCTTAGGGATGAAGACTACTCTTACTTTTCTCCAATTTTCAGGTATATAGCCTGTGGCCACACTACTTCTGAATAGAGCTAGTAGATCTTTGATAATATACTTGTATGCCTGCTGTAATATCTTCGGGAGTACACCGTCCGGGCCAGGTGCTTTGTATGGTTGGAAGGATGATATACTCCATTCTATTAGGTCTTCTGTAATGATTTCTTCGACCTCAGCTTGTGTCACTTCGCCTTGGTTTTCGGTCATCATTGTTTCCTCTTGATAAGTTTCACATCCGGGGAAGTGACTACTCATCATTTCGGTCAGTATCTTTTTTGGGTCGGATATGATCTCTTCCCCTATCTTTAGGCTTCCTAGTTTGCATGCTTTGTCTTTCGACAGCACCTTGACTATTCGCGCGGTATCAGTGTGTCTACTGATATTTTCACAGTAGGCGTTCCACCCTGATCTGCTTTCTTTCCTGCACATTTGTCCTAGTTTGTTCCTTAGTTCTCTATATTTGTCCCAGTCCTCATCGCCCCCTTTTCTGAGGGCAGTTCTGAGGGCTCGACGCGTGCTTTTCCTGATCTTCCTTAGTGTTTTGTTCCACCATGGTTGGCCTTTACCTAGTTTTAGTTCCTTAAGAGGGCATGCGCAGTGGTAGGCTTCTGTTAATGCCTCCTCTAGACGCTTGGCTTCCTTTTCGAGTTCCTCCGCTGTTTCGTAGCTTTGTTTTTGACTAGGAGACCATGTCTTTATTTTTGAGTCAAAGATCTCCCAGGAGGCTTTCTTTGCATTTCTGATCATTACTTTCTCCATCTCACAGTCCAGACTGAAGATGATCCTACGGTGATCCGAGTACGAATCCTCCTCGTCAACTCTCCAGTCTTTTATGTGTTTGCTTATGCTGCTGGATGCCATCGTAATATCCAGCACCTCAGCTCTTGACCTGGTTATAAAAGTGGGTGTGTTACCTACATTTATTATTTCTAAATTACTGCTTATAATAAAGTCTAGTAGCAAGTCACCTTTTTTGTTGCAGTCTGTGCTACCCCAAGCCACATGATGTGAGTTGGCGTCGCACCCCACAATAATCGGAATATTCTTACCTCCATACTTGTTTATCGCCCGTTCCAGTTCTGGTGTTGGCGGCTTGTAGTTGGTCTCACTTGGAATGTATGCTGACATTATGGCTGCTCTGCATTTCCCTCCACTTGGTGGGGAAAAGTCAAATTCCGCCACAATGAGGTCTCTGTAACATTCCACTTCGATTAGTCCTAATGTTTTAGCTCTGCTACTGGCAAAAATGCATGTTCTGGGATTCGACTCACCTCCCTTATGGTAGATGATGTCTCCTCCCATACACCCCATGCCAACCACTCTTCCTTTATGGATGTATGGTTCTTGTAGAAGAGCTATATCTATATTATTCGCCGCCATGTATCGGCAGAGTTCTGCCGTAGCCTCGCGGCAATGGTGCAAATTCAACTGAAGTACCCTGAGGTGTTGTGTGTTTTTGTTTTTTGTGTTCATGTGTGTGTTGTTTTAAGTGTGTGTGTGTGTTTGTAGAGTTGTTTGTTGTTGTTTGTTTGTCTTTAAGTGGTTGTGTCTGTTTCTTTGTGTTGTGTGTTTGTGTGTGTGTTAGTCCGACTCGCTCCCCGAATGGTCAGTCCGCTTCGCCGCCTTGGTTTGAGTCCTAGAACTCTCCCCTATGGTGGTCGTTGTTGGTACTGGCCTCGGCTCGCGAGTGGACTTATGCTGTGTGTTGGACGCCTCACCGATGTCCCTCTGGTCGGGCCCTAGGGATCTCGCTGAGAGCTCTTTGTCTCTGCTAGAACTTCCAGAGCCCACACTTTCGGTCTGTGCGGCGTCCGTCTGAGTGGCCTTGTCTGTGTGTGTCGGGCTCTTTGGTACACTTTGTGGCTTCTGCTTTATTAGCCTGGCTTGGACCTGAGTGGCTTGAAAATTGAGCCAGACGTACCCAGGTTCGTCGCTGATTATATCTTGCGGAACCCCCAACACGAGGCGCATACCCAGGGGCTGCATTTCCCTGTGAAGGAGGGTCCACTCGGATATCTTCAGTTCCGTCCGGTAGTCGTTCTGGCACTTAATCAGCCTAAGGGGGTCCTCCGGCATCTTTCTGCTGGTAGGAATCCAGATGGTTACCCTACATCTGCTCAAAACTGTACACCTTATAGGGACGTCGTTGTACGTGCCGAAGTCACAGCCCAATATCCAGTCCCTTGTCTCCACCGTCATTGGTGTCACAAGGAAGAATCCTTCCGACACCAACCCCGAGGTCGCAAAGGACAGACACCTGCCCGAGACTCCTCCATACGCCGACGCCTCTATAAGGTCCGCCATTTTATCCTTGATTAGGGTCGCCGCAGCGTCGTCCAGCTTGACACCGTCCTCTCTGTGTACGGTAACAGCGAGCTCGTTCTGCTCCCTAGCGGAGCTTCGCGAGAACTCTGTCCGACTCTGACCAAGATTCGGTCGTTTCGCCGTTGGACGCTGAGACGGTCCCTCACTAGGATCTGTACCCTGTCTTTTAACTTTTGGCGCTCGCGGCCTCGCCTCGTCTCCACCAGCTCCGGACGCCTTAGCGGCCGTGGCTGACGGAGGTTGTGTCGCTAGTTCGGAGCGCTTCTTGGATTTCATCCTTCTCCACTTACTTTTGGTGTACCTGCTTTCCTCCGCACCAGTCTTAGCTGGCGCAGATGAGGGCTGGCTCCCCGCGGCTCCCGGGCTAATCTTGGTTAGCTCAGGCATGGATGTACTTCTTTCCTCTAAACTTAAATTTTTTAATGATAAACCCGTTGACGGGTTGTGCACGATAGTGTCCCCCCCAGAATACGTGGGACAGCCCGGGCCGTGAAGCGGCGCGGGGAAGGATTCTCCGACGTTGTCGGTACCTTCCTGGGGTAATTCCTTTTTCCTATTCGCGCTAGCCATTAATGTCTGTAACCCTAGACTAGGGGATCGTTGTGGGAGCTTTGGACCGACAGGAGAAGGGGAAAAAAGGAGGGAGGGACTGGGCGTAGGATCATGGGAATGGGGTGTGGGACTACCCTAGGCCTGGTATCTGGCTTTCGGGAAAAACAATCGCCTGGGGGTTTTTGTTGCGTCTATTTCATATGGAACTAGACCAAGAACAGGGTGGCAACCTCGTGAAGGTGAATCCCCCAGACTTGCCTTGAGGATCTACACGACCGTGGCGCTCCCCCTCAAGACCCCGCCACCCTACCGCCTCTGAAGGAGGCAGTAGGGTAGGCCTGTGCTTATGCTACCAGGCCATGCGTGCGCAAAGCATGTCGTTATAAAGTCGCAAAAGCATAAACCCAGACCCCCCCCACGCATGGTCACAGGGGCGGGGGGGTGTAGGGTTTCGTCACTTAGTCAATCACGGACGTCAGCTGATTGAAAACTAACAGTTTGTAGTGCAGTTGTTGTCAAGTAAGTCGACGAGAGTTCGAGAGAAAAGTATTGGCCTAAAGGCAGGGCTGGGCAAAATACATGCTTTGCTTTAATTGAAATACCTACAAATTACAAAGTACAGTATCGCAAGTAATTAAAATACAAACTACAAAATATCTTTATTATGTAAGGTATTTGAAATATAAAATACAAAATACAGTATTTAAGCTATTTTACAAATAACATAATTACGAAAACATTAAAAAAAAAAAATAAGTACCTAACTGCTATCAAGAACCATTAGAAAAAAGTATAAAGTTACTTTCGTTCGGAAGTCGGTGGCAAAAATGAATTAAAAACAAAATAACCAACTTAAAAGACATATAATTTATTTTATAAGTAGGTACTTACTTTTAAGTCATTTTTTCTTTCATATCCATCATGAAGTTCCAGTTCAAATCTTCCGGCTCCATCATCATTACGAAACCTTTCTAACAAGTCCAAACACGGCTATGATACGATATTTCATCATGGAATGCTAGTGCCTATCTTCCGGCTTCATCATCAGACCTTGAAACCTAATCGTGGTCAACGTTCATTACAAGACCTTTCTAACAAGTCCAAACACGGCTATGATACGATCTTCCATCACGAAGTACCAGTTCATATCTTCCGGCTCCATCATCAGATCAGCTCGACAGTACCATGTTATTGTATTGTCATCAAAATCACATACCTACAACTGCCAATTTTCATAACGCTACGATTTTCAGAAGATGGTATAATTTTTCTTAGATTCCTTTACATACAGGTGAACCTAATAAAAGCGTGTTAAAATCTTTGAGTGTCTTCCCTAACTTCAAAGCCCAAACCATGCCTAGCCTTCCCGCCTATGTTGTGGTGGGGTACCAGTCTACCTAACCGGATACAGCTGAAGTCTGAACACCAATATTTTCTATTTCTCCTCAACCCATTTAGTACTGATACCCTTCGGTAAGACTGGTTGTCAGACTTTTAGGTCACTGACTGCCTGTAACGCCTGCCTATAACCATATATAAATGACAGCCGGAACCAACAACTCGGTATGTACCTACTGGCTTGTCACAGTTGTCACCCACCCACAGAGGGTACCTAGGCAAGCACAGCTTAACCTAAAGATCGATCTGAGCGGCAATTTTTATTAAGCCATTTAATATTCCGTCGTCGTCGTGTTGTTACTGATGTTCTTGTTGATGTTATTATTGTTTCCTCCGTGCCTCGGAAAACACGTTACGTAGGTCCCGGCTGACATACATAGATCTTTGGCAGTCGTTACAGCCAGGGCTGGGCAGTATTTGAATTACTTGTAATTAAAATACGTAATTGAAATACAAATACGTATTTTGTATTTGTATTTCAATTACTTCCTTAAAATGTAATTTGTAATTCGTATTTCAAATACCTGACGACGAAGTATTTTGTAATTAGTATTTCAAATACTTGAGGCTTCAAAATACATTTTAACAAAATACATTTATACCTTCATTTAGCGATCGTGAGTGTGAGTGCGAGGCGAGAGTGCAATGATGGTAAAGCAGTTATTAGAGCTAGCAAAACTGCACCTGTGTTATAGGTACTGAACGATATGACTGTAGGTAGGTCAAAATTGGCCAACGAAACGCAAAAAAAATGTACGTTGATTGTCAATGTCACTTGTCAAGCTAAGATGGCAAGTCATAACGGTTTAGTTTTGCACGTGTAAAAAAATTTGGTTGTTGACAAGATTTTGGGTTAAATTTTTTAACAAAAAAGGTTACTTAAAAAAAAAAAAGTTTAAAATAAAAAGCAAAATTAAATTTTTTGAAAAAACCCACTACTGTTAAAAATTAATTGAAAAAAGGATAAAATAACATAAAAGGTGGGTGCACCTTAAAAAAACCCAAGAATGTCCGTCGGGGGCTGCCATTAAATTTATGAACTAGTTTTGCAATGTTCAGAACATTTTTTTTTTTAAAGTATTTGTAATTTGTATTTTGTATTTCAATTAAAAATTGCTAAAATACTGTATTTTGTATTTTATATTTTAAATACCTTACTTAAATGTAATTTGTATTTTGTAATTTAATTACTTGCGATACTGTATTTTGTAATTTGTATTTCAATTAAAGCAGAGCATGTATTTTGCCCAGCCCTGGTTACAGCCTACAGGTACCTAGTCAGTGACCGAAAGTAGACAATACTGGTATTCAGCTGCATCCGATTGGACTGGAAGCTGACCCCAACATGATTGGGAAAAGGCTAGACAGATGATGATGTTCCATTTCATTCGAGTAAATAGGTAGGTTTCTCTTCTAAATTTCGCAAAAGTTATTTTCCCTAAAATATAAGAAGACCATGCCATTTGCCTTCAATACGGGTACGCTATTCTCATATGGAGGTAATAACACTATCATGCAACTATTATAGTGGCTAAATAAAAAATTGATGTTAAAATATAAGGACCAAAATAAGTATTAAACGAAATATTTTCTGTGAAATGAAATCCTACTATACCTACTATAGCTCTTTGTAGATATTAAATACGGTAAGCTAATACCACCTGACCTCCAATTACCTTAAATTAGATGAACGGCCTTCCATCCAAAATAAGACCCTAGAAGTTGCGGCTTAACCTCGCAAATGTCGTATCGACTCTACAACTTCCTCTTATAACCTACTTACATACACAAATAGGTACTTGAGCGATTTGAAAGATACAGTAGTTCTAATTAATTAATTATCGGTGACTAACACAAACATCACTTTGAGATTATAATTTTGTCTCAATAAAACTCTTTAACTAGACCGAGACAGCAGTTTCGGTGGACTATATCAGGCCGTTGTCTAACTAACCAAATAACCTCCTACGTACTAAGACAGACAGATAATTACCCAAATCCTAATTCTCTTAAAAAACATTCAAGGTCCACGAAACTACACAATCTTCGATCTATCAAGGAAAAGACACCACACCAGTACCTACTGTTAGTTCCAAACCTGACGGACAAGTTCCATAGATTGCAATAATATTTGTGATAACCGGATTCGTAGATTATTATTTTGGCAGTTTATTGTGCGTAGGTAACATAAGAGTTAATTTTAATACGTAACAGTGCCTCGTTTGTAAGAGTCAAAATATTGTGGAATTGTGAAGTTACTTAGATTTTGTAATGGCTGAGAGTGAAAACCGTCATCTCGGACATATGTTTTTGGAACACATGCTAAAACGGCCGAATGCCTTGTGTCAGGTAGGTGTAGTACTTACCTATTTATTTTATTATTTATGTACACATACAACAGAACATAGGTAAGGAAACATCTTAACGAAACGTAGAGTACAAAGGCAGAGTTTATTTCAAAATAAAATTTTGCCCGCAGACTTGCGAATAAAATCATTGAGAAAGAAATGTAGACAGTATTGTGTGACTATTGTGTTATAGTATAGTAACTCTACGTCTAAAGCGCGTATTTTGCATACAGGTAGGAACCTTTTTCGATCCACCCCAACTCCTCGAGAAAGGCCAGCATCCACTTGGTACGTGTTACTGGCAATCTCGCGAAGAGTACCTGGGTAACCGGCGTACTTAACCCTGTATGGGGAAACCTCTGGACAGTGCAGAAGTAGGTACGTGGGCTGCAGTTTCTTCGTCCTCCATGCAGGCTCGACACAGTGGGCTGTCTGTGACTGTGACTAATGGTTGAGATAAAAACAGACGCTCGGATCAATCTTCAGGTTAAGCCGCGCTTGTCTAGGTAGCTGTCTCGGAATGCACCACGAATGCACATTAATCTGTAGATCTTTGACAGTCGTAACAGGAAGTCCGCTAAGTGACTCGAAAGTTTTGGACTGTCAAAACAGCATTGCTATTGCACGTTTTTAGTATCCCGCTAAAGTTCCGTCAAAATCGTTACAACCTTTTCGGAGATTAAGTACCCGGAACAGACCAAGACGAAGAGCATTGAAAAAATGGTACCATTTATATAGTTTCATTCAATCATTGCATTCAGTAAAAAGCTGTTATTTTAAAATTAAAAACCGACTCTCAAATTGTATCACAAAAAACTTAAGCACAGAGGGAGTTTTTCATGCCTACGGCAACCTAAGTGACCATAAGCCGTTCTCCCGTTATAGATAGATGCATCCACCGGAAAATCGGAGACGAACGCTTCAGTCCTGGCCCGCTCCATTCGTCTCGCGAAATGTCTGCGCCGCTTCGGAGCCAAGCCAGGAGATGTTCTGGCCTTGCACGGGAAGAACCACCTAGATCTACATATACCGTACTATGCGGCGCTGCTGAATGGAATGCCTATTGTTGGAGTGGACCCCATGTTCAAGTTTGGTAAGCAGAAGTATAAGAAAGGGCTGGTTTTGGCTCAGGCGCTTTTTACTCAACTGCGCTACGCAAAGTAGGGTAATGTGTTTATCAGTCTACATAGGTAATATGTATACATATTATACGTTAGGTATATATTTGTTCGTTAAACGTGTGAGCCGTCACTCGATCTTGAGAGTGTCACTAAAGACTTGCCAGTAAGTGTAACGGCACGCTTGGTGCAGTGGCTGAGTGATTGACAGTTGTGCTCAGTGCTGTGTTTCGCGGGTTAATTCCCCACTCGCAACTAATGATATGGCGTATTATTACTTGTTCCGGGTCTTTATCTTTAGGTCCCTCTTATAATGTTACTTACATTACTTACTAAGGAAAATTTGGGTTCCATGTTACCTTTCATGCCTTTTTCAAATATCTCTTAGGCATGCTGGATTCCTCAAGAAGTTTTCCTTAACCGAAGCAATTGTAATAATTATTGCGCACATGAGTCCGAAAAATCAGAGCCAAGTCTCGTTTAGTGGTGTCACCTCAAAAAGCCCTTAGTTTTATTTAAAAATAATTTTTATTTTATGAGGTGCAAAACTTTTATAAACCATGTCAGCAGGATTTTGTTTCGACGCTTTCCTCGACAGACTCATATGCATCACAAACAGAAATAAATGATGAACAGTTTTCTTTTTCAACTTACAGAGGAAATTAAGACACTATTTAAGATAACAACACCGAAGATAGCATTTTGTCAGTGCGAGCATTTCACGGATGCTGTCGCAGAACTGGGATTGGATACCAAGATCGTGACGTTCTCTGATGGCAGATATTCTATGCAGAACTTCATTCGGGAGTACGATGAAGAAGATTGGAAGGAATTTCGGTAAGCGATAGGTACTCTCCACCTCGTTTATTGAACCTGGAAGTCTTTATGTAGACAACAGGTAAGCCGAAGCGAGGAAAACCTGTTCAGCATACTATTCACATCAATCGAATATGTCGTATGTCTATCTTTTTTAGGCAGTAAACGGTACCCTTATAAGATCACCCGTGTGTCTTTCTGTCCGTCTGTCTGTCCGACCATTCCCCCCCTCTTATCTTAAAAACTAATGAGCCGATTTAAAAAAAAATACAGAGATTAGTTCAAGTTATAGATTACAGGAAAACCTTTAAGACGTCTATGTTGCTAAAATAATATTAAAAATCTCCTAATATCTACTACAACGGTACGGACCCTTCATGTGCAAGTTCGACCTTGCACTTGGCCAGTTTTTGGCATTACGAGAGCGAGCGAGATAGACATATAGGTACGAGTACGACAATATTCGATTCGGTTTTGATTTGGTTTCGATTCGATTGTTTGAGAATAGTGGTGGGAGGACTCATACATTGTCATCATTCTAAACCCAGCTATGCATAGTAGGTAACCAACTAAAACTAGTACTCTTTTTCTCCAGTCCAGCAGAATTCGACATTAAATCGATCTACCTCTGGTTAATCAGCACGGGTGGTACGACCGGAGAGCTGAAGGTAGCTGCTTTCAAACACAAGCCTTGGATCGATAGGATAATGCAACAAACGAAGCAGTTTGAAGCTAATGAGTAAGTGAGTTTTTAACAACCATAAGGTCGTGTCTCTGGAGTCAGGCTAGGAACCCATACATTTAGTTTTTGTGGGCTTAAGCGACAGGCAGTTCGTCCTCGGACCAAGCAGCGAATCGTTTGAGATCTTTGTTTAGGTCCTTGATGGCGCTGTCATACTCGTCTGCGTGGAAAGAATATAATAATTGCACATCGTCGGCGTATATGTGGTACAGTCGAACAAGCTAATAAGTATACCTACTTACAGCAAGTTAACTTGCATTTACATTTAAGTTTATACAGATACATTTAGAGACTGATCCTTAACGATACAGCATTTGACATCAGTCGCTTAGTGAGAAACGCTTTCAAAAACAAAATGGCAATCAATATTTTCAGTTTACTAGAATTATAAAAAACTCTACCTGTATACTTATTAGGTTTTTCGACTGTACTTACATTTCAGTAGGCATCTTAATACGTCTGCGCAGTATAAAATGAAGAGAATGGCACCTTCGACGTCATTTGTTGGTCACGTAGCCTGGACATCATCGGGGCACACCAAGGCGCACGCAAAGCATTTATTTAGATCTATAATTTATGGTGAAGAACGGGCAAGAAACTCCATGGACACCAATGGACACTATTATAAAATATTTAGAAATACTGTTGACGTCAACCTAAAGAACTTCATTTTATCCGTAATCATGGTGCTTGCAACTGCGTCGAAATTTCAGGAGCTCGAAACAAACAGTCAATATGGTAAATATATATATATGGCACGGTTGGTGCAGTGGCTAAGCGATTGGACTGCTGCGCTACGTGTCGCGGGTTCGATCCCCGCACGGAACAAATATTTGTATGGCCTACAGATAGTTGTTTCGGGTATGGGTATTTGTGTATGTGAGTTTAAATGTTTGTGAACGCACCCACGATACAGGAGAAATTCCTAGTGTGGGGCAACGTTTATTAAAAAAAATATATATATATTGTTTCCAGTATTACTATAATGATAAAACGCTTCACTGTGGTGGAGTTTACTTATAAGAATTATTGACCGTATACAGCTATTTTATTATTATTACCTAATTTTAATTGCAAGACGACGCGCTCTTTTGCGACTCCGACAGTCACAGCAGAGAGTGAGACAGCCACTCTAGATGTGCTCCTCTGCTAATCCATCATTGAATAAAAACCAGCATTTTGTAATTTTACAGTAATGCAAGAAACCCTACAGCATTACACCTATCTCCGGTCCAGTGGATCGCAGGCTTCTTCAACGCGATAGCTATGCCCCTGTACAACCTCTGCAAGGTTCAGACTTCCCTGCCTCCTACTGCAGACCACGTTATCGATATTATCAAGGAGTATCGGGTAAGGTTCGTTGAGGATGGTTGTGGTTGAAGGTTGGATAACTTTTCTCACAATCATGTCTGTCTGTCTGAACGCAATATACTCAAATAAATACCGTGCAAATTTTACACGGTTTGACCGTTTGTCAAACCGTGTAAAATTTGCACGGTATTTAAGATCTTAGATCGGTAGATAAGATCTTAGATAATCCGTCAGATCTTACTAGATGTGCTTCCAATCCTACTAGATGCAGCTGAATACCAGTATTTTACATTGGGTGACTACTTATGTATACGATACCCCATTTCTGCAACTGTTTGTCAAATTTCCGGGTCACCGACTACCTGTAACGATTGTCAAAAACTACAAATATGAGGAGCCGGGACCAACTGCTAATTTAATCCCTTCATCCAGAGATGCCACTCCTTGAAAACCCATACTCATCATCATTTCTTTGCAGCCAGTCCATGCACTACTGGGGCCGTCCATGTTGAATTCTTTATTGAAACACGAAAAAGAGTGCGACTTCACTTCTTTTGATCTAGTCATGGTAGCAGGCGGTAAGGTGCATAAGGACCTCATTTGTGAGTTGAAGGTATGTCATTCATGTTTATTAAGCTTTAACGCCCGATTTACATGGGTCCCTTATTTAGCGATCCACATATAAGGACAGTGATGTAAACCGATCGGTTAGTATTAGTAGCAACTTCACTGTCTAGTTGCTTGCCAGTCCTGACAGCGTTACGAAATTTGCTCGAAAGATTTACCGCGACCCTGGAACTTAAAGGGTCAATAATAGACACGGATGGGTTCTTTTTCTGTTAGAGTCTGGCACTACCTTAAGCCCCGCCTAGAGCGTGAATAGGGTAGTCGACCGACTAAAAAAAATATGATTCTGTTTAGTCCGTCAGTCAGATTATTGAAAAATATTGGATACGTGTTTTTTGTTTTATCAAATTAATAAAAATTGACGAAAATAAAGCTTGTCAAAGACCATGGAGAGGGGGCGTTTGACGTCATAGTTAGGTAAAATTGGACCAAGCTGTGACGTTTCACGACTTTTCGAAGCACTGTATCGTCTTCATTTTTTGTTTACGTGAAAAAAGAAAAAATACGTGTTCAATATTTTTTGGAAATCTATCTGACGGACTAATTAGTTTTTTTTTGTCGACTACCCTATTCTCATCCTTAAAAAAATAGGTAAAAAAACTTTTTAAGTTAAACGGTTTTATGTTAAACATACATTGCAATGTTTAAGATAAATGTACTAAAAACCAAAAAATAATAAAATAGATACAGTCGTGGGAAAAAACCGTGGGGCACGTCAATTGTAATTTCCGCAGCACGACAGTTCAGAATTGACGTGCCCCACGGTTTTTTCCCACGACTGTATCTATTTTATTATTTTTTGGTTTTTAGTACATTTATCTTAAACATTGCAATGTATGTTTAACATAAAACCGTTTAACTTAAAAAGTTTTTTTACCTATTTTTATTTTCTAGTTTTTAGCCGCCATCTTGGATTTTAATTTTATATAGTATATTGTATTCTGCTTGTTGAGCCCTTTCATTTGATACCCATATTGATGGGATTAATAAAACATAAATTATCCGCCATTTTGTAGCGGCGGCCATCTTGAATTTATAATGATAATGAATAAACATAATTGTATTGTCACCAAAATCCAAAGTGTATACAAAATTTCAGATTAATCGGTTGACAGGAAGAGGGTGAAATTTGAATTACTAAATTTGATCCAAGAATAAAACAAACGGGGTGAGCTAAATAAAACCGTTTAAAAAGGTGCTTGCCAAGCATACGTTCGAAATTGTATATAAGCATGTGTCTGTTGTACGCGAGTTGTTGAGTGTAGAAGTGCATACTTTAAATACTTACCAACTAAATTTTCATTTACAAGTGAAAAATACTTTCTTCTATTTTTTATATTGGGTAGGTACTTACTTGAAAATGGCAAATATTTTAAAGAACGAAAAGAAATAATACTATGTGTAAAAAAGTAATAAAATCGATCAAAAAATGGAGTAGCTACACGCTTTATAAGTTTTTGGTGGGGGCACTTTCTACCCTTGTCGCGGTAAACGGCCATTTGTAGTTTTGTACTACGTAACTATGGCGGTATGACAATAAATGACGTCACATCTATGTAGCGCTGTCTCTGTCTAACACGTCCTTTGAAATCGGTTTAAACTAAGCCATTTTTTAAGATATTAGGTATGTACACTATTTTTTTTACTTTTGTCTACCTTTTTATTTACTGTTTCCCAATCACAAGTAAAAAAAAGTATTCAAATACCCAATTGCCAACTATTTAGCAAAGTGCTTTATTGTTTTAGTTATTTTTGTAGTAGGTACTTATTTTCCGCAGAAAAGAATACGAAAAGACGCATCTGCGGCAGAGGTGTATGGACAAACAGAAACTCTCGGTCAAGTGTTCTCGCTTGAAACGAATGGACCCCTGGGCAGTTGCGGGAAGCCTACAGAAATACATGAAATAATGGTAAGAGCATTAAGAGCACTAATACTGTCGTTATGGACTGTACAGTTGTATCCGTTTGGCCTTTTGACGAGCCACTTACATAAATAGAACTTGAAGTCTTGTACTTCCATTTGACGTTTGCAATAAATTGATTTGATGACATGACCTCTCTTTGGACCAAGATACAGAGGGGATCATTAAAAGGAACTGATAGACTGTGTGATTTATTTCCATTTGCTTATGTTTTCAGCTAATGGATCCTGACACGGAGATAGAAATAACGAAGCCAAATACACCAGGGGAACTGTGGGTGAAAGGGCCCATGTTCACAGTAAGTATCAATTAACCATCATTCATCAGGCTCAACCTGTTATAAACATTAAGGTAAGTATAGGTACCTCGAAAAACATAGTTGTGTCTTCAAAAATTACAACTATTTCCAACGTATAATGCGCACGGGCCCGGGCACGGGCAATAGAAAGGGAAGATCCTACCTGCAGGTCCTAAATTTTGAAAGCCCGTAATTTTCTGTGTGTGTGAATAGCGGGCATTTTAACTATAGGCGTAGAAGTTGCGTATAGGCGGGGGCAGGGGTGACCATGGCCCCGGGCGGTGCCTATAAGGGTGTGGCAGAAAGATCAGTCATCATCAATTACTATTGTTATCGGAACGAAGTAAAAACACAGATAGTAAAAACAAGAACCATCAAGCAGCGATTGTATTTTCCTTCTGGGTGACGAATTTCCGATAGGCCCCGGGCGGCGAAAATCAAACACTGCGATTTTACTCATGCATATAGGTAATGGTGCCGATTCTCTTGTCACAAATTTCTCTAAACTAGACTAAAAATCATTAAAATTTAGTTTAATCCTGTCAAACGACGTTATCCATTCTGAAATTGACTAAAGTGACATAGCTTAACTAAATTATAGTCTGACAGCACTAAGTTATTCAATTTAGTGAAAATGGCAATTTTGCTATTCTGAAATTGACGTTTTTCACCTAAAATTATGATTGTCAAACTAAATCAGACCATTTTTAATCGCGAATAAAAAGGTGTGGAATAAAATTAGTTGACATAAACTAAAATTTACAAAGCATATTTCTCTATTATTTTTCGAAAGTTTGGATGACTTTGAGTTAATTATGGAAGCTTATGTGATTGCCGCTGTTGGCGATGCGGCAGAAAGGTAAGTTTAGTGTTATTTTATTATGATACAATACAAAATGCATTCGTGAAAACTTACAAAGGATTTGTACTGAACATCTAATGTACTTGCTACATTATTAGTTGGAAAAGAAGTGGATAAATGCACTTCTCATAATCATAGCCACTTCCAGGCTCTGAGTATTAACTAATAGACACTTTCAAGAAAGAATTCATTTGGAAAGATTGCGAGACCAATCCAACCAATTCCAAATGGCAGAGGAGAAATTTAAAAAACTCTTTAGACTCCCTAGAGCGGGAGCACTTTATTTGGTGGATATGCTAAGGAATCCTCGGTTAGATGAAGGTTTTATCCCCAAACACCGAAAGGTTAGAACAGTTTTGTGCAGTAATTCACTTGCATATACAAGTTTTTAAGAATTTATAGTTTAGTCGAGTGGTATCTCACTTTTATTATATTTATGGGTGATCTAAACCTAGTCATTACATAATTGAGATCTTTCAGTCGAAAACCGCACGCCCCTCCACTAAAATTTCTTTACAAACATTTGAACGACCCACTGACCGAAAAGCAGTGGCGCAACATGCATTTTTAGAATGAAAAATTTCTACCTACCTACCTGTATGATAATAGAACTCATTTGCAGATTCTAGCTGCACTAAATCTGTTTGCTCAAGGCAGTTATCAAACAGCTGTTGGGCAAGACAACTTACTTGACAACTTAATTCTTCTGAAATCTAAATAAGTGTATCTTTGCAGACGAAGAAGATATCGATGGCAACGAGGATAACAAGCAGAATGCTATTGTGGAGGATCAGGATGCTATTGTAGAGGATCCTGGCGCAGACTTCCTTGCTGAAGCAAGGGAAATTCGGCAATTACTTGTCAATAATTTTAATTAAATTAAACATTTTATTTCTTTATTATTAAAATTTTAATTTTCTTATCACCTTATTTATTAATTAACCTATCTAAGAGTGGCGATTAGGTTTCTATCACAAATTGAAACCGCATATTCAGTTCATGTTTTGTATAAAAAAATAATTAACAAAATACAATAATCAACAAAATATGCCAAATATTTGCCTCTTCTCTACAGAGAAGGCACGAGCACTGATCACCATGCATGCTCAAGACGGGTTCGCGATTTCAGACTTATTAGGTATATTATAATAATTATAGTCCAGATTTCCTCACGATGTTTTCCTTCCGACCTTCATTGAAATAAAAATGAGTAAATAAAAGAAAAATGTTCGTACATATTTTTTATTAATGTTATGTTTTAACTTTTGTACCACTGTATGCCCATTTTCTCTTGCCCGTTTTATAAAAGAATTGAATTTTTTGTCGAATTGCACTTATTTATGTTGAAGTCATCCATTTCTTTCTTAGGACGGCCTGATCTGTGTTTGCCTTCATCTACAATACGCCTCACTGTACTCTCAGATTTTCCTGAAAGAAAGATTTAAAAAAAGATGTAGTATCTAATGGAAAATACATAGCACTATTTTTATTTCAAACATGTTAAAACTTATTCATATTTAAAATCATCGGTAAATTTGATTACCCAAAAGTATCAAAACTTAGCTACTTACATTTGCAATCTAACCTATAAATGCGCAATGTAAACAATGCTTATTTTAGTCACAAAATCGTATATTTAGTAAATTTGTGACTTCTGGTAGATAAAAAACAAACAATAACACGATTACATACCTGTCATAGCTGCTGTTCGAGTATAAATATCCAAATTTGATAAAATTTGTCCAGCTTGGTGTTCTAACAAACATCGCAAGTCACATTGCTGATATACTTTGAAATAATTTCCCGAGCTCCACTCCTATTTGTTTTCCTCATATTTAACACGTTTCTTCGAAGTTTTGTCGACGTAGATTTGAAAAACATTTAAAAATGCAAAAGGTATCAAGATAAAATAATAACAAGTTGATGACAGACAGCCGATGACATTTGATGTACTATGATTTAGTGTTACCCTACTTTTGAATAATCCATGGTATAATAATATAAATAATCTTAGTTCCTCAAACATTAATTTCTTGACTATACAGACAGACTGTACTTCATTAATGATTACTGGTATACAATTTAAAATAAATATTTGATTTACCTCAGGTTTTTTTTTGCAATTCAGATCATTTCGTTCACTTTCATTCAGCTTTTGTCTATGGTCTACTGCAATCTTGGTCTATGCTTTATTCAACTTAACGAATGTCAAACTCGATTTTAGGTGTGTCAAACATTGATGTATTATAACCCTAGATGCACAGCCACGAACAAAACAAACAGTCGAAGCTGTCGCCAAACACTCACCAATACACGCACTACTACATAAGTAGTCATCGTTACACTATAAACATATTTTTTTGCAAATTCAACCTTACGCACATTCCTCAAAGTTGTTTTTACAATGCAGTTATAAAAAGCAATAATAATTTTACGACCGAAGTAAGCCGGTAGGACAAGGTATGGAGTGGAGACGAATAGGTACTTTTTATGTTTTTTTAATACTTAATTATTATTTTAACAGTTAGTTAAATTGTGTTTTAAACACATAATTTTACTTTTATCTAAGGGTAAATGTTTTTAGTTAGGATCTGACTGTGTTAGTGTACGTGTAGTCGTGTATAATCAATGAAACAAGTATTATCCATTCGAATCATTTATTTACATTTTTGGTTTATAGGTATTAGTAGAACATTATTATCGAAACTAAGTAGTTATTAAGTTTAAGGTGTCAAAAACGAAGTCAAATTGACGACCTCTTCTTCTTTTGAAATCCAATTAAAAACTAATATAATATGTAACGTATACATAATTGTTAAAAACATAAAACAAAAAACTTATTGATTAAAAAAACACAAATAAACACAATAAAAAAAAATCGACTCCATTCGATACGAACAGGGTCATTTGTATAATGCGACTAAAAGAAAAGACTTGTAATACATCGTTCTTACGCTAACAAAGCGACCATTGAAATATGCCGTATTATACTCGGACCGTTTAGTAAAGTTCTGAGAGAAATTAAATCAAAATCACATATTGCTTTCGATATTATGCCATAAATACAACAAAAATAAATCAATAAACATTTTTACTTACCGAAAATACGATATCCCATCCTTTTTTGTTGTCTTTGACGCTGTATTTTTACAATTTCTCAGTGAACACTTCGGCATTTTGTACGACCGTGCAGAGACGCGAGCGACGCGAGACTATTTGAAATGAGTTCACGATTTGTAATGTTGCACTCATTCTAAGCGGACGCAGTGTTGCCAGACGTTTTTAATGGGCGATCGTACGATGGGTAAATAAAAAGTCGTATTCCTTAAGAAGGCTACAAAAAAAAAATAGTACGTTTTCAAAACCTTTGTTTTATTATATTAATAAAGCAAATAATCAATTTAAACACACACTTTTAGGTCTTTATTTATCCCCGTAAAGGGTTTTACTATTCATGTTAGGTATTTAACATTTCTCGTGTTGGAGAAAAATCCACACAACACCCTTAACGCTTTATATGCTGTTTGGCTAAAAGTGTGCCATTTAATGTTTCATTGCTCAGCCTGTTTCGGATCTCTGTATAAGATTGACTGAACTGAAGCAGCGTTCACAATCTGCGTTAGAGTGCGGAAGGCATAATAAGTCCAGCAGAGCAAAATTTGCTATATTTTTAAAATCAATCAATCAAATATTGGTATTAGTACTTTGGTTGTATGAAATCTAAAAAAGTAGTATGTTTACGTACGATTTCTGATCTTGGATCGTACATGCAAAATAAATGTAAAAAATCGTATGAATACGACTTAAATCGTACATCTGGCAACACTGAGCGGACGGTTTTGAGACGCGCAGTGTGTATCTTGGGTTTTTATTAATCAATGGTGTCAAAACTATATTTAAATTTAGAGAATCTTGTTTTCAGAATAACTTACCAAAACCAACTAACTAAAAATAAGAAATTTTAGTTTTAGTTTAGGTTAGTTCGGTGTACAAGAGAATCGGCACCACTATAAGTGTAGTTAACACTACCTATTCAATTCAGTGAAATTCAGCACTAGTCTCCTTTCTCGACCACTACACAAAATTGTTAAAAGGTCTTTTCTTTACTCATTGCTGATGCATAAAATTCGAATTGAAATGCTTACAGGAATACTACAACAACCCACAACAGACCGCCGCAGTGTTCACAGAAGATGGTTGGTTCAAAACAGGAGACCTGTTGTACAGAGACAAAGAAGACAACTATTACTTTGTGGAACGTCTTGGCATGCTCATCAAGTACAGGAATTATCATGTGAGGCTTAATTTTAAGCCAAGAAAATACGATAGTGCTTAAGGAAAGTTTGCTTGAAACCATAAAATTGAACCCAATATAGACTTCCGTATGTGGGGTTTTCTCTGGACGTATCATGAATTATTACCAGTACCTACTTAGCTCCTTTTTACAGAGCCGTTGTTCAGCTGGATAGAAAAAATTCTAGCGTTCACGCGGTTCTCCCTTACCTACCCTCTAATTATAAAAAAGAACCTTTCGATCTATCGAAATTATATTCCAGAGATGTTCCAGAGTAAGCACCCTGTTCCTATCATTTTCAGAATGTGACATTTTTATTTTTCTTGTTTGTACCGGGGTGGAAAATCCTCATGGATGTCCTCCACCGTCACCTAAGGTAGGGCGCAAAAGTTTATACCGCCACTCTGCCACCAGAACCTCGTGGAGCTGATGTCGACCCAGCTTGTCTAACGCTGCATCGGGTTTAGGGGTAGGTACCTACCTATGGATCAACAGGGTGTAAGTGTGTCCCAACTACTACAACTCCTTAAAACCAAAAATAACATAACCACCACCAGGGCAACTTTCTGATTAGACATTTCGTTGAATCCCTGTCTAATGCTTTTCAGATAGCTCCGTTGGAGTTAGTGGAAGTGATCCGGCAGCATCCCGGTGTCCTGGATGTCAGTGTAACCAGTGTCTCCAATGTCTTTGATGGAGAGCATCCAGTCGCCTGCGTCGTGCGACGACCTGGCTTCAATGTTACTGCGCATGAGATCAAGGAGCTGGTTGCTAGTAAGTACCTACCTAGATTATTAGAAATATTTCGCATAACATAGCCATAAAATTATCACGCCTGTACCTAAATCCCCTAATGGTAAAGCAGAACTTTTGTGGAAACGAGAGCTTTTGTGGAATGTATACCTATTTCCTTAACTACAATATTTACCTACAAATTTTTATTTTTATTTTTTTTATTTTACAGACAAACTTTCCTACAGTAAGCGTTTGCGGGGAGGAGTCATCTTTATGGAGAGGTTACCCCGAACATCTACAGGCAAAGTTACCCGAGCTAAACTGAAACAAATTGCTGCAATTGCCTATAGAGAATAAAACAAATTTAAAATAAAATGTTTGTCGTTTCATTGAAATATTCTTTCATTATTTGTGTTTTTTAAGAGATCTCTTCTAATGCTTTCATTAATTGTGTTGTTTATTGAGTAAGAATCTATTCTTACTCAAAGTAATGCGCCTGCCTGGGTTCGAACCCACGACCTACTGTTCGTAAGTCGGGGCCGACACCACTGGGCCACCGTTGCTCTCAGAGAGGACCAGACTCCTACAAGATGGCGGCGTTAGTTCCGATTCCGACTATGGCCACGCGCCAAAAGAACCAAAAGTTAATAGTGACTATTAGTGACAGAAAGATCTTTTGGCACATGGCCAATAAAAGAACTAACAACAACGTTTTGTTTTCGGAATATTTTCCCAAAATAAATGTACGTATCCGTTTGGCATAAGTATCTAGTTCTACTCAGAGTAGTCTAGTCATATTGTTGGACGCTACTAGAAAACCCGTAATAATTGTTCAGGGAGTTCCTGACAGGAACATTCTAGAGAACAATTTAATTAAGTCCCAACACTAACTTCACCGTAGATTGGAACGTCTTCCGTGTAACGTTCCGTTCTAAGCGTACTGACGAGTTTAAAGACCAATAGTTTACTAAGCTTTTCTTAAGGACATAGCTTTGAAGTAACAGTAACAAAATTTACGTGTGAGATGTGTGCTTTTGCAATGCTTGGCATTTAGAATACTTGAAAAACCCAACCAAAAGTCTTTTGTTAAGTTTGTTAAAACGAGCTTGGAACAGAGCGTTACTTTGACATATTGACAAACTGTCAAATTACGATCGGCTCAAATCGGCTGGTATCGTCGATCGTAATCGTGTAATATTAATAAAATGTATCTAAGCGAATAATATAAACAAAGCCATGGATGAAAACGAATTCTTTAGACAGACTGTGCAACATTTGGCTCGATGTTTGTCGAGTATAAACCCGACGCCATGGGAGAAGGTAAAACTTACGACACGTATTTTGCAATATTGTAAATTTTGTAATGGTGTTGTTTTCCTGAAAAATCCTCCTTAAACGAAAAACCACAATGTCCTTGTTTTTACAGTGCATTAAATTATTTATGTTCTGCCTTCAGCGACATTTTCTAAGTGTTTCTTTTTCTAACTTTGAAAATAAATGTGCATGACCTCACCCAAACAGTCAGTTCGTTATCAAAGGTGTAAAACAGAAAACCGTAGTGATTCATCATTGTATTGTTGCTATATCGATGTTTAATTTAACATAGCACTATCATGACATAAGCACTATAATCACAGTGTGTCTACCTTGAATGTTATGTGATGTCTTCCCATTCTTAACTTTTAAATCAATCTTGTGAATGGCAATGACATTGGTCTTTAGAGCCGGATTTTTCTTAGTGGATTAGCATTAAGGATCTTTTTACTCTATTCTTGTCTAAAAAAATCACAATATTGTATAGAACATTTGGGTTTAGAATTCTTAGTAGTTTATGTAAATAAGTATGTATTTTAAAATTGCTAATGTCAGGACACAATTCTCCTTATTAGCATATTTCTCGATGGCATGAAAGCCAAGCCAGGCCCATATAAACAACACAAAAAAATAAATAGGCTTTGCATTATGTTTAAAGGCTATGAATTATATTTTTATTATTCATATTAGCCGAACTATCATAATTGATGCAGGCGAAGTCACAGGCAAAAACATAATTTAAGTTCTTAACTAAAGAATCAGAACACTTTACATGACTGCTACGTCAAGCCAAATTTTAAGCTTTTAGTTTTAATTTCTGCTACTACTAATAAAATGAGGAAAATAGCTATGCTGACAAATTCAAATGTTGAATTCCAGGTGAACACCTTGTTCATGCTGTGCCCCCAAGCCAGTTCCACATTGATTGTGACACCTCGGAGCCAAGAAGCATCCATAGCCCTCGGACTATACTTCCTTCAAAGTAACTTACAACACCAAGACAAGCTTCTGCCGTATTTCCTGAAGGTCCTAAAGTGTTTGACTACAGCACAATTTGAAGAGCCGCTGTGCCGAGTTAAGAATGGAGACCGTGAGTACTTGTTTTTATTGTATATGAATTGTTAAGTGTGAGATAATGTGTGAGACAAACTTATTCATAAAACTATGAACTTATGTGAATAGATAGCCTTGACTTTGTAGTTTAATATAAAAAGGTAGTGTCAGACAAAAATCGTATTTGCCTACCTTTTTATATTGTGGTTGGCAATATATGTATTACTACGAGGAACTATGGCTGCTAAACTTCCATGTGCATAATTTGCAAAGAATACCAAATCACACTAATATTAATAAGCCAAAAGTTTGTGAGTGTGTATGTTTGTTACTTCTTCACGTCTAAATGGCTGGGGCGATTTTAATAAAATTTGGTATGGAGTTAGCTGACACCCTGGATTAACACATCCTTTCCTTGCAGTTGGGTAATAATCCAGAAGAACTTTAGTTGTAATGAGCAACTTTAGAAAACCTATGTACAATATGGTCTGAAGCTCAAGGAAATAAAACAATTTTGATTAACAAAAATAAGGTTATACTGATTATATTTAGTAATACATAATTTACTTCTCGGAGGAATGTTTTCTTTGTAAATCTGCCTTCTGCAACAAATAATATAAAATTAATAATGCACTTTTTGTAACAAAAATATTGTCTTATCTAATCTAATCTAATATAATATAAAATTCTCGTGTCACAGTTTTCGTTGCCATACTCCTCCGAAACGGCTTGACCGATTTTGATGAAATTTTTTGTGCTTATCCGGTATCTATGAGAATCGGCCAACATCTATTTTTCATCTTTTTTATTTTTATTTTTTAGACAAAATTTTTAATTTATTATTTATATGGCAAAACAACGTTTGCCGGGTCAGCTAGTTATTAATAAACATTAATTAACTTTGACTCAAATTCAGGAAAGGATAAAAACAATCAAAAGGTTTACAGTAAAATTTATTTTTTGGATCAGTCATAAAAAATGATAACTAAAGCTTGTTAACGCTAAAATATTTACTGTAATTGTTCCTCATCATCATCATCAGCCAATAATGTTCCCACTGCAGGGACTCAGGCCTCCTCTCTAGCAGAGGGATGGCTATAATCCCCCACGCGAGCCCAGTGCGGCTTAGTAGATGTCACATTTTGCAGAATTTTTTGTTTCTAAGACATGCCGGTTTCCTCACGATGTTTACTTCACCGTTTTGAGAGCAGCGGTGATGAAATATATTATACAAAGTAATGCGCCTGTCTGGGTTCGGTGGCCCACTGCCACTGGGCCACCGCTACTCTAATTGTTAATCTAATCCAATTGTTGGCAATTCGCTTTAAGGAAACTTACTCTATTTGCCCCAATTGCCTCTGATATTGCCGCCAGTCCCAGCAATACCTTTAGCAGCGTCAACAGGATTTACCCCACCGTTAGCACCGTTACCAATAATGCCATTAGCAGGAGTGCCTAAAGAAACGAAAGTGCGTTTATTAGTATTAAATCAGTAAAAACCTTTAGCAAAAAAGGCGACTACCAAAAAAAAAAACTAAAAAATTAAAATAACTTTCGGAAGTCGGTGATTTTTTTTTTGTTTATTTCATTTTTCATGGCATCACGGGGTGAAGTCTTTGACTAGCAGTAGAATTGACGGACGTATAAACAAAATTCAATACTATTGTGAAGAACTGACACCGCAAATTCTAAGTAGCGTTCCTTGCAACGTACACCGGGCGTCATAATATGGGTAGTTCCATTATTCCAAATGCCCGCAAGCTATTAGAAACGCCTCGATGTTCTTTTTTATGAAATGGGCTTACTCTTGACCTCAATCTTGCCCTAAGGGCAGAGATGAGGTCTGCGATGGAACGAGCTTACCCAGAAGAAGCCTATTTACTCGCGACTTAAACTGATTGGGGTTATTTGAACTCGGGAAATCTGAAGCAGGCAGGGAGTTCCACTCCTTGGCTGTGCGCATAATAAAAGATTTAGCAAAGCGCTTCGTACGAATGTGTGGAACATCGACGAGGCTTTTAGGTACACCTTACCTTAACCGGAATTACAGGCATGGCATTATAAGATGACAGGAGTATTAAAAAAAAAATACTATACCTGCACCTCCCAGTCCTCCAAGTCCTCCAGTGTTGCTGCCACCACCGGCGTTTAAGCCTACATTTTGTTGTTGCATGCTCTGGAATTATAAAATTAAATATATAAACAATCAAATCCCATTAAAATAGATGGACAAACTTTTAGAAAGTATTTAGACGACCAAATTAAGACAATGGTAAAAAAAATTACAAAAAAACGTATTATTACATACTTAAAAGAAAAATAATCAGATAAAGAAAATAGACTAAAAAATGTCTGTTACCCACTGTTACCCAACATTTTCGGTCAAAAGAAAATCAAGTTAATCAGTGTTTTTTTGCTTGGATATAAGTACTACTGATCTTTGGTTAGAAAATTGTCCAAGCCTTATCATCATCATTCTCCTATTCTTTTGGCTTCCTGACTAGTCATAGCGTTACAGGTGTTACGACTGTCAAATGACAGCCGGGGCTCAACGACTACGTGGTTTACAAATCAACCTAGGCAAGTGCGATTTAAACCGAATTTCACCCGCGTGTCTGAAATTATTTAGCCTCGAGCTCCTCCTATGAAAGCCATTATCTTAATCAAAAATCCGGGATGAAAGTATCGGATATGTAGGTACATGAGCTTCGTAGCGAAAGTTCTTTAAAAAGCCAAGAAGACCTAATTCCTTGACCGATACAGGTGACAAATTTGTCGGGACTGTTTAAATGGGATACCGCGGCCCCGGAAAACTAAGGGCTAAGTGAACATGGGTGGTTTACAGTGCGTACTTTATAAAATATAGGCAAAGAATACTCACACTTCCGAACATCATGACGACGAGGAATAATACAAATAATTGCTTGAACATTGTGCTTCGGTATCTGCTGTACTGTCTTAGTTCAAAGTAGTAGAGTAATACCAAATGAGTCCTGTAGCTATTACCAAAAACAACTGGAGTATTTATAGGCCTGTACAGCTATGTTGTTATGATGTAATGATTTTAGGGTTCCGCGGCATAATTAAAAAATTAAGATTTAAGTAGTTGTGTCGTTGGTCTCATGGCATGGTCACAAGCGCGACTGGTCTGCTTTAGACTGCATGATTATGATCTATAATTAATTAATTATTATTATAAGCCTATATTATCCCACTGCAGGGCATAGGTCTTCCTTCCTTCTTTCCACTTGTCACGATCTAGTGCGGTTGTAGACCAATCCTTTGTAATTAATTTAAATAAGTAAATTATCAATATGTAACTTTTATATTTGCACGCCGAAATTTCTGCCTTTAATTTCCGCGTGCAAATATAAAAGTTACATATTTTTAATTAGATAAGAGAACAATTTCATATTTTTTATCAACTTTATGTACCTTATTTACCAAATAAATTATTTTGATTTGATTTGAGGTCCTAGGTTCAAAGTGTTATTGGGTTTTCCATGGGTGAACTATTAGGTACGTTTCTGCCTAACTCTTCGGACATTACAGGCATGATAATGTTGCGTTCATTTTTATTCTACAAAAAAAATAACCTACCAAGTGCGCGTCTCGACTCCCGCTTGACAGATTTTTAACACTTGAAATAACATGCGTAAGTGTCATGGAAAATTGACAAAGGCTTTAGACGCGTATCGAATTGTTGAATGGATCAGTATACAAAAGTTTCTAAGCCTGGAAAAATCCACGAAAAATAACTATTGCGTATCCTATCATATCTATATTCTACACATACAAATAAATGAAATTGGAGTGTCTGTTTGTAATATCAAAATAACAGCTTTTTACTAAGTAAATGCATTTGAAAGTATAATTATATGGTACATAAATGTATCTAACAAAAAATAAAATACTATGATGATGGTGTAAATATATAATTATATATGTTCAGCTACCCACATAATCATGGAAATTGCCGAGATACCTTCATACTTAGCTTTTTGGTTGCAGAAAAAATATTATGATAATACAATAAATATAAAGGTGGCTTGTATGTTTAAAGTGTTAAGCTTTTAAGCTCGACAAACTGTTTTAGAGATACTTATTTGCAAAAAACCAAACCCCATTTTATTGTTAACTTTGCAATTTTAGCAAGAGCTCTTGAATTTAAAAAATTAAAACCTAGGTACACGCTGTTCCAAATTCAATGACACCTCGATCATTTATGTTTCGGAGGCGGGAAAAAAAAGTACTTTGACTACACTATCAGGGGAAAGTTTTAAATCCCGTGCGAAGCCGCGGCTATAGCTAGTGCATTAAGTATATTAGCTTTGTAGACAAGGCCAAGCTATATTTGGGCAGTTCGTGGATCTATTGTTTATAAATAAGTATATTGTTTCAGGTGTGTTTGTCTATGCCTATTAATTTTAAGGCTCTTGAAATATTGTTATTATTCAGTCAACGCAAAATAAACTTTCCTTATTTCGATTCACACTGAGGTTGTTTTGTAAAACGGATTGACGCGTATTGTCTATACAGCTGTACTTAATTATTTTCAATGTTTGGTATTTGCTCATACAATACGAGTATTAAATATACATGCGGCCTTGTATGACGTAATATTACCTATTCGGTTTTATTTTGAAAATATAAGCTAGTAAACCAGAAAGGTTTATTAAAATTATGTTTAGGAATTTTAGCTTTCATTGATATTTAATTTATTATTCTCAGATAGAAAACAAATCTTCTTTCTTTATTTAAAATCACAGTTGGTCTACTATTTCGCTCAGCTCGCCAGGGTCAATAATGATCTCATTTAAATTAAGTTAGGTATAAAACTTTAAATTAATTTAACCGTTTTAGGGTCTCGGTGTCCCATCCCACGCTGTAGTGTCTGCTAGCGATACTCCATAAGATTAGACTTTAGGATGCAAAACTTACAAAAAGACAGTCCTGTATACAGTGAACGGAAATAAACATGGAAGCATTCCTAGCTCTAAAAAATAACCCAACGCAGATTGCGCCCAGGTAGGCGGGGCTTACCGATTGCGCCGCGCACGCTATTAGTTCGTCTGCAGCCGGCAACAGCGGCGGTCGAATATTTATTTATCGGTTTTTGCGTGACAAATATTTTAAAAAATGCCTTCTTGTGTAGTAAAGTGGTGTATTAATAAATCACACGTGCATAAAAAGAATGCTGGGATTAGTTTTCACGTGTAAGTACATCGCTATACAACATTATTTTTAGTATATGCGAAACCTGAATATAGTTTGTTCAGAATCAGTAACTGAATCGATTCCAATAATTTTTATACCATGTTATATTTTGTCCCAAAATTATTTAAAAAAGGATACGAGTTGGACACCTAGCGACTGTGGTAGCGCGGACGGCCCGCGCCCGCCGCCGCCGCCGCGCCGCGCCCCGCGGTGACTTGGTAAGCATATTTTTGAACGGACAACCACGTAACTTAACAGACCTATAACTTTGTGATTTTTCAAGATACAGTTTTGAAATTTTGTACATGGATTCTTTACATAAAAGTACTAGACACGTGTTTCAGGTTTCGCATAAACAAAAACTAATGTTGTATATTATATTTCTATTAAAAAATGAATTATACCACAAAATCTATGGGGATGACGTTATGCTAACCAAGCAATTCACTTTTCTACCTGACAAGAATGATTTTTTTTATGATTTTGATTACAATCTAAGATCCAACACACACCATTTTTTAGCGGCGGCCTACCAGGGCCCCGAGTCTGCTATTCAATAGTGTCAGAATGGTCGATCATTGATCTCATAATGGTTGATTTACGACAAGCCAAAAAGTACCTTAAGTCGACACGCATAAGGTACTTTTTGGCTTGTCATCAATCAACCATTATCAGATTATCTGGCTTCTGACTATCCGTAACGACTGCCAAAGATCTACAAATGACACCCGGGCGGGACCAACAGCTTACCGTGCTTTCTGAGGCTCGGAGGAAACTCGATATGTTAAGATGTTCACCCATCCACAGACCAACCTCGGCAAGCATTGCTTAACCTTGAAGATCGATCGGTGCGGCTTTTATTACTTAGTTCCGTAGTACCGAGTTATTTGGTAATATAATACGTCAAATACCGATATTAATGAATAAAAAATGCACCTAAATTGTGATATCTAATAAATTAAAAATAGACCACACATGCATAAGTACTTAAATCTATTATTCCCTAAACACTGCTCTATTTACAGTCCTTAGAACAATTACTGTTGCCTTAGAGTTCATGAAACATATTTTTTAACATAATTCTTTATTACAATACGTAATAACACCATCAATAACACGATTTAATTATTTGCGTTGCACAATATTACATAAAACATCCCGGCAGACGACGTGGCGTCGTAGAAATGTCGTTAGCGGCCTATACGTTACAAGCTAATTTAAACCCAAATAGTCAGGAAGTAAGGTCCATTTTTGGCTGTGCATCTTATGTGGTAATAAATATTCTTTGTATGGTTTGACTAATCAGCGACGGGGTTTCGTTGTGTGAGTTTGTTCGGCTTTTGTGTCAAGATTCGCGCCTAGTTTCGTTGAAGAAATGCTTCCATGTTTATTTCCGTTCACTGCCTGTATACAAATAAAACAATTTTGGTACTATTCACTTTTTGTTTTTGTATTAACAATAATATAGGTCAGTTAACCTTATAGGTAATAATTATTATATGGTAACGAGATATGAAGTCATCCAATCAGACTGGAAGCCAACTCCTACATAGGAAAAGGCTTGGCAGATGAGGAGGTAAAGAAATAAATGAAAGGAAGTTTCATTAAGTGAGACACTTAAATTTATTTTATAGGCTACCGCCGCCGGCACCGGCCCCTACGTTTGCGCCCACATTAAAACCAAAACCTGCATTAGCACCGCCATCAGCGCCACCTTCTCCTGAAAATAAAATGAATATAGCACACACATTTTAATACCCTTGCTGGGCTAACATGGCCAAAGATCGCACAGGATAAAAAGGAAAGAAAGCAGAAGACTAGCCTACAATGTAGACTAGTAAAAAAAAATCTTGTAATTACAAAAGGGTCAAGCAGAAGTGCTAATATATTAAAGCCTCATTTGGTTTAAGTTTCAAGTAAAGGGGCTACCTAATTGCCAGCAACTTGGCACAAGTCCAGAGCTGCTACTGAGATGTTCCTGACGGAAAACACCAATAACACTTTGCCCGACCAGGGAATCATATTCAAAACCACAAGACCGACGAGATCAACCTTGTTGGCTTCTGGGATAACGAAAGAAAGGTTTTTAATGGGTGCTATTAGGTCATACCACCTCCTCCTGCACCACCGCCGACGTTAGAACCAACACCAAAACCAGCACCTCCTGAAAATATAAAAAAATCGTATTTAATTATTTGTCGTCTATATAATCAAGATATACCTACAGTCAGCAGCACAGCACCAATATGTATACACTTAGCAACGTTTACAAGCAATTTTTACCGCCAATATTGAATTCATTTTCATGTAACGTAACGAAACTAATATTTTGCAACCCATATTATCGTAAACTAGGTCATATCTCAAAATTGCAATCGTTATTTCACGAGAAATTCACGTTTGAACTTTGCTAAGTGTATACATATTTTTGCTTGTGACTGTACCTTGACATGCAACCTCAAGAAGTGCTCTATAAAAACGTAATAGTCTTTTGTCAAGAGTCACTAATTTAGTTAATTTTAATTATCCACTAAGGAAGCTCTAGGAAGCGTTAGGCAGCTGGATCAAGGGCTTGATAAAGAAAGCGGTACTCCTGGACACGGCTCGTTTTGTTAGGAGGTTCCGTTCTCTGGAGCCCTGACCACCAGTAGCTTGGACCCTGTTCCCGATACCGGTGGGCTATATTTTTTTAAATTTTTGTAAGACCAATTTCATCATTTAAAAAAATGTATAAATGAATAATAAAGTGAATAAAAATGTTTTTTTGGGCCAGTTCTACTGAAAAAGTAGCATTAGCATGTCTTCCCGGCTCCACAGTTATTGAAAAACACTTTCTTACCTTCAAAGCCACCACCGCCGCCTTGCTGCATACTCTGAAATGTTTAAACAAGAGTGTGTATAAATAGTACATTTTGATACAAGTGCGGAAAGTTTGTTATTGCATTCGAGGCGGATTGAACACCCGAGCCGTATGGTGAGGGTGTTCATGGGGTCGAGAAATGAATTGGTCCGTATACAAGAGAATGATGATAACTTTTTGTTGAATAGTTTAGCAGAAAAGCGATTTTACGCCCGTCGGAGCTGCGGATTATCGAAAGGCATAACGCGGCTTCGGCACAAGGGCGAAGAAGGAACATGGGTTGGTTTTTAGTCAGTAGAAGTCTGACACTCCCTTCCGCTCAGCCCAAGAGCGGGGAGGGTTATTTGATGATTTTCCACCAACCAAAAAAAGAAGGTTTAAAAACAAGCAAAATCTAGGAAAATACAAAAATAAAAAAAAACTAACGATCCATCTAAGATGTTAGTAATACACACTACTTATAAAAATCAAATAATTTATTTGCTTGAAATTGGGTACATAAGGGGACAAAATACAAGGGTAATGTCGGGCACAGTGAACTATCTATGTAAATATTATTACAAAAAAATATTATTACAAAGAAATAAGTAAGTAATTGAAATATTATTACAAAAAATATTTATTTTGAATTAAATACTTTGACGAAGTACCGCATACGGGCCTTAAAATGCCGCTATGCATAAAAAAGTACGATGAATAACTTACGTTTCCAAACATCATTGCAAGAAGAAAAACTACTAATAGTTTCTTATACATTTTGCTTGAGCTCGTTTGCGACACTGAGTGAAAATTACACGTTGACAGCTGTATTTATATCGCGTTATTATAATAAGTTATTATAAGACACTGTGTAAAGCTTGCGATTCTATCTTTACAATTATTACAACAAAAACATAATAAATAATTATCACTTGCTTCGGTGAAGGAAAGCATCACCAAGAATTCAAACCAGTATGGCTCGGAAATACAGTAGGTGGCCAAATTATTAGGGACAGTGCTTGATTTTATGTAGTTTATAGTTTATTATGTATATTTGAAAAAATATGTTGAATTTAAAGGGTTATTTTATCTGATATAGCTACTGCTACTATTATTGTTTTTGCCAAGTGGCAACACAGTGAATCCGTTGAATCATTTGTCAATTTTGGCACGTTTCTTCTAATTCGGTCATTGTCTGTAAAAAACTTTTTTGCTAAAAAAAACAACCGACTTCAAAAACACCAATAAGAGAAAAATAAACTTAAGGCGACATTAGCTGCCCGCGACCTTGAGCGCGCGTTTAACTCATCGCCTAAACAAATAAGGTTGAAAATGGCGATGCGTTTGATGCTCGTGACTGCCAAAATGAACGATAGTTCGCAGATTTAATTTATTTAAAAAAAAAATACGCTGTAATGTTAAAATATTTTTACATGTGTCTTTAGTTGGTTAAATTTCCTTTCTGATAGTAAAAAAAAAAAATAACAGTTGTCACTCAAAATATAGAGCATTTCGAGACGAAAAAGTTTTTTCGTGTGATTTTTTTGTGATTTTGTGTTTTTTTTTTCGAGGTTCTTGATTACTTTTAGAAAATATTTTTGCATAAGTCTTTTACCTATACATTTGACTATCCACTGTATTTTTTTTTGGAATTGTAATAAGTAGCAATACGGCTAACTCTGCGACGAAAAACAGGTCGTTTTTACGGTGCCCCTTTAACTGCGCCTTAAGAAGAAAAATCTGCTTCTGAAGTCGGTGACTTTTGTTTGTTTGACTTCATGTTTTTGCCACCGACTTCAGAAGCAGATTTTTCTTCTTAAGTTTATTTTTCTCTTTTTGGTGTTTTTGAAGTCGGTTGTTTTTTTTTGCAAAAAAGTTTTTTTTATTTTTAGTTGTAAGTACCTATAATATCCTATACAAATATTTACTATGCATTTAACATTCAACCAAGAAACCTAACCCTTAACCTTCAAGATTCAACTATTTTTGCTTTCAACTCGGAGTGGTACTACTCCTCAATGGTTAAGAGCATGAAGACAAGTGATGACTGCTAGATGCGAATACTTGAATAGCGTCACAAAAAGCACGAAACACGTAATACGTGTCCATGAAATTCATATATATAACAACTAAAAAAATGTGTATTGTACACATCTGCATACCCCCTCAGAGCATACAGGCGTGATGTTACGTCATGATAATCTATATTCAATAAACATCCAAGCGATTCCAGCAATTACGACAGATTTGCCGTCCATTTTTGAAGAGTTCCATTGTATATCTCCGAAGATCAGCACCAGATCTTCACCAAATTAAAATGGGACCACCTCAGGAGTATACTCTTTCAAATAAAAAAAGAATTTTGAGAATCGGTCCACAAATGGGGGAGAAATCAGGTAACATACATAAAAAAAAAATCCTTTTTCGAAGTCGGTTAAAAAGCGCGGTTCGCAGTATATATTTTTGAATTTTCAAGAAACTGTGTTTTCATTTGATTTAACCGACTTTTTTTGTCTCAAATAATCAAAAAAAGGTAAGTAATGCCCCGTAGTAAAATAGTTTTGCTATGTTTTGTCTATGAATTTACGTTTTATTAAATAGTTTAGACGCAATATCCAAAAAATTCTTTTTTTAGGATAGACAAGGCTTTGGACACCTCTCCAAGAAAATGTAGAGAGATACTAACATTATTACTGCACTCCACTTATTCCCAGAGAGTCATAGCTGCTATGGCTGAGGTTTCAAAATCTGTCGTAAATGGAATAAAAATAAAAATTGACAATAAAAAGCCTCTTGAGGCAATTCGGGTTGGCAAATGTGGCAGAAAAAGGATCACCACACTTCGTACCGATCGAAGAGTAGGAGGATCTGCCTCGAAACTCATAAAAAGAGTGTTGCTCATTTGACCACGATAATGAACGACGAGGTTGTAAGGATTTCGGAAAGAACAATGCGTAGGTTGGTCGAATAGAATTTGATGGGAGGGCGGCCTTCAAAAAAACCACGCCTAACCGACAGTATGAAAAAGAAACGACTCCAATGGGCCAGATAACATAGAAATATGACTGTCGCAGGTTGGAGTCGAGGAAAAATAACTTGTTTTAATAATGCAATTACTACTTTTCTACTATTTTCTACTATTTATTCTATTAATTTACAGGTGTGCCTTTCTCACGAATCAACTTTTCAAATTTTGGTCGACAAAAGTTCTTTTGTATGACGACGCCCTGGTCAACAATTCCACACCGATTGCATCGTAGAGCGGGTTAAACATCCGGTTAGTGATACGGTTTGGTCTGTCATCTCAGCCAAAGGCATAGGGCGCCTATACACCGTAAGAGGAACGATGAAACAAGACCAATACAAGCGAGTATTAGAAACCCAGGTATTGCCGCAGGTCAATGAATGGTTCCCCGAGGATGTCGAATACATTTTTATGCATGACTCAGTACGCTGCCACAAAGCCAGAAGCGTTACTGCATTTTTGGCTGAAAGAATGACACTGTTTTGCCTTGGCCAGAGAATTCAACTGACATGAATCCCATTGAGAAAATGTGGGAACTCACCAAAGCCATTGCCAAAGAAGTTTCTACCACCGAAAGGCAACTTATAGAAACCCTCACCAGAGAATGGCATCTTAATGCCAAACTAAAGGAAAATGCAAAACATTCTATTTAGAGCATGCTCCGACACATAGAAGCTAGGTATCACCCTAGAACCCTAGAAAGGTGATATCACCCTTTGCTGAAATAAGAGCTTCACCAATTTTTTTTTTTACCTGATTAATAATGAACAGTTTTGTATACATTTTTGATTTTTTGTGATCCCAATAGAACATATTAATAAAAAATATATAAGAGACCTACAACCAATTATTTATTATACAAATCAACTTAAACTCGAAAATTCAAAAATCTTATTACTGTCCCTATTAATTTGGCCACCGATGGTATATCTCGACGACGGCATATAAAACCAAGTCCAAGGCCCAGGGGTGGCATGACTGTCGCAACCCCGTGCAGGGCACGCCACGATAGTGGCGGTAAGTCCCCTCTTTTTTCTCTCACCTTCCGTCTGACGCAGGTCCTCACCGGACACGGATGTTTCGGGAGGGACCTGTACTGAATCAGACTGGAGGAAACGCCCGGATGCTTCCACTGCGAGGATCGACCGGAGGACACGGTGGGTGGAGCACACTGTGGAGGTGTGCCCTGCTTGGGCGGAGCCCCGCCGTGTTCTCGTAGCGATCGGCGGCGGCGACCTCTCGCGTCCGGCCCTGGTGCAAGCCATGGTCCGGGGCGAGGAGGAATGGGACGCCGTCGCCTCCTTGTGCGAAGCAGTGATGCTAGCGAAGGAGGTGGCGAAACGAGAGAGGGAGAGAACCTCTCGTCCCAGCCGCCGCGGAAGGCGCTCCGGGCGTCGGGGGCCACGTGATGGCTTCCGGCCACCGTAGACGCGGGCCTGTGGACGGTGAGTAATGGGCTAGCTCGCCGTCCGGCTGTCGTCATGACGGCAATAGACCGTGTCGGCGGCGCGTTCGTGTTCCACGCGCGCCTCAAAGAGATGTCAGCAAGGAGGGCTGCGGATTATCGAAAGAGATGACGTGGCCTCGGCACATGGGCGAAGAAGGAACATGGGTTGGTTTTTAGTCAGTAGAAGTCTAACAGTCCCCTTCGCTCTGCCCAAGAGCGGGGGGGGGGGCAGTTCTTTAAATTATGTCGAGGTCTGTAAAAGCCGATTCTTCGCAATTTTATATCTAGTCCATGGTAAAAATTATACATGTACTTGTACATGACATAATAATGATTACAGTAATTGTATTCATCTCAGCTTTACATAAGAAGAAGATACTTTTAATCACTTCATTTGCACCTTGTCAATAAGTACGTGATGATGATTATGAGCCACGTCAAGTTAGTGCAATTAAACAATTGTTAGGTTAGTGCTACTAAAACATATTATTACGTAGGAATTATGGTTTTAATTGCAATGACTCCGTATTTCTTAATATGGCAGTCTCTTTTAGACGAGATATTAATTTAATATGACTTTAATAGGCCTAGTCATCAAAGCGCCATTTTAGCACCCTGACTGTTTTCCCTACACACAACTCTTGCACATATTTCTACAAGGACCGACGACGCCCGCCGGGGCTGCGGGACTATTTGAATGAAATACCACGGCCCCGGAACGCAAAGGGCTAAGAAAGAGCATGAGTGGGTTTTAGTCAGTAGAAGTCTGACACTCTCTACCGCAATCAGTCCAGAGCGCGGTGGATCATTTGATGATTTCCCATGCGTAAAATAAAATAAAAAAACTGGCCAAGTGCAAGTCGGACTTGCACATGAAGGGTCCGTACCATGACTTCTTATAGGTTTTCCTGTAATGTATACGTGCTGAAGTAATTTCTGTATTTTTTGACGTGATTACGTCTTATAATTCGATGGCCGGCTGCACGAACGAAAAAAGATGACGTCATGAGTCGTTACCTCGCTCTGAGGCGTTACCTCACTCTGAGGCGTTCCATAGCAACGGCGTGTTAATTGTTTGTTTATAGCAATGTAAGTGCTGTATTTTCTTATGACGTTGTCACGTTCAAGTATCGCCAGTAAACCGACTTTACAGACAACCGATTTTTTTTTTCAGAATTTTAGGTTCAGTAGTTTCGGAGATAAGGGGGGGGGGGGTATGATTGGACAGACAGACACACGAGTGATCCTATAAGGGCTCCGTTTTTTCCTTTTGAGGTACGGAACCCTAAAAAGAGTATCCTTAGTCATTAAAGCGCCATTTTAGCACTCTTATTTTCCTCACTCACTTCAGTTGCACACATCACCTACTCATTGCACCTGCACACTTCACTACACAATTGATTTGACACGCATAATTACAAACCACCTTCTCTAACGACTTTTAATATATGCAATAAATCATTTATTATTGTATTGTATGTAAACTACATTTATAGTATGGTCCTCCTGACCGTTTTCGGTCACGGCGTCAATCTTAATAATAATAATTCAGCATTCAAAATCTTAGCGGAGATAAGGCAACGGCACGATATTATCGTTTAAAGATATTATTTATAGTGCACGAATGTGCACGCAGACACAGGTGCACTCTCTGTTCCTTTACTCTCATAGTCCGATGGGACGAAACTACATTTAATTCGAGGGAGAGCCTGACGATCAGTCACACAGGGTACCCTAGTATGGACGTCAGTCTCTCATAAAGAAACCTATATTATGCATTTTGTTGAAATTATATTATTGTATTCAAACGTATAGGAAAAGGGTTTTTGTAATGCACAGTTATTTAAATAACTGTGCATTTGGGTGCGCAAGAAATTAAACAGTTTATTTTATATATATATAAATATATATTTTTAAATTATTTGAATATATAAATAATATGGAAGTGCAGGAAGGCTTCTTTTGATACTTCGGCATCTGAAACAGACATACATATTGCTTTAGTCTTGAAACGTGAGCTGTTAAGAATTTCTTTGGAGTAGGTAATTCTGTGGAAGAAAATTAATTCACCAAATCCAGGGAGAAAAAAATGATGAAATAATTAAATTAGAAAACCTAGTGCTTTTCATGTTTTCTATGACTTACAGTATGATACTAGTATTAAAACTATTATGTGTTTTATTCATTATCATACATACAGTCTACATTTTTAAATTTTTCATACAAAACTTATAAAAATATAAAAAATATTATATTTTAATAATAATAATTCATTCCAAAAATGATCTAGCCTAAATGCTTAATATTTAAATAAACAATACACATTAAAAAAAATAACAAAACCTTATATGCCACGTCCAGTAACACCACCTCCGGCATGGCCGCCACCACCACCTAATAAAAACATTCATGCATCAGTTCAGGCCTAATAAAAATGGGAACAAATACTTAAGAATCATTGTTGAGTGAGACCCAACAAAAAAAGTAAGCCCAAAAAAACGTCACTAATCCACTAATCATTTATCAAGTAAAATGTAAAAAAGAAACATTATTTTTCTTTGACTTTTATAAAAATATCTCCAACTGAATAAATAACTTAAAATAAGCTGTACTAGAATAAAAATACATGTTAGCACATACCTCCTGCCCCGCCACTGATACCAGTAGGACCCCCGCCCGAAGCTAAAAGTGAAAACATTCAAATATTTAATAAAAGTTAGCCGGCGTACACATCAAAGCATATTATTAAAATCCATCGGAGTGGCTGCCGTACACTAGGCACCCATTAGAACGTCAATGATGGCACTGTAGACGAATGCTCGCGCAGCTAGAAAGTATGTGGCTGTCTTCGGTCCCCATGCACTTGCCCTAACAGTTTACGGCTGACTTATGATCAGCCTATAATATTCCCACGCCTGGGACACAGGCGTATTCTCAGTGAGAGGAAGTGTGCCACCATGCGGCCCAGTTCAGTTTGGTATTTGGCACATGTCTTCGATAAGCCTCGGTGTTCTCTCACTGTTTTGAGAGCAGTGGAGACCTTCGACCTACTCCTTGTAGTAGAGGCCATTGAATGCGTATTAAGGCGCGGCTAAAGGGGCACCGTAAAAACGACCTGTTTTTCGTCGCAGAGTTAGCCGTATTGCTACTTATTACAATTCCAAAAAAAATACAGTGTATAGTCAAATGTATAGGTAAAAGACTTATGCAAAAATATTTTCTAAAAGTAATCAAGAACCTCGAAAAAAAAAATCACAAAATCACAAAAAAATCACACGAAAAAACTTTTTCGTCTCGAAATGCTCAATATTTTGAGTGACAACTGTTATTTTTTTTTTTACTATCAGAAAGGAAATTTAACCAACTAAAGACATATGTAAAAATATTTTAACATTACACGTATTTTTTTTTTTAATAAATTAAATCTGCGAACTATCGTTGATTTTGGCAGTCACGAGCATCAAACGCATCGCCATTTTCAACCTTATTTGTTTAGGCGATGAGTTAAACGCGCGCTCAAGGTCGCGGGCAGCTAATGTCGCCTTAAGATTGTTTGAAAAAACGTCATTATCATCATCCACAGCCCGACTTCACTTATAGCTGGTGGATATAGGCTTTTTGCTTATGCCAAACTCCATGTTCCTGTGACAACTTCATCCAGTATCTAATATAAATTTTTGTTAACGCACATACACACAATATGCATCATCAAGCAGAGGGGAGCGGGCGGCGTGGTAGCGGAGCGGCTCGACGATGGCCCGCGCGCCCTCCACACTCCTTTCAACAGCGCGACCACGATCGCATGATTTCTATTTATTTAAAACTAGCTTTTGCCAGCGGCTTATTTGCCCGCGTGAAAATGACGGTTTTCCATATAAACTTCCATCCCCTATTTAACTCGCTTAGGGTTTGAATTTCTAAAAATCCTTCCTTATTCCTTGTCTTCATTAAAGGAACCTCTGTGCAAAATTTCAGCTTTCTAGGTCCAAGGGTTTGAGCTGGGCGTTGATGAGTCAGTCAGTCAGGACTTCCCTTTTTATTTATATAGATAGATAGAAGATAGATTATTCCTTGTCTTCATTATAAAAGGAACCTCTGTGCAAAATTTCAGCTTTCTAGGTCCAAGGGTTTGAGCTGGGCGTTGATGAGTCAGTCAGTCAGTCAGGACTTCTCTTTTTATTTATATAGATTGACCATTGTAGAAACGTAATATATACCCTTGAAATACAGTCCACTTTTATCACTACCTGGGCCTATCTAATTTTAAAACATCTTACCCCGTGCTTCGCCACCGTCGTCCTCTCCATCACCACTGCTGTCGCGCTGTTGCATCGTCTTAAACGTTCAATGGTATGTTACTTTAGTATATATAGAAATTTTCTTTGGGTATCCCTGCCTCAAAAACTGTTAGTGAAACCTACGACTACTAGTAAGCATTGATAAAAACAAATAACGGTGGAGCACTGCTGCGACAAACCATGAGTTACTGTACAACATCAACCCACATAAACACAGTCCAGGCTACTTGCAATGCCCGTCGGGGCCGCGGATTTTTGTACTAGATTACGTGGCCTCGGCGCAAGGGCAAAGAAGGAACATGGGTTCGGTTTTTAGTCAGTAGAAGTCTGACACTCACCTTCGCTCTGCCCAAAAGCGGGGGGGGGGGGGTCATTTGATGATTTTCCACCCACCATAAAAAAAAGGCGACTTGCAATCATGCTTAGAATACTGCTGGTGCGACCCCTACCGGCGCGCGGCGCACCAGAGAATCTTGAACCACGTGAACTTTTAAATATTAGATACCTACTAGTGTCAGATTTCTGTAGAAACATTAACTAAACTAAATAAATGGAATGCATTTGGAAAAACAATGAATTTCCTTGTCTGCATATTTCAGTGTTAAACAAATAATTTAATTAAGGGAAATTTAATTCAAAGCTGATTGACACAATGTACCAATATCCCTAGTTATATCCGTTTCACACAATAAAATAGGGAGAGCCAATAAGTACAATTAATTTAATTAATTTTATAAAAAAAGAAAAATAAATAAGAAATTAAATAATAAACTCACGCTTCCAAACATCGCCGCGATCAAGAAAATAACAAAGAATTGCTTGAACATCTTGCTGAAAAACTAGAAATTGATGAGAGTAGTATGACTTGTTGAGAACTGTACCATACGAACAAAATACTACAGGTATTTATACTCCTGTTAGACAATTAATTGATATTGATAAGTATAGTACTACATAAAACAGTAGAAAAATAATTTTATCTGCTGTTTTTAGGGTTCCGCAGTACAGCCACTAGAACGACGAGTGTTTTTTTTGCTTTATGTCATTATATTGTGTGATAATGAGTATTCGCAACTTGTCTTATTTTGATCGAATTGCTGGTTCGTTTTATATTTTTACTTAAAAAAACTTATATTTACTATATTACTTATATTATTTTTGAAGTGAAACTTCACACCTGACGCGACACGTGACCTGACCGAAAATTCGTAAGACGGTGCAGAGCGCTTGTGCGAATGTGCGCGTGTCAAATGTTAAGATGTCATGATGAATAAATAAATGTCATGTCAATGTTTTTATGTAATGTAAATTGTCATGTTTGTGTACGATCGCGATCGCGATAGCACAATAAATGAATATTGTATTTAACCACATAAATAATAGTAGTTTTATGCAGATAAATAAAGAAATTCGTGCGAAATTATTCCCTAACCATTCCAAAATATTCAAAAGTGCACAACGTTAATGTTTAAGTTTTCACTTCTGCCGGCACTCCCGGAGTGTAACCCTTTGTTTTTGTCTTATTTTATGCCTACTTACACAAATCAAAACTACAAATAGACCATAATTATAATTTATTTATTTTTATCGACTTCCAAAACAAAAATTAAGTTCAAAAATCTAAAACCCGACTACTAACAAAATCGCGGTCTTAAAAGTAGAAAACATGAAAATAATTCTTGTCTGATATTCTTCGTAGTCGCATGCCACTGATACCTGATGCTCCTTCATGGCGTGGCGTTCTCATTGATACAGAAGTCAGCTGCTAATTGCCATTAGCAAGGTGGCATGCGACTACGAAGAATATCAGACAAGAATTATTTTCTTGTTTTCTACTTTTAAGACCGCGATTTTGTTAGTAGTCGGGTTTTAGATTTTTGAACTTAATTTTTTTATTTGAATTTTATTTTTGTGTGTACTTAAACTATAATATAATACATATTTGTAATGTGCTCGCCAAGACCTTTCATTTGATACCAAACTTGTTATGATTATCTCAATTTAATATATTTGAGGTAAGTTTTTGACATTTAAATTCCGTCATATAAAGAATTTATAAAATTTATATAGCCTATGTCACCCGGGCTATTCTTACGAATCTATTGACACCTAATTTATTAAAATCCGTTCAGTAGTTTAGGCACTACGGTGGAACATACATACATACATACATACCTACATACATACATACGTAGACTGCCAAAATCATTACCCTTCCTTTTGGCTTCGCCGTAGTCGGGTAAAAAGGTGGAGGTTCCCTATTCATGTGTACATGTATTTTTTTATGTTCACCTACATCTCCGTCAATTATTGTAGACTGATCAAAATTCTTTTAATCTATTGCATAGCTTCTATCGCGGGCCTTGAGCGTGGAGAGCGAATCCAGAAATTCCGTAACGAAAATATTAAGGGATCAACCAGGTTGCTATGGTTACGGAAAATAACAAGATTGTCAACTGAGGTTGTCAAATTAAATAATTTATAACCTCACGTGTAAAGGTGTAAAGTTTTTCTGTTTTGTCTCTCTGCTTTCTCCTTCTAAAATATTCTTACTCGTATAATTTGTGTACAAAGTGTTTTAAATATGAATAAACAAAGTGCATTTATTAATGAAGAAAGTCACGAAAAAATAGTGAAAGATAATGAGTGAGTACTCTATATACATTCATTTTATTATTATTACGCATCTATCATACGTTTTATTGGTTTTTGCATTACTATTCTGCGAATCGGTCTATAAAATATCTATATAAATAAAAAGAGAAGTCCTGACTGACTGACTGATTGACTGACTGACTCATCAACGCCCAGCCCAAACCCTTGGACCTAGAAAGCTGAAATTTTGCACAGAAGTTCTCATAATGTAGACACGGAATAAGGAAGGATTTTTCGAAATTCAACCCCTAAGGGAGTTAAATAGGGGATGAAAGTTTGTCTGGAAAATCGTCATTTTCACGCGGGCGAAGCCGCTGGCAAAAGCTAGTGATGGTATAAAATAGTAGCCCGGTTTCCCAGCTTTTGGCAATAGACTCGCATGATATTTTCCGAAAAACGTTCATAAAGGCCTAGCTCTCCGAAGTTTTCTCTACATTGACCGGTCCTATGCATGCTATTTATTATCTGTCACATTTGCCTTTCAAACAATATAATATAACGTCACGTCGGTACTTCCTGAAGAGTAAAACCTTGCTATAATGAGTTTAAAAAAATACCATTAACTAAGCCAAAACACACCATGTTCTCCCCGTCATAGCGATAATTTTTGTGTTCTGGACTATGACCTGGTTTCCAGGTATAGTTATTATTATTATAGCTAGCCCACATTGTCCCACTGCTGATCAAAAGCCTCCCTCCATTCCTTCCAAAAGGTCGCGATTTTGTGCAACTTCTTTCCAATTCTCAAGGAAGACATCCAGTTCGTCCCGCCATCTCCTACGTGGTCTGCCACGACCCCGTGTCGCTGTTTCAGGGTACCAATCCTGAGCTTTACGGGCCCACAGCTCATTCGGCATGCGACAGACATGTCCTGCCCAGTCCCATTTAAGTTAAGCAGCCTTTTGAGCCACTTCAACGATTTGTGTTTTGGAGCGAATAGTAATAAGCAGGAATATTTTTACATCTAGCTCAGGCAGTGTAAACCAGAAAAAAAAATGGTTTAGAAATATCAATGTCAATTTTATAGACCATATCTATCAAACCTCTTTGTGTGGGGTGTCCCACACAAAGAGGTTTACACAAAGAGGTTAATATTATTTTTTGTTTCATTTCCATATATGGACAGTTATGGATCCTATAATCTTTTTTTTTTTTTTTTTGTATACAAATAGTAAAAACGGTGCACAGAATACATCTGTCTACCAAGTTTCAACTGTGTAGTTTTGATAGTTTCCGAATAAAGTGGTGTGTGGCTGTGACATACATACGGACGGACAGACAGACCTGACGAATCTATGAAGGTTCCGTTTTTTGTCAGTCGCGCGGCTACGGAACCCTAAAAAAGTGTATCTGTCACAGGCAAAACTCTTAATCAGTCAAAGGTACTTTTGACTAGTCAAAACTACTTTTGACCGGTCAAAACTATTATTAGGTGGTTTCTGTTTTATTTCTCTATTATATAAAAGAACGGGTTGGTATCAGAATGACTGGATCGCAAATATACCACGTCGCTCATAGACCAAATCTCAAAATACCTAAGTCGCATAATGACTACATCGCTTCTAGTCCACATCTCGTAACGTCTAAATCTCAAAATACCTAAGTCGCAAATGTCGTTGGGAAACTTATTAGGTTTTTTTTTGTTGACCCTTTCGATAACCTTGCACGATAGCTAACATTTATTTCATTAGAATAAACGCGTTTTAACGCAGTAAGGGTTTTGACTGAAACCAGTCAAAAGTAGTTTTGACTGATTTTTTGACTGCCTGCAACATACCTAATTAACAAACCGACTTGAACATGGCTCGCTTGGTTTATAGCTCCTAGGTAATGTATGTGCATACCCATACATGTTATGTTAATGATTTTAGTACCACTTATCAATTTTTTAAATAAATTTTGTTCTAGTTTAGCCTGGAAAAGTGTTAATTTGTATTCAAAAGTATGTACTTATCTGTCACATTTGCCATTCAAACTAGCCAATGCTATTTTTAGAAAATTTCTAATTGATTAAAGGAAAACAAGGTTAAGCTCCTATTTTTAAACCTATTAGTATTATAATTTTGAAAATAATAGTAGATTATACAACAAGTGAATAAAAAGGGAATTTAATTCGAGGTACGAAGTTGGATCCCGAGAGCAGCGAAGGATTCTAGAGTAGAATCACGAGCGTAGCGAGGGATTCTATACTCTAGAATCCTGAACGGAGCGAGGGATACAAGTACCTACCGAGATAAATTTTTTATTCACGTGTTGTGTACTCTACTTTTTACCATTGACTGTGAGAAAATAAATAGGAGCATGGTATTTATTTTCGGAGCTAAGCACTCTAGATTTATTTGGCTTATTACCCACGGATAGACGTTTTAAGTATGTCACTAACTTTTGAGTATTTTGAAATATCAATGTTGTGTTTGATTCTCACTGTGGCTTTTATCATAGAATACATGCTCCAAAGTGTCGACGGCTTCGTAGTCTTGGTTAATTCATTGAAATAGTTAAGAAATATGCACTCAGAGAAGGAATTGGCGCCATTTATGGTTTTCCAGTCGCAGAACAAATTGTATGTTTTCAGGTACAACTCCCGAGATTTTGGAGCAAAACAAATCATCTACTGCTGCTTTAGAACGAAATGATTCCGGAGTCAGTCTCTCATTTTCGTCATCGGAAGAACTCATTTTATTTTAATTAGGTACATGTTAATAGATTTTCCAATAACACAAAACAACCACAATAAAAGACAGAAAAGAACGTAACTAAATTGGCGGGATATTTTTTTAAAATTTGGCATGGAATAGCTCCATTCAGCCACCCAGTACGTACTTTCAGCAGCAGCGATTTTTTTGTATAGTAAGTACGCGTGGAACTAGTTGGCCGCGCCTTAGGCATGTTTTTGTTTTTTTATTTAAGTATTCTTTTCAATAAATTGAACAATTATTGTTCACGATATCTCGAGATTGGTCATCACTGTCTAATTATAGTCTCCTGTGCATTGCGAGCTGTAGGCAACCCGCCCCCTCACCCCTGTCGCCACCTTAGGCGCGGCCAGCTAGATCCGCGCGCACTATACGTAATTCGTGTTTGTTCCTAATTCAAAATGTCTTTATTCACTCAGTGACTAAAAGAGCGTTTTATTCACTGTTATCGATGAATAAAATGCCCTTTTTCGAGTGGCAATGGTAAATAGTAGATTATACAACAAGTGAATAAAAAGGGAATTTAATTCGAGGTACGAAGTTGGATCCCGAGAGCAGCGAAGGATTCTAGAGTAGAATCACGAGCGTAGCGAGGGATTCTATACTCTAGAATCCTGAACGGAGCGAGGGATACAAGTACCTAGGTACCGAGATAAATTTTTTATTCACGTGTTGTGTACTCTACTTTTTACCTTTGACTGTGAGAAAATAAATAGGAGCATGGTATTTATTTTCGGAGCTAAGCACTCTAGATTTCTTTGGCTTATTACCCACGGATAGACGTTTTAAGTATGTCACTAACTTTGAGTATTTTGAAATATCAATGTTGTGTTTGATTCTCACTGTGGTTTTTATCATAGAATATATGCCCCAAAGTGTCGACGGCTTCTTAGTCTTGGTTAATTCATTGAAATAGTTAAGAAATATGCACTCAGAGAAGGAATTGGCGCCATTCATGGTTTTCCAGTCGCAGAACAAATTGTATGTTTTCAGGTACAACTCCCGAGATTTTGGCGGCAACAAATCATCTACTATAACTGCTGCTTTAGAACGAAATGATTCCGGAGTCAGTCTCTCATTTTCGTCATCGGAAGAACTCATTCTATTATAATTACTTATATGTTAATAGATTTTCCAATAACACAAAACAACCACAATAAAAGACAGAAAAGAACGTAACTGAATTAGCGGGATATTTTTTTAAAATTTGGAATGGAATAGCTCCATTCAGCCACCCAGTACGTACTTTCAGCATTGGCCGCGCCTTAGGCATGTTTTTGTTTTTTTTATTTAAGTATTCTTTTCAATAAATTGAACAATTATTGTTCACGATATCTCGAGATTGGTGGTCATCACTGTCGAATTATGTCTCCTGTGCATTGCGAGCTGTAGGCAACCCGCCCCCTCACCCCTGTCGCCACCTAAGGCGCGGCCAACTAGTTCCGCTCAGTCTATACGTAATTCGTGTTTGTTCCTAATTCAAAATGTCTTTATTCACTCAGTGACTAAAAGAGCGTTTTATTCACTGTTATCGATGAATAAAATGCCCTTTTTCGAGTGGCAATGGTAAAAAAAGATTTTATACCATACCTACTCTAAAAAGCTTATTTTATTCTCGCAAAACAGTGAATAAAAAGGCCTTTTAATCACTGTTTTGTTTTTATTCACTATTTTGGTGTTTGAATTTGGAACACAAAAATATATCCGGTCTCTATTTCAATGCTTACACAAACTCCTTGCGCTAAGATTCGACATTCAAAACTCTTTGGTGCAAATAAATTCTCGAGATTTGATTGGTCGATATTTGCGACAAGGAGTTTGGCATTAGATTAAAAACTGTTTTGTGTTCTTTGCTGCTACAGAAAAAAAAAAAAAATGAATTGGCGCCATTTCAAATACTTACTGTGAATAAGGGATCGGACAAAAAAAAAACTAATAAGTCCGTCAGATAGATTTCCAAAAAATATTGGACACGTAGGTATTTTTTCTTTTTTCACGTAAACTTAAAATTAAGACGATACAGTGCTTCGAAAACTCGTGTGACGTCATATGATAGTACATTTTGACGACACAAGTGACGTTTCAAGCCCCACTCCAAGATCTTTGACGCGTTTTATCTTCGTAATTTTTTATTGATTTGATAAAACAAAAAACACGTATTCAATATTTTTCGATAATCTAACTTACGGACTAAACAGAATCATATTATTTTGAGCCATTCCGATCCCCTATTGTACGGACACAAAGTTTAGTTTCTTTTCTCGTAGTCATGGTATAAAGTATAGTATGCAACTCTTGAATAAAGTACGAATTTATATCGAGGGCCATGAATCACTCGCGTCGTTCAGGATCCTAACAGTTGAATCACTCGCTGCGTTCGTGATTCAATCATTAGAATCCTTCACTTGCTCGGGACTCATCTACGGCCCTCGCTTTAAATCTGTCCTTTATTCATTAGTTGCACAATATACTATATTGATTGGGTACCTACTTATATTTTATTTTTTTAAGTAGGTACCTATAAGTTAGTAGGTATATAATATTGTATAGGGTTATTATATTATTATTAATGAAAATTAAACAATTTTGATACATTATTAATTATTTATTCATATTAATAAGTTTCGGTAAATAAGGTGTGCGGGTACTCAGTAATTTAAAAGTTATTTTATATTTCGTGCTATGTCTTGATTTCACCATCTGAAAAAAAACATACTGTTATAATAATTATTATCATTTACATAAATTACCTACCTATACGGTACCAATTTCGGCTAAATGAAAGACAAATAAACTGTTATTTGCCCATAGAAATATACTGTCTTTTGTTGTTAATTTTCTAGTGGTTTCTATAGTTCAGAGTTGGAATTTGTATCCAGTTGACGGAATTAATGGGTGTGGGTATTTGTGTATGTGAGTTTAAATGTTTGTGAACGCACCCACGATACAGGAGAAATTCCTAGTGTGGGGCAACGTTTAAAAAAAAAAAAAAAAGTAGGAGAAAAACACTCCCTCCATCTCTGGCTAACTGTTCGGGGAAACATGCGTGATTCAGCGTGATTTAACGACCCTACAAAGTCTTCAGGAAAGGAAATGACAAAATGTGTTTTTTTTTTTTATCATATGCCATACCTACCGTTTTTTCTTTGGAGGTTGCATTTGAAATCATCAAATGACACCTCCCGCTGTGGACTTAGCGGTAGGGAAGTATCAGACTTCTACTGACTAAAAACCACTCCAATGATCCTTCTTTGCGCATTTTGTCCGGGTATCATAAGCCATACCTAACGGCTAGTCAAAATCAAAACATTTTGTTTTCCAATGGGCACTTAGAAACGTCGAGAAACTGCAAACGGTTCGTAATGCTCATTTTTTTGGAGAAGATCTTTGGTTGTGTACAGTCTGCAGCACTGACTAGTAAGTCAGTGCTCAACATTACCTCGTATAGGCGAAAGAAGAGGGCAACGTGGTGTAAAATAGCCCGGTAATGGTGGGCACTGACTGTACATTGTGCTTTAAATACGAGCAAGAAACTTCAAGGTTACTATTTTAGTGTTGAGCTCGTATAAAACACGAAATCATACAGGATGCCTTTTTTTTTTTTTTAATTAGCCTATTGTGTCCCACTGCTGGGCAAAGGCCTCCCCCATTTCTTTCCAGCTCTCCCGGTGTTGTGCCTTCTCTGGCCAATCAGTCACGAACGAGTCCAGATCGTCACGCCAACGTTTCTTGGGTCTGCCTCGGTGCCACAGGATGCCTACCTTTTTTTTATTCTTGGGGGGTGCGAAATCCTCAAATAACCCCTCCCGCTCTTGGGCAGAGTGTAAGGGAGTGTCAGACTTTTACTGACTAAAAACCACCCATTCGACATAAACTCCTCTTAGCCCTTTATGTCGAGGCCGCGGTATCTCTTGCAAACAACCCGCATCCCCGACGGGGGGATGCCTACCTCAATTTATAAAAAAAAAATCTCCACCTACTCCTCGAAGAACCGGCAAGAAACTTCATGGTTACTATTTTAGTGTTGCTCTTATAAATCACGGTAAACTTATAAAAAAAGGTTCTGGCTCCGTATACTTTACCTCATTTGCGACCGCCGCCGCCGCCATTGGCACCTCCGCCAACGTTAAATCCAGCCCCTGCACCAGCACCGCCTTCACCGCCACCTTGGCCGTCTGAAAAATTATTATTTATTCATCATCATTGGCCTATAATGTTCTCACTGCAGGGACTCAGGCCTCTTCTCTAGGAGAGGGATGGGCTATAAACTACACTATCATTCTTTTTGGTCCTTGAGCCGGATATCTTCGATTTTTTTGGTTCTAAGACATGCTTGTTTTCTCACGACGTTTTCCTTCAACGATTTAGAGCAGTAATATTAAAATGGCTTAGGCAATAAAATCTGCCCACAACCTCCAACTTCCAAGTCGAGGCTGCTACCGTTGAGCCGCCATTGCTCCTAAGGTAGTGTGAAAGTTTTAATTAATTAAAATATGTATTACCAGCTCCGCCTCCTGCTCCGGCACCCATGCTAAATCCACCGCCAGCTGAAAGAATAATAAATCACAATAAACATAATAAAATAATTTATTAAATACTTAATCCCATAGGGCATTTTCTGCAGTCAACCTTATATAAAACCATACTGAGCTTGTATCGATTGCGTCGAATTTTAAGTTGTTGTGTTACCCAGTAATTAGATTCTGGAGATCAGGGCCCCGAGTCTGCTATTCAATAGTGTCAGAATGGTCGATCATTGATCTCATAATGGTTGATTTACGACAAGCCAAAACGTACCTTAAGTCGACAGGCATAAGGTACTTTTTGGCTTGTCATCAATCAACCATTATGAGATCAATGATCGACCATTCTGACACTATTGAATAGCAGACTCGGGGCCCTGGGGGTCTAAAATGGCCACTTTAGTAGATCCTAATAGGAAAATTCGTAAAATGGTCACAGACGCAGTTACTTTTTTACTGTATCTACAATTTTAATGATTCCCCGTACGGTCTATTATGAAATAGTGTAGTATGGTTCCTCTTAGCACTTTCTGAAAACACCATCTTCCTTCATCATCATCATTTCAGCCGAAACACGTCTACTGCTGAACATAGGGCTTTCCCATAGTGTCGCCACCTTGATCAGTTCCGTGCGTCTCGCATTCAGCGGATCCTCGCAAGGTCATCGATCCAATTATTTTGAGGGCTTCCAAAGTTCCAACGCAACGTCTTCCAGGTCGCGGTTGCCACTCCAGAACTTTCGGTCCCAACGGCCATCCGTTCTCACAATCACGGTCACCACACACAATCCATTCATCTTTTTACCAGCAGATAACACTGCTATCAGATATTATATAGTAAAAGGAACCTTTACCTCCACCGCCACCGCCTCCGCCTTGTTGCATGCTCTGAAATGATAAAATTATAACCATTACAGAACGGTCATCACAAACACAATATAGCACGCGAAAAGTTTTCAATACAATGATCGGTAATAGGCTGGGCAGATGAAGATCGATGAAGCTCATAAAATCTTCTTCTTAAAGTGTCGAATGCAATCTAAATTGTGTCGGCCTAAAATTGAACTACTAGTTTGGGGTTTTTGGTACCGTCCGTTTGTTCCTGTAGTAAACAAACAACAGGAGAAGCAGGACATAGTTTATGGACCCCGCATCAAAGTTAGGTCATAAAGTAGGTATTTATGAATCATCACAATCAGTCTATAGAAAAGGTAGTAGGCTGTAATTCACCTCGCGAAATCAGTGTGGGTTTGTGGATTTGCTATTGTTATCACCATAAAATACATACTTATATCAAACATTATCTAGTCATGTCATTAACTGTCTAAACTCCGGTCCTGTTAAAACCCTTTACGGGCCATTAAAATGCAGTTAAAAATCAAAATCACTTACGTTTCCGAACATCATCACAACCAGGCAAACAAGGAATAGATTCTTGAACATTTTGAGAGTTTGATTGAGTTCCTCTTACTTTGTGATACTGAGTAAATTCTATGTGTTGACAGTAGTATTTATATCGTTATAACGCATGCTCGCGATTCTATCTCACAAATTGTGATGGAAAAATAATTGTTTTATTAAAAATAGATATGGCAGTTTTAAAACAATGTATTTTTCCATGCAATATGATGATAATGCAGTGTTGCTATTCTAGGCGACATGGAGTAGATTTTTGGTACTAAATTCTGGTCAAGACATTAAATATTTTTATTTAGTACCCATAGCTTTTGTGTACGCTTCTTACTGGCGTAAAAATCCAAATCAATGTGTGGCCGAACCGAAGTAACACTAGTGCTAAAAAAACTTCTTTTACGGCGTTTCCACGATGTCCTATATTAATTTAAAGCCTAATTAGCTTTGAACAGACTCTGCTACTTCGACCAAAGCATCTTTCGGTGGCGGACCCGACGTACCTACGAGCACTAAGTCTTAGAACCAATCAAAATCAAAGATATTTGACACCTACCAACCCGCACTGGGCCCGAGTGGTGGATTATAGCCTATCCCTCTCCTAGAGAGGAGGCCTGAGTCCCTGCAGTGGGAACATTATAGACTGGTGGTAATGATGATGATGATGAAACAAAGCGAAAAAAAAATAAGTTTGCTTACCAAATCCTTCGTCGGTTCACACATCGTTGTTTTATTGGTTAATATACTCGGTATGTGATGATTCTGCGTCACGGGCTGTCACGCGATGCATTTAAAAGCATTGTTAGTACTTGTACAAACATACTATTATGTGAGGATGGTTTTTCTATTATGTGTGTTTAATTGCGATGACTATTTATTTTTAATGACGTAGTACTCATTTTGATGAGGGACAAGCTGTGATTAACTTCAAGGTGTTGAGTTGAACAAACAAGCGCAATTTTAGCGCCCCGGCTAGGTAATTCTTTAGGGATCCAAAATATTTTCTGCTGTATAAGTTTTTAATAATCACAGCATTATGGTATGACAGCGGTGCACAGTAAACCTATAATTTCGTCACTCACTTTATATTTTAGTCCGATGGGGTCCACATGATGATGACCACAACTATTTAGGAAAATTATGGAAAAAAAACATCCCAATTACTTATTAATCTAATTGGGAACCTAATCTAGGATTGCACCATTTACGCTTACGACCACTAAGCCAATTAGCCAGGTTTAAAACAACATAAAATCTGTTAAAAAGAATTGAGTTTCAAGCTTTTAAAGAATTTTGCATTCAATCATTGTTTCGTGAGATATATAATTATCTTCTTACGTCGTGAGAATGTGAAACCATTATGATTACAAATTACAATTAAAAGTTCGCATAGGCCTCTTGACGTCACTATACAACTTGACCTTATTTTTTTATAAACAAAACTGACTATATAATTATCAACATTAGTTGACATTAAAACCTAAAATATTTTGTACACACGGCGACCTATCAAACTATGCAAACCAGCTAATACAGATCTCTCATTGTACGGGAAATCTATACAAAGCGAGACCGTGTATCTTATATTATACGACACGTATATCTTATATTAAAATTGATAATTCTATTGTTTCAGGTATACCAATGTCGGAGAAATTCAGCTTCTGCCTCAACACCCTGCTCTCCGATATCGCAACAAAACAACCTTCCCTCCGAGAGGAAATCATCACAGCCCAAATTGAGCTTATGTCCAACCTCACAAAGCTCATAATGACTTGTAACGAAAGCAAGGACTATACTAGTACCGTCTCTAAACTACAGCTCTGCAAGAGCACTGTTCCCATTTTGATAGGCCTAGCCCGTTCTATGGGTCGGTATTCGACGGTAGACCCGCCTCTACTCTGTCGTCTTTTCCCACAACCTCCTAGCCCAGTCAAAACTAAAGAACCTGAACCGAACTTTGAATATTCAACGTTGGATAAAAAGAGGAAGTTCAACCAATTCCGACCGATCATTCCGAGGTCTTTATCCGGTAATCTAAACCTACCTCATAATGAGGGTCTTTTAGACCTTGGAAACGATACTGTGGATAGTACAGGAGGTACCCTAAAAAGGGGATCCCTACATAGTTATAACTCCGTTCCATATGACCCTACGACGTATTTCTTCCACAAATTCGGGTCTAGTTTCAACCAATTCCCGTATATGAGGTTCTCCGAGTCTCCTGAAAAGAGGATCAATGTGCAGTTTTATGTAACGTATCTGCAATCGATATTGTCGTTGGCGAAGAAGCTGCTTACCAAAGATTTGTTGGCGTTTTTGGATGAGGAAGCAGAAGATATTTATGCGTCGGGACAGATTCAGGTAAATACATATGAATAACATGACATCACGCCTGTAATCCCCGGTCAGGCAGAGAAGTATCTAACAGTACATCCAAATTTCGCCAGTTATATTTAAAGTCCCACGCAATATAATAGTAATAGGGGTGAGCCTATTGCCATTTACTGGGCATAAATCCAGACTCCGAGGTTAATACTGAGAAATTCTTGATGGAAAACCAATAACAGTTAGCCCAACCCGGGAATTGAACCCAGGACCTCATGGTCAGCAGTCACGATCCACTAGACTAACAACACAGTTGCCCAGTCCATTATGACCCTTGTTTACCATGCATTGCATAAAAACATGTCCAATTTCGTCTGCTTAACAGCTAACGATCCTAACCAGAACCTTGACTGCGAAATAAGCCCTTACTTAACAAGTAGGTCGTGGGTTCAAACCCAGGCAGGCACATTACTTTGTGTAATTTATTTCATCACCGCAGCTCTCAAAACGGTGAAGAAAACAGCCAAAAATTTCGAATACATGTCACATCTACCAATCCGCACTGGGCCCGCGTGGTAGATTATAACCCATTCCCTCTTAAAGAGAGGAGGCCTGTGTCCCAGCAGTGGGAACATTAATAGGCGGGTGATGATGATGAATAAGTATGTATTATTTTCTTCCACAGGTGTTTCCGTATAAATCGTTCTCGGAAACCTTGAACCTAGTGATGGTGACACTTCTGAGGGAACTGTTGCAGCATCAGAAAGATTTACCCGGACCCTTCACCAAAGATGTTCAGGTAAGATTCATCATCATTTTCCTGCTCTTCTTCTAGAATTGATGACTAAGATTTTGTCCGACCAGGGTGTCTAAAATAGCCACTTTAGCAGAGGCCCTTGCGGCGATATAAAAACTCTGACACTAGGATGTGTGGGGCCGTTAGACCCCACACATCCATGCTTCTTCTTCTTATCGTGTGAGTAGTAACTCACACGATAAGAAGAAGAAGCAGATCATAATATGAATTACGTTAAAAAGCGTAAAATGGTAATTAAATGGCATTTTACAAATTTTAACGCAATTCATAATAATATTATTATCCTATTATGATCTATTTTCCTAAATGGTCACAGAGGCAGTTATAGTCCATTTTAAGTTTTATTACCACAATTTTTATTATGGTCTCCTAAGGTGGCAATTTTCGACCCCTGGACGTAGTATCCTGGATACCTCTGTCGTTTGCTTTATTCTCCTACCCTTATCTAAATCAATTTAGGGTCGGTCCAGCATATCATCTTCTTCCATTCTTCTCTATTCACTACACAGGTAATCTCAGTAGTCATCTCCTTTCTAGCCATATCATCCTTCACTTATCTTCCAAGTTTATAGACGACTAGCTGATGCCCGCGGCTTCGTCCGCGTGGATGTCGGTTATCGCGACCAAAAGTAATCTTGTCATCCCCCTTTTAACCCTTTTTTAACCGACTTCAAAAAAAGGAGGAGGTTATCAATTCGACTGTATTTTTTTTTTTTTTTATGTTTGTTCGCTCATAACTTGCGACTGGGTGAACTGATTTTCTTGATTCTTTTTTCATTTGAAAGCTGGTGCTTCTCGTGTGGTCCCATTGTCACCATTTCAATATCTGATGATGGGATCTTGTAGAAATCGGGGGAACTCTTCAATAAATAACAGCAGATTAACCGCGATTGTTGCTATAGCATATCTAAGCATTGTTTACGCCATCACACAACATAATATCACGCCTGTACTCATTACAAAGGTGATGAAGAACTTCGGAGATAGACAACGGAACTCCTCAATTAATGATAGCAAATGGACTGGGATTGCTGAAATCTCATGACTGTCTATTGACCAGTTCATAACATAACATCACGCCGGTACGTTGTGAAGGGGTAAGCACATGTGAACCACTAAAAGGTGAAAAATAAAAACTTTTTTACAAAAAATAAAACCGACTTCGACAAAAATAAAACACAAAAAAGTGAAAAATAAAAAATCAGCTTCAGAAGTCGGTGGCAAAAACATGATATCAAACAAACAAAAGTCACCGACTTCAGAAGCTGATTTTTTATTTTTCACTTTTTTGTGTTTTATTTTTGTCGAAGTCGGTTTTATTTTTTGTAAAAAAGTTTTTTCGCATTAAAAAGTAGCCTATATATCCTTTCTCAGGCTCTAGACTAGACTATCTGTGTACCAAATTTAATTGAAATCGGTTCAGTAGTTTTAGCGTGAAAACGCGACCGACAGACATACAGAGTTACTTTCGCATTTATAATATTAGTAAGGAAGTACCTAAGGTTTTTTTTTTCTTTCACACTATCCGATTCACACGTTATCTGTCGGGTTAGCCTTGCTTAATAAGATAATATACATTACTTCAATAGCACTAAAACTGGCCTAAAACTGTCAAGTTTAAATTAATTCAAAGTAAAACAGTGTTTCTCTTTATTTAATCTATGTTTTTAGCAAGAAAGGGTAACAGAAAACGTTGATACTCGTACATCAGTCAATCACTTTTGCCTTTTAGGGGAAATACCTATTCCCAATTTCCCTATTCTTATAACCTACCGACTATCAGCCACAAATCTAATCAAACTCATCATCTCTTTACAGGAATTCGTGAAAAGCCTCTTCCTAAGTGGCCAGACAGAACTCCAGAGTCGTCATCACGATGCATCAGAGAGAGAAGACCGTGAGAGCAACTTTGCTACCGTCAACAAATTCAAAGCCAATGTGATGGCCAATTCAGCCTGCGTTGACCTTCTGGTCTGGGCTATTGGAGATGAGACAGGTGATACTGGACCTTGTATATTTTAGGTTTAGGATTTAGATTTTATTGGGGGAAATGGGGATGTAGACGGGGTGTTCTAGTTAATATTTTGTGGTCGTTTTTCAGTGTCGTATTCTTTTGTTTATTTAAGTATTTTTTATTTCTTCATGCCTCTGTTTAATTGTACCTTTCTATGTAAATCTTTTTGTTTATCTATTTATTTAATTTTATATTATTTATTGTCAAGTTTCTAAAGACCTACTTATACTATTTTGAATCAAAACATTGTAAATAGAAATAAATTCGAGTTGAAATGTTAAACTCAAATAAGTCCATAGTTGTTAAGCATTCAGTACATCAAACTAAGTACATAAGTCTATGCAAAAAATATTGCTGTCAAATCATCTTTTTTTTTGGAGTGAAAAGTCACGTTTTACAGTAGAACTCAATGTAACCTTCTTCTAGTTGCAGAAATATTGGAGATCAAAGTTCCAATTTTTTCAGCAGATTTTAATGTTATAAGTACTTGTAACTTTACTTAAAATACATTCATCAACACTTTGTTTTATGTTTGTTATAATTTTTCAGACCATAAAATAAGTACTTAATTAAATTTATTTTTGCGCGGAGTTACTTAGTTTTTTGATCAGAATGCTTGGCTGACGGCTTCGCGAACGTTCTATTTACACCTTGTATATCATGAATTCATGACTATCTGTCTTGATTCTTTTTTTTTTTTCAGAAATATCTTTAGAAACTTGACACATTCTTATAATTTATGTATTGTATTATGGTGTTACAGTGGACGGGGACTATCACGTACCGGCTCTTATAAACGCTCTAACAATATTAATAGGTACACGGCGAGTGCGTGTTGAGTTACCCCCTGTGCTAACTAACCTGGAGCATACTAATTATACTTTTTTAATACAGTTGCTCAAAAAGTGGCGTATTGCAGGGACGTATAGCGTTCGGGATGTGGGCTATTACGTACTCGTGCTTTTTCTTTACCATTCCCGAACTCGTGCGTTCTCTTTCCCAACTGTCAAAATAATGCCCTTTAAAAAAAAACCAACCACGAAGTTTTTACTAAAAAAAATCATAGAAGTTTTTATGATTCATGCAAATATTTCTAAAGAAGCTACTAATTTGTTTCAATATCAGATTTAATTATTTGATTCAATGAGTTAAAGGTTTCATTCCATTTCATCTCATTCAATTTCATTTTCATTTCATATCAATAAAAAAAAATCTACTGAAGACTTGGCTGTATGCTGTATGGGCATAGTTCCCTTTGCCTACCCAGAATGGGTGAAGAAAACAAAAAAAATCTCTGCTTATATTCTTTTACGGTTGGCGCCATTTTCCAAAAATGTTCTTTGCGAGTGTAATTACGGTTTTATTATTTTATTAAATTGTTTCATTTTTTCGCAACTGTATTAAAAATAGTTGTTCAGTACACGTGCGGAACCGTCATTGCAACTTGTTCCGACTGTCAACCCTCGCCGTCGGCAGTGCCTCGGCTCGGGTAGACATTATTTTGTCGGAACTCTTTGCAATGACAGGCTTTCCGCACTTATAATGAAATATACTATTGCTGATTTATTCGCTTGTGTTAAATACTCGAGCATAGTCACGCGTGCTTTCGCGAGCAGCAACTGTAGGAAGTGACCACACTCATCGGCGTGCAATTGGCTTGAGCCGGACATAAAAGACGAAAGGATTTTTTGAACTTAGTCCAAAAAATCACCACCTTCCTGCCCTTTTGCACGTTACTTGTGGTCGACGCAACACGATTTTCCATTCTCCTCTGTCAAAAGTCACGGTTTCATTGACCCTTTTTTCTTTTATAGAAACAAAGTAATACAAACGAAATTGTCCTGTATCTACGAGGCCAAAAAGCCCCTATCTCACCATGGTGCTGTAATATCGTCTTTATGAAAACACATCCTAAGCCCATTTTTACTCAAATTCGAAACCTTATACTATTTCTTTATTTATTAACCAATCTTTTCGTATTATGTAGTGGTTATAGCTATACCTTGACTTGCATATCTATCCATACTAACTGACATATTTTGTAAATAATATTTTATTTATTTGTGTATTTTTATTATTTTAATATTTATAAATTAAAATGGAATTGTTTAATGGCTTGTCAAAGGAGCCAAGCGATTTCGATTTGTGAAACTTTGATATTACTGTTGTTTTAAAGCAGTCGAATATCGTTTTGATCAAACGAAACTACTGTGTTTATTAGGTGTTTGGAAACTGAATGTTCTTTTTAACTCTTATCGCAATACTGAAGCTCTGAGACAGCTAGACAGGGTCGGGGCAGACCGAGTACAAAATGGCGGGATGCTTTAACTAGCTTTCACGTTAACTGTCGAGATGAAGAGCAACATCGAGAAAAGTGGAAGGATTGGGGAAGGCCTTTGTCTAGGAGTGGAACAAACAAAAGAGATGGCGCTAGACACTCTTTATAGCTCTGTCGCTTTCCCACACTGGAATAAGAATCGTCATGGTAACCCCACAGATAGTGAGAAGGCTTACAGTATTAGGGAGGTTGTGTCTGTATTTATTTAATTTTATTATAATGTAAATTAACATGTATTGTTAATTTATAGGTGCGGACTCGTTATGTGGCCGTTTGACGGAGAAGATAAACTCCAATCATAACCACAAGCTGATACTTGCACACATGCCCCTACTCATGGTCTGTCTTGAGGTAAGAAGCACATTATCTTCTGCCTGGCCTTTCCCAACTATGTTGGGGTCAGCTTCCAGTCTAACCGGATGCAGCTGAATACCAGTATTTTACAAGGAGCGACTGCCTATCTGACCTCCACAACCCAGTTTATACTTATACTAGCTTTTGCCCACGGCTTCGCCCGCGTGGGTGTCGGTTCAACTACAAAAGTGACGATTTTCCATACAAACTTTCATCCCCCTTTTCACCTCCTTAAAGGTTAAATTTCCTAAAACCCCTTCTTAGTGCTCCCCTACATTATAATAGGAAGCCGTGTGCAAAATTTCACATTCCTAGCCCCATAGTTTCGGCTGTACGTTGATATATCAGTCAGTCAGTTCTCCTTTTATTATACTTATATATTTTGTAACTTGCCTTTGATAAACTAAGAAGATGATTGATTTGGGCTGCGGGTTTTTCGAAAGAGATACCACGACCCCGGAACACAAAATGCTAAGGAACATGGGTGGTTTTTAGTCTGTAGAAGTCTAACACTCCCTTCCGATACACCCAGAGCGGGAGTCATTTGACCGTAAAAAAAAAACGTATTTTACATGACGATGATGTTAACCAGAAATTGTTTGTAGAAGTCATAGTCGGTGGCTCCATGCTAAATACATTCAGCTTCATTTTGTTAGACTAAAAGTTGACCCTCCCCCCTCCTTCACAGCTGGGCAAGGTTATGCAGATATTATGATACTTTGGGGGATAGAGGAACAGGGTGTAAAGCTCCTCATCCCCCGTTGAAAAGGGAGGATCCTCCGACCGGACGGGTGTTGTGTCCGGTGGGCTAACTGCCCCGTCCGGTCGGAGGATCCTCCCTTTTCAACGGGGGATGAGGAGCTTTACACCCTGTTCCTCAACCCCCCCAAACTACTATACATAATATATTACTAGATTTTGCCAGCGGCTTCGCCCGCGTGAAAATGACGATTTTCCATACAAACTTTCATCCCCTATTTAACTCCCTTATTGGTTGAATTTCCTTATTCCTTGTCTACATTATAAAGGGAACCTCTGTGCAAAATTTCAGCATTCTAGGTCCAAGGGTTTGGACTGGGCGTTGATGAGTCAGTCAGTCAGGACTTCTCTTTTTATTTAAATAGATCTTTTTAGATGAAAATTTTCTTTTCAATAAAAAATACTTATTTTAATATCTAACCGTCTAACGATAACATCCACTTTCCCAGGGCCTCGGCAAGCTAGCGACAAAGTTCCCAACGATAGCGAACACATCAATCTACTGTCTTCGCGACTTCCTCGTGACTCCTTCGCCTATACTCTTCAAACTACACAAGTTGGAGCTCGAGAAGACTGGCAAAGAACATATGAAAGTAACACGTGAGTCTATAGACATTCATATAGATAATGTACTCTAAGGACCAGCGGTAGGGTATAAATTAGAATGGTTGAAGCGTGTCTGTGGACGTATAAGGTCCCATTAAAATAGGTGGACCAATTTTAACACAGCGTTAAATACGTCTAAACAAAGATATCTAAACATAAAAAAAACATGAAATAAAGTGTTTTTTTTTTACTTCGAATAATAAATTGCCGGCACTCTAGAACAAACTCATCCTTTATGAGTATAGGTACTTAAATGCGTTTTTCTTATAATTTTTTTTACCATCGTCCTTATTTTGGTGGTCTGAATGATTTCGGAAATTTTGTCCACCTATTTTAATGGGACCTTGAACCTTTGACCTTTTGACCTTGATGGAATACTTTTATTTACATTACCTTTCACTAAGCCGTCAACAAAGCATTGTGTACAGTCGAACAAGATAATAAGTATACAGGCAGAAATCTTTATAATAATTCTAGTACACAAAAAAATATTGATTGAAATTTTATTTTATAACGTGTTTCGCATTAAGGGACTGATGTCGGTCAGAAAAACAAAAAAGTGAAGCTACAGGCACAGTCACATAATAACTTGTGAAAGAACTGTAGTTTCCTATTCCAAAGCGTAGATCTCTATGAAGAAGAACGGGCAAGAAACTCTATAGACACTTTAACCTTTTGACCGCCACAGTCAAGTATAGACGACAAGCAAAAAGTATATTAAGTCGATAGACTTAAGGTAATTTTTTGCTTGTTCGGCTTGTCGTCTATACGTGACTGTGGCGCTCAAAACGTTAAAAATATGGGAAAGGCCTTTGTCCAGCAGTGGCGGCTAAACATCAACAATTATTCACCACATTTAACTCAGTGAACCTTGTTCCAGTTCAAGGCAAAGAGCTCCAAGGGCTCACAGAATCTGGTGTTCCAGTAAAATCTACGCCTTTCGAGAAGCTTCGAGACGCCGCCATAGAAAATCTTTGCGTTGCTCTGGAAGCGGCGCTAACGGTAGACCCGTACTGTGTGCCTGCTCTTGTGGGGTCTGTCAGTAATCGGCTGTTTACTGCTGAGACTAGTGACAGGTAAGAATGGACATTATTGCTACTTACTTTTAGGGTCTATGTCGGCTTGGCAAGTCGCATCTTAAGCGAATGTCTACTTTAGATGGGTTTAAATAAAGTCGAATTTGGCTGATATTCTCCACGGCTTTTTGACCGCATTCGAGAAGCGTTGAGACGCTGTCATAGAATACCTTTGCGTTGCTCTAGAAGCGGCGCTAACGGTAGACCCATACTGTGTGCCTGCACTTGTGATGACTTGAGATGATTAATGACAGGTGAGAATGGACGTTATTTTTTCATTTTTTAGGGTTCCGTAGTCAACTAGGAACCCTTATAGTTTCGCCATGTCTGTCTGTCCGTCTGGCCGTCTGTCCGTCTGTCCGTCTGTCCGTCCTCGCTTAATCTCTGTGACCGTTAGCACTAGAAAGCTGAAATTTGGTACCAATATGTGTATCAATCACGCCGACAAAGTGGTAAAATAAAAATTGGAAAAAAATGTTTTATTAGGGTAGCCCCCCCATATGTAAAGTGGGAAGTGATTTTTTTTTTAATTTCGACCCTAACGTGTGATATATTGTTGGAAAGGTATTTAAAAATGAATAGGGGTTTACTAAAATCATTTTTTGATAATGTCAATAATTTCGGAAATAATCGCTCCAAAAGTAAAAAACAATGTGTCCCCCCCCCTCTAACTTTTGAACCATAAGTTTAGAAAATATGAAAAAAATCTGAAAAGTAGAACTTTATAAGGACTTTCTAGGAAAATCATTTTGAACTTGGATGGAAACAACAGATGGATACAGCAGTTAACCAATATAATTTGGTCCCTGAATCGTATGAGCGCCTATACAATCCAGAGGTCAAGTTTCATTGGTTGGTGGAAAATCATTTTGAAAAAAAAAACCACCTTTAAACTCATAAGTGGGAACACTTGTGAGTTTATTGTGACGGACGGGAAACTACGGAACCCTACACTGAGCGTGGCCCGACACGCTCTTGGCCGGTTTTTAGAGTAGATGTTGGCATGGCAAGTGGCAGCCTGGTCGTCTATGTTAAGAAGATGTCGACTTTCATCATCATCATCCACAGCCTGTCTTCACCCTCCACATTTGTGGCATGATCCACGCTCTTGTACAGTCGAACAAGCTAAAAAGTATACAGCCAGCTAACTTGTATTTACTTTTAAGATTATACAGAAACGTTTAGAGGCTGAAGTCAAACAATATCGCGTTTGATAAACACTTGATAAAACAAAATTACAATCAATATTTTCAGTGTTATAGAATTTTAAAGACCTCTACCCTGTATACTTATTAGCTTGTTCGACTGTACCAGTCTCATCCAGGATATTCCCGCAATGACAACAATATCTTATGCCAATCTCGCCGCCAGACGAGCAACTCTTCTCTTTTCATTCACTCGGTCACAACTTTACTCCACTTGCCACCATCGCGCCTTGCTAGGTGTGACGTCGACTTGCTTGAGTTTAAATAATGTCGAAATTGTTTGATATTCTCGGCGTACTATCTTCCGCTCCGATGAGCTATCTGCTAATTTAACGGTGAGGAAGTCATCTTATAATTTAACTTTTTAACTTTTCTTTTTTTGGAACTTCTCCCGCTCTGGGTGAGGAGGTTAAGAGACTTGGAGCGGGAGGGAGTGTCAGACTTCTACTGCTCAAAACCACCCCTATTCCTTCTTAGCCCTTTGTGTTCCGCGGAATCTCATCCGAACAATCCGCAGCAGTTATAATTAATCTTGTGTTAACTTAAGGTGAAGGCGACGAGGTAGCCCACGAAAAGTGCAGACTGTAAAACTACATACGTGTTACAGACGCGAATCATATTTTAATCAATACAACCCTATCAGTTCATATAACTTTCTTAAGGACGCATTTACGATTGATAAGTCAAATCATTACTTTTTTAAACAAAAGTATGTTTATTAAATACAATGCTTTGTATTTTTAAAATGTTTTTGCTACTTATTGTAGGTAGATGTGCAAGGTACAATTCTTAACTATAAATATAATTTTAGATATATTGTCCAGTTTCTCAATAAATGTACCGAAGTGAAAATTTTTACTTCGGTACATTTATTGAGTAGCAAAAACATTTTAAAAATACAAAGCATTGTATTTAATAAACATACTTTTGTTTAAAAAAGTAATGATTTGACTTATCAATCGTAAATGCGTCCTTAATAGTATATTTCATTATAAGTGCGGAAAGTCTGTCATTGCAAAGAGTTCCGACAAAATGTCTAACCGAGCCGAGGCACAGCCGACGGCGAGGGTTGACAGTCGGAACAAGTTGCAATGACGGTTTCGCACGTGTACTGAACAACTATTTTTAATACAGTTGCGAAAAAATGAAGCAATTTAATAAAATAATAAAACTCGCAAAGAACATTTTTGAAAATGGCGCCTACCGTAAAAGAATATAAGCAGTTTTTTTTTTGTTTTCTTTACCTATTCTGGGTAGGCAAAGGGAACTATGCCCATACAGCCAAGTCTTCAGTAGATTTTTTTTATTGATATGAAATAAAAATGAAATTTAATGAGATGAAATGGAATGAAACCTTTAACTCATTGAATCAAATAATTAAATCTGATATTGAAACAAATTAGTAGCTTCTTTAGAAATATTTGCATGAATCATAAAAACTTCTATGATTTTATTTAGTAAATACTTCGTGGTTGGTTTTTTTTTAATGGACATTATTTTGACAGTTGGGAAAGAGAACGCACGAGTTCGGGAAAGGTAAAGAAAAAGCACGAGTACGTAATAGCCCACATCCCGAACGCTATACGTCCCTGCAATACACCACTTTTTGAGCAACTGTATTAAAAATGCTTTTTTAACCGACTTCTAAATAAAGAAGGAGGTTCTCAATTCGGATGTTTTTTTCCATCAAATAGTCAATCAAGGAAGTTTAATGAACTGAGACGGTTGTATTGGTGATTTTAATCATTATTACTCAGTAAATAGAAAATGGAATTGAAAGAAGCGTAATCGGAGTCAAAAGAACAGACAAAGTGAAATTACAAAATATAAAGAGAATAACTAAATTTAGAAGTATATATACCGTCTACAAATGCCTAAAATGGAGATGGACAGGACACATGCTAAGGGAAGGAATACAGAAGTGGACAAGACTAGTAACAGAATGGTACCCGCGAGATAGTAAAAGAAATAAAGGTAGACAACCTAAACGTTGGGAAGACGACATGAGAAAGATAGCCGGTCCAGAATGGACACGTACTGCAAAAGACAGAACAAAATGGGAAGCTTTAGAGGAGGCCTTTGTCGAAGGACAAGCTGTAAAAGAAAAACCGGTTTCCGAAACAATTACTTAATTATTTTATTTATTTAGTTTGTAAAACTTAACGTTAGTCAAGTAGTTTCTTTAAATTTTATGTACTAAGCATGCAAGTTACAGCAATAAAGGCTTATTTTTTTTTATTTTTACTCAGTAAATAGACATTTGTACTGCCGTGAATCCTATTTTATTTAACATACGACTTGACACGGACCTGCAAAATACGTTTCGAATTTCGCGGGCTACCTTGTCGCATCAACCTTTAACCACTAACTTATTGTTTCAGTGAATCGTCTCTCATCAGTACGAACATAGTGATAATGTTGGGGCATGTCGCCGTTGCCCTCAAAGACACGCCCAAGACAACTGATACCATCCTGCAGTTCTTTCAACAAAGGTGAGGCTCATTTTTATACAAGACTAGCTTTTGCCAGCGGCTTCGCCCGCGTGAAAATGACGATTTTTCATACAAACTTTCATCCCCTATTTAACTCCCTTAGGGGTTGAATTTCGAAAAATCCTTTCTTATTCCTTGTCTACATTATAAAGGGAACCTCTGTGCAAAATTTCAGCTTTCTAAGTCTTGGGCTGGGCGTTGATGAGTCAGTCAGTCAGGACTTCTCTTTTTATTTATATAGATTTAAGCGAAAACTGTTGTCATGAATTAAATCAACTCAAAACATTGCTGCATTGTGCTGATGGATGCATTAAATAGCAGGGGGGTCGTGCAGGTATTCAAAGTAAAGTTATTTAATTAATCCAAGGTAAAAAGTTTGAACGTTGATCCCCAATACCTCCATAACTAGGAGGTTTTCAAGTAAAGTTTATAGCAAATGAAAAATCGCGATTCCGTATTCTTTATGTCTAATTTGACACCCTTTACCACTAATATAGTTCGTAAGTATTTTTTTACTAACCCATATGGACCTGGTTGTTCGAAATAAAAACATTATTATTATTCCTTTATAAATTAAAATTAATTAATTATTTTAAAGATAAATCATATTATTATTATTTAAACAGATAAATAATTTTAATCTTTCATTTAAGGTCTTTAACTATTTACCAAATATACAAATCGCATGTGTTTCCAGATTATGCCGCGCCCCCTCATCTCTCGACACCCTGATAGTAGACCAGCTGGGCTGCATGGCACTGGCCAGCCCCGAGGGTCCCGCACACGATGAGATCATGCGGATGTTCACCGTCATCACTGTGGAGGCTGCCAGTGCTGCCTATCACACTACTGATGATAGGAAGCAGTATAGGTTAGTACTACCTTCGTAACTTGGATAACCTGGAAGTTTTTAGCGACTTCTGGGTTGGCCTGAACTAGGAAAATCTGCACAGGTTATAGATGACTTGTTCTGGATCTGCCACCGTATTTAAAAACGCTTCAATTCGATGAACCGTGTATCTTTATTTTTTTGGCATTACGAAGTGATAGATAGACCTGTATGTCTATCTCGCTTACTTTCGATAAGCGATAAGTCACATGTGACTTATCGAATCGAAGCGTTTGTGAATATGTGGGCTGGAGTAATGTTGTCCTACGAACGATGGGACTAATATCGTGTCCTGCTGTTCCTTTTGTCTGCACGTTGCAATAATTGAAGATGCTTAAAAAGGATGTGCTACGGTACCCCGCTAAATTCCATATTTATTACGGTTTTTGCAAAATGCAGGTCAGTGTCAGGTTATTATGTTCTGACCAAGATAAAGCCCAGAGGCTTTAAAAGAGACTACGAATTTAGAGGTTTGTATCCAGATAACTGGCCTGGATAAATATTGAAGTACCATCTGTGGGTACACTTTTGCTTTGTTTTTTAAAACATTGTCGCAATTTTTTCTACATCGTGGGTGTGTTCACTAGAGGTACGGAACAAGTACCAGTAGATCATACAAATTTCGTTCCATGCGTGAATTGAACACAGTGAAAATTCACTGATCGCTCACTGTGCCAGCCGTGTTGTTTATTTTAATCCATTGAAGATCACAGGTATAACAAAACGTATCTTTGTTCCCTAGACACGTCTCCGGCGCAGTACTAAACGCGCTCGCGAACATAGCGGCCAACGTTCGCGGTACAACAGCTCGGCTCGAGCTGTTGACTCGTCTACTCGAGCTATTCGTACAGCTCGGGTTAGGCGGGGAGCGAGCCACTGATAGGTCCCCTGCGCCTGTGTTGAAGGCTTCCGGCAGTGCTGGGAACTTGGGTGTGCTTATACCTGTTATTGCGGTGAGTTAGAGAACTTTTTATATCTTTTTCGCTACATTTTTTGACTGGCCTGTTGGTCTAGTGGTTAGTGACCCTAACTGCTATGCCGGAGGTCGTGGGTTCGATTCCCACCCAGGACAAATGTTTGTGTGATGAGCACGATCATTTGTTCTGTGTCTGGGTGTAATTTATCTATAATATGTATGTATTTAGAAATATATAAGTATGTTTATCAGTTGTCTAGTACCCATAACACAAGCTCTGCTTAGCTTGGGACTAGATGGCGTTGTGTGATAGTTGTGGAATATTATTATTATTATATTATTTTATACAAATATTGCTATTGGAAACGAACGAATGGATTAAATATCTTGGACTTGTGTAACGGAGCTCTTAATAGAATTGAAACTTACTCAAAAATGATATCAAAGAGATAATAATTTTATTATTGGTTAGTAAGACTTGAACTTGGTGCTTACACTCGACTTCAGTAATTAGCTAAGGAAAGCCAACTTCAGCACAGTCTAGACTGACACACACACATTGTCTCTTTATTTAATTTAGGCGTTCTTTCGGAAAGCAATCAATAATTTATGGCATGTATTAGTTCACCTTATTTCGCAGCTAGTACCGAAATATTCACATTCAAAATCAAAAGTAATTTATTTAAATAAGGCTGATACTTATCAGCCTTATTTAAATAAATTACTTTTTACAAGAGAGTCCTCCAAAACGCCCACTTTTCGATACTTCCTAGTGTTTTAGCTGGGAAGAAGAAGTGGCGGAACTAACTCCCCAGCAACACGTCTGTCTGTTAGGTTAACCTTTTTTTTTTTTTTTTTTTGGTGGGTCGAAAATCATCGAATAACCCCCCCCGCTCTTGGGCAGAGCGAAGGGGAGTGTCAGACTTCTACTGACTAAAAACCAAACCCATGTTCCTTCTTCGCCCTTGTGTCGGAGCCGCGTTATCCTTTCGACAAGCCACAGCCCCGACGGGCGTCGGCCCTTGCGGGCCCCTCCTTGCTGGCATCTCTTTGAGGCGCGCGTGGAACACGTACGCGCCGCCGACACGGTCTGTTGCCGTCATGACGACGGCCGGACGGCGAGCTAGCCCGTTACTCACCGTCCACAGGCCCGCGTCTACGGTGGCCGGAAGCCATCACGTGGCCCCCGACGCCCGGAGCGCCTTCCGCACCTTCCGCGGCGGCTGGGACGTTGAGAGGTTCTCTCCCTCTCTCGTTCCGCCACCTCCTTCGCTAGCATCACTGCTTCGCAGAAGGAGGCGACGGCGTCCCATTCCTCCTCGCCCCGGACCATGGCTTGCACCAGGGCCGGGCGCGAGAGGTCGCCGCCGCCGATCGCCGCTACGAGAACACGGCGGGGCTCTGCCCAAGCAGGGCACGCCTCCACAGTGTGCTCCACCGTGTCCTCCGGTCGATCCTCGCAGTGGAAGCATCCGGGCGTTTCCTCCCGCCTGATTCGATACAGGTACCTCCCGAAACACCCGTGTCCGGTGAGGACCTGCGTCAGACGGTAGGTGAGGGCGCCGTGGCTGCTCTCTAGCCACTCCTCAAAGAGGGGACTTACCGCCACTATCGTGGCGTGCCCTGTTAGGTTAACCTTATTCAAAACTGTTAATATGTAAAATATCCTAAAATCCACACAGGTCCTAGTAAAAAGGCTACCAGTAATCAGAAACCCGAAGCCGCGTCTCCACAAGCTGTTCAAAGACTTCTGGCTATACTGCGTCGTCATGGGTTTCACTGCAGCTGAATCAGGTACTTATCCTTTTAATATAATTCAAGTTTTCTTGATACTTTACTTATTTATAACTTCTTTTACTTACCCACGAATTAAATTTATTCTAAGTAATAACTTACTTATAGATTGTTGTGTGTTGATGTGGATTTTGGATTATAAAAAGGGTGTAACATAATAAAGATATATTAACACCATGGAAGGGGTCCGCAAGGGCCGATGCCTGCCGGGGCGGCGGGTTTTTCGAAAGAGATACTGCGGCCCCGGAACAAAAAGGGTTAAGAAGGAACATGGGTGGTTTTTAGTCAGTAGAAGTCTGACACTCCCTTCCGCTCCGCCCGGAGCGGCACGGGTCATTCAAATTTGAAGATTTACCATTCAAATTATTTATTAATCTGTATATCGACCCAAGCGAGAGGAGCTCGTGGCGTAATAATAACTGCCACTCGGGTCAATCTTTAGGTTAAGCGGCGCTTGCCTAGGTTGGTCTGTGGATGGGTGGCCGCCCATTTCATACCGAGTTTCCTCCGTGCCTCGGAAAGCACGTTAAGCTGTTGGTCCCGGCTGTCATATATAGATCTTTGGCAGTCGTTACAGGTAGTCAGTGACCTGGAAATCTGACAACCAGTCTTACCAAAGGGTATCGTATTACCCAGTTAAACTGAGTTGTGGAGGTCAGATAGGCAGTCGCTCCATGTAAAATACTGGTATTCAGCTGCATCCGGTTAGACTGGAAGCCGACCCCAACATAGTTGGGAAAAGGCTAGGCAGATGATGATGATATCGACCCAAGCGGCTGTTACTTAGCCACGAGCTCCTCCAACTTGACGCAGACTTATCCACATTCTCACACAAAATCCAACAAAAAAACTCAACTAACAAAATAGAATAAAAACTTCAAAACCTAGCACTATTCTGTCTCTATCAAATTGTATATATTATACTTAATATTATAAAATGTGATGTTTACATAGATATATTTATATTTAAACGTCTTGTCTCTTCTTCTATGGCGACGCGTTTAGCAATGCGAAAGCGTGAGTAACCATGCTTTTAGAAGTATCTATAGATTTATGTTGTATAGTTTTGATATATGAAATTTGCTGTTGGGGTGGTGCTGTATTTACTGGTATAGACAGAAAAGAGAGAAATAAATCTCTCTCTCTTGCGTGTCTACTGTTTCTTCTGCTACCCATATATTGTCAGTGAAAACTTTTAATTGGCCTTCTTTCACTATGTGTCAACTATCTGTACCCTAGCTGTAAGTTTTCTTAAGAAAAAAAAAAAAAAAAAAAAAATGGTTTGGTCTTGGACACATGACGTGGCTACAAAATGACATAAAAAAAATACGGTAAGCGTACAACACAATATTTAACAAATATTGCAATTGCATTGCATTGTTGGTATGTGCTATTATTTGCATCGAATTAAGGAAAATTGACTGGTAAAGAAGGCATTTTGTCATTAAGTCCGCCTATGTACGCAGGATGACCAATCAGGCTATTCAAAACCAATATCAGTTGATCTCATAATTATGTTTCACTAGAAGGTATAGCTTTTTAAGATTTTTTTCTGAGAAAATTTCAGTCTGACAAAATATGGGAGTACTTTTTTACTATTGGACAACTATGCAAACGATATTTTATATGATGCAGTGTTGGCACCGAACCAATGAGCCGATTTTTTTAGAAAAGTTAGATTAAAAAAAAGCGAACCGGATTTGAGCCCATTATGATAAAATAATTGTCTATGTTGCTAATTATAATAATGAACGTCAAATAAATAAGTAAAATTTATATATTTAAAATAAATTTCTCTATGATTTAATCAAATAACAGGATAAACCTAAGTCCCGTACTGAATTAATAATAATATCTCAGTAACAAAATTCTAAAATAAATATTTTGTTACAAAACAGGGCATGGTAAGTAGGACCCACATTATTGGTAAATATAGCACCACCAACATTTTCAGTAACTATCACAGAAAGAACGATGTTTGATCAGACATTTGATCCAAGATTTGTACAAAAGTTTGTAGTGTGTGTATTCATTTATTTTTATTTAGAACCGTGTGTGCTTAAAGGTTGATTAGACAGCATTGTTAGACGTAATTTATTTTCGTAGGTAATTATAGATGACGCTTTGAGTGAGCAGTGATTTTTGTTCCGCCATTATTCTTATTATATCTGTGTGGAAAAGTTTTCATTTCGATATAAATATCCTTTGCAAGAACTTAATTTCCCCGCCATTATTCTTATAATATCAATATGTGTGGGAATCTGTCATTATAAATACCCTTTGCAAGATCTTTATTTCTATTTTTTGAAAAGTGTGAGAATTCACTTCCATTAATTTGTAAGTACAGTAAATTCATCCCAGAATAATATTTTTCAATTCAAACCAAATTAACCTCTACCAGAAAAAAAAACATGAAGAAAAAATCGTTTAAAAACAGTAATAAAAACACTTAAAATTCCACAGGCTTATGGCCCCAAGAATGGTACGCAGGAGTAAAAGAGATAGCAGTAAAATCTCCCTTCCTTGTCTCGCAAACGTCACTGCGTTCGGAAATGCGCGAGCTTCAATACACGTCCGCCGTCCGCAACGATTCGGTGTCGATTAACGAACTTCAAGAGTTGAAGACTCAAATATCGAACTTGTTGGATCATCCGCCGGAAGTGACGGTGTTTGTGAATAAGTTAACTTTTGCGCCGTGTATGTATTTGCTGAGTGTCTATTGGTTGGAGACTTTGAGGTGGGTGTGACTTTTTTTTTTTAAATACTGCCTTTGACCAGACTCGTTGGTCTAGTGGTCGCAAGCGCGACTGCTGGGTTTGTGGTCCTGGGTACGATTCCCAGATCGGGCACAAGTTATTGAATTTTTTTATCAAGAATTTCTCAGTAGCAGCCACGAAGACTAGATTTGTGCCCGGTTGATGGCAATAGGCTCGGCTCCTATTATTGTGGTTATACAACTTTCTTAAAAGTTATATACTTAACCACAATATTGATTCAATTTTCGAACGAAGAGTTCTGAATTTTCACAAATATTTCTTTCTACACTCAAATTTTATTTTATTTAATCGACGTAATAAATGTTTATTTTTATATTTCAGAGTAAGTAACTCACCAGAACCAAGCTTACAACCTATCATAGAGTATTTGAGTGACTCAGCGTTACAAAAAGACAAGACTGGTATGTGGCAATGTGTCGCCAGGTATGTTGAACACTCTTATGTTTTTATTGCCCGTTAGTATTTTTTTATACAGATTTCGAAGGTTTTTAGGGTACCGTACCTCAAAAGAAAAAAACGGAACCCTTATAGGATCACTCGTGTGTCTGTCTGTCTGTCCGACCATTCCCCCCCTTATCTTCGAAACTACTGAGTCTAAAATTCTGAAAAAAATACAGAAATTAGTTCAACACGTATAGATTACAGGAAAACCTATAATAAGTCATGGTACGGAATCCTTGATGTGTAAGTCTAACTTGCACTTGGCCAGGTTTTGATGATGTTAGGCATCCTACAGGCCAACTAATAGGGATATTTCCTGACTTGTGACGTCACTTTCTGGTAAAAATGTACCAAACTGTAATGTCACACGACTTTTCGAAGCACTGTATTGTCTTCATTTTTTGTTTACTTGAAAAAGGAAAAATATGTGTCCATTATTTTTTGGAGATCTATCTGACTGACTAATTAGATTTTTTTGTCAACTACCCTATTGTGCATAGCAACGTGATCATTTTAAATATTATTTTGTAAACACGTAAACGTATGTTACTGAATCCCTCGTTGGTCTAGTGGTTGCAAGCGACTGCTGAGCAAGGAGTCCCAAGTTCGATTTCCAGGGCAGGAAATGTGTGATTGTGTTTTTCCAAAATTTCTTAATAGCAGTCATAGAGTCTGACTCTGTGCTTAAAACCAGATTACATGGGACTTAACCCATTGACCGCCACGGTCAAGTAAGACGATAAGCCAAGACTTAGGGCACTTTTTTGCTTGTTCGGCTTGTCGTCTTATACGTGACTGTGGCGCTCAAAAGGTTAAAACCATAACTGGCGAAATGTGGGTGTGATATTAGTTACAACTCTGCCTATCCCTAGGGGGATTACAGGCGTGTAATAATTTTATAATTATATCACAATCACGAAGATGGTGGGCAACAGTAAGGGCGCCTTCAAATTAGCCGCAAAGAGCCGCGCGGTGGCAGCGCGGCTGCAGCGCTGCCGCCGCGCTGCTTTGTTAATCCATATAAAAATCGCGGGTTTAAAACCGCACACCCGCAGCGCGGATGTAGCGCTGCAGTCGCGCGTGCTTTATTTATATGGATTAACAAAACAGCGCGGCTGCAGCGCTGCCGCCGCGCTGCTTTGTTAATCCATATAAAAATCGCGGGTTTAAAACCGCACACCCGCAGCGCGGATGTAGCGCTGCAGTCGCGCGTGCTTTATTTATATGGATTAACAAAACAGCGCGGCTGCAGCGCTGCAGCCACGCTGCCACCGCGCGGCATATTTGAAGGCGCCCTGTCCCAAATACTCCCAAATAAACTAAAACCCTTCAAAATTTCCAGTGTCGGCGACAAAGTATTCCAGAAGTTTCTAGATGTGATGTCAGACAAAGTGAAGGATGAATCTCGTGAAAGGGAACTCGAAGGCCACGCTCAGTTCCTATTGGTCAACTTCAATCACATACACAAGCAAATCCGGAGGGTCGCTGACAAGTGGCTCGCGGGATTGGTCGATAGATTCCCGCATTTGCTGTGGAACTGTCGGGTGAGTAGTTCTAGAATATTCTAGGTTTTTCTAGAAGCTCGGGAATGTATGGGCTATATAGCGAACAATACAGTAAGTAATCTTCAATTAATATCGGAAGCAAATCCGGAGGGTCGCTGACAAGTGGCTCGCGGGATCGGTCGATAGATTCCCGCATTTGCTGTGGAACTGTCGGGTGAGTAGTTCTAGAATATTCTAGGTTTTTCTAGAAGCTCGGGAATGTATGGGCTATATAGCGAACAATACAGTAAGTAATCTTCAATTAATATCGGAAACAAATCCGGAGGGTCGCTGACAAGTGGCTCGCGGGATTGGTCGATAGATTCTCGCATTTGTTGTGGAATTGTCGGGTGAGTAGTTTTAGAATATTCTAGATTTTTCTAGAATCTCTGAAATGTATGGGCTATATAGCGAACAATACAGTAAGTAATCTTCAATTAATATCGGAAGCAAATCCGGAGGGTCGCTGACAAGTGGCTCGCGGGATTGGTCGATAGATTCCCGCATTTGTTGTGGAACTGTCGGGTGAGTAGTTCTAGAATATTCTAGGTTTTTCTAGAAGCTCGGTAATGAATGAAATATTAAAAAAAAAAGACTGAATATATTGATGGGCTCGGCTTAAACGTACGCACAGGAGCCGTGTTATCCCGTCAGGTATCAGACTTTACTGAATTAAAATGAGTGAGTTGTTATTTTTTTCAGTTACTGGTTTTAACTCAAGGCTTTTGAGTTATAAAATCCCAATTTAGAATAGACTTTCTGATTTAATTTATAAAAATCTTTATAATAAAAAAAGAACAAAATGTTGCCTGCGTTTTTCCATCAAGAACTTCTCAGTATTAGCCGGAGTAAGGATTTGGGCCTGGCTAATGGCATTTGGGTCACCACTCGCCCACTACTGCAGTTCAATTTAACATAAATGCCGAAATATCGCTTACACTTCTGCCTGGACCTTCCAGGAATTAGGAATTACATGCCTTATATAATGTAATATCATTTTCTCTTATTCGGTCTATTTCCAATAATATAAACTTACTTTCCAGGTCCTCTGGTCAATGTTAGACATCCTGCAAGTCCTAAGCTTTAGCTTAGAGCTAGACGCGAACCAAGAAACGCCATTACTAAAAGTACCTGGCACTGACTTCACTTTACAACTGCAAGACACGCTAGAAGGCAGAGAGGTAAGTGAAAATCAACCTTAAAATGTACAGCTGTAGGTTTAACATTGTTTGAAACGTAGACGACAAAATTAATAGAAAATTTCAACGTTGTAGTAATTTTTGTTTAAAGAGAGGCATCAATTGAATTAAAGTTAGTGAAATTACAAAAAGAAAGTGAACTTTATAGCAGATATGTTAATGTTTAGTATTGATTGATTGGAATATTGTACAGCCTCGGTCTAGTGTTCGCAAGCGAATGCTGTGCATAAGGTCCTGGGCTCGATTCCCTGGTCGGGCAAAGTATTATAGAGTTTTTCTATCAGGAATTCTTTAGTAGCAGCCACGGAGTCTTTATTTCTGCCCGGTTGATGGCAATAGGCTCCCCTTATTACATATTATGGGACTTAAACATAACAGGCAAAATATGGGTGTACAGTCGAACAAGCTAATAAGTATACAGGGTAGAGATCTTTATAATTCTATAACACTGAAAATATTGATTGCAATTCTGTTTTATCAGGTGTTTCGCATGAAGTGACTGATGTCAAAGGCTGTTTCGTTTGATATCAGTCTCTAAATGTATCTGTATAATCTTAAAAGTAAATACAAGTTAGCTGGCTGTATACATATTAGCTTGTTCGACTGTACTAATGAGTACAGCTCTGCCTAACCCTCTAGGCATACGCGTGATATTGTTTTTGGAACATAATGAAATTGTTTACAGTGCATCGTCAAAGATTTTGCGGATCGCTGTCATGGGATAGTCCAAGAAGCTATGAAGTGGGCGCCTCAGTCTACACGATCTCATTTGCAGGAATATTTAAACCAGGTAAGCTGTTTATAGATGGTGGAAGGAACTGGACTAGGTTCTGTCAGAAATGGAAGGAAGTCGCGCGGGTTCGCGAGAAATGGAAGAAGTGGAGGGGGAGGTCTTTGACCAGCAGGGCTATTGCGTATCTTTTTATGACAGTGGATAACATATAATGTCTATCAAATAACTGTCAAATGGTGAGTATTTAAAAAAAAAATGTACCAAACCATAACCAATTCACAGTTAATCTATGGACATTTCTGATAGCCACTGACGCACGTTAAAAAGATACACAATACGGGGGCATAAGTGGGACAGAAAAGACTAGAAAAAACGATATATTGCAATTTTGTGCAATTAAACCCAATTCTTTTCGTTTATATTTGGTTAAAGAGCATAGCACGAAGATTTAATATCAGAATTACGGTCTAAAAATCAATGGACTTTTGCAAGTAATAAATTCAAGCTTAGTTTTTGTTCCTCATAAACCTTAACGATTTACATTGTGTGGAGAAACCAATTTATTTCTCCTGATTTCTGAATAATAATAAAAGTTGGTTATAACGATGAGTACAATGACCCCTTAAAAGGTGTATGGTAAACAAAAACATAGCTTGTATAGAATAGGGTATACCCTATTCTATTTTCATTATCAAAATATAAATGTGTTACTGTTTTTATCTCTACAGAACTATTCCTACAAAGCGGTGAGACAATAATAATTATCTATTAAAAATAATTCTTTACAAGTTTGTCGATTGTTGTTGTTTGTTCGTGAATTTTGGTGTACTTACAGTAAAGTGTATTCATCACCTTTTTATAGAGGCTACAAACGCAGCAAAAGCTGAGAGTGAGACCTTTGGTTCGATTCCTAGGTCGGGCAAAGTGTTATTGGGTTATTCCACTAGACGTTTCTCAGTTACAGCCTGGAGTCTGATGGCTATAGTCACGAGTAAAAATATGTGTACAGTGTACGAGCGAAAATATGCATACATAAGTGTACGAGCAAAAATATGTGTAAAGTGTACTAGCAAAAATATGCATACATATGTGTACGAGCAAAAATATGTGTACATAAGTGTACGAGCAAAATTATGTGTACATAAGTGTACGAGCAAAATTATGTGTACATAAGTGTAAGAGCAAAAATATGCATACATAAGTGTTCGAGCAAAAATATGTGTACATAAGTGTACGAGCAAAAATATGCGTACATAAGTTTTCGAGCAAAAATATGCGTACATAATGCATACATAAGTGTATACATATGTTTACTCGTGACTGTACCCATCAGATTCCAAATTCCAGGCTGTAAATAGCTATTGGATTTTGGTAAGGTAAAATTCAATAGGTAGCTATTTTCCTGTAAAATAACAGTTTGTACTTCGAGAAAACCTAAAACTTTAATCAACACAGTAACAGAAAACCACTTTTAAAAGTTGATTTGAGTATAATATTTATGTTGGTACTCGTGACTGTCCTTGTATAATACACTGTGTATGATTAGCCTAATTTTGTATATGTTAATTTTTTTTCTATTTACTAATCCCGCATAATGACCAGATTTGATTACCCATTTCTCTGTACACAGGTTCCAAACTCAACACTCTGGCATCACTGCGGCCTAGCCCTTGCCACTGGAGCCCTACTAGGTGCAGCCGGACTGAACCGTATGTCGGCTCCGTTACCGCGCAGTGCGCTAGACAAGCGACCGCCTTGTGTGACGCAGGACTCCGCTGCGTTGCTTGCTGTTGTGTCGCAGAGGAGCAGATATGCTGGCGAGGTCAGTAGCTATATAAAATACTGTTCTATGACTCTAGTCGTGTATAAGGTCTACTTCCTGCCATCGTCTACCTATCCATCATTTTTACAGCTGTGTTGGGACCGGCTAGCAGTCTAAGCAATATCAGCTTAAGTGAAGGCAACAAGGTAGCCCGTGAAGTTCGAATTTGCTTACTTTTTTGCAATTTACCGGTTAGTGTCAGATTAAGTTGATTAAAATATGATTCGCGTGCGTATTACAATACGTATGTAGTTTTACGGTCTACCCTGGCACATCCGCCGATACATTGGTTGTCGCACTCGTGCACAAAGATTCTTCTTCTTACAGTGTCGATGCCAATTTAAATTCAGCCGTAAAACGTGGTTGTGCCAATAAATTAGATTTTTTTCATGATAAATAAATTCGATTAGCGACGAGTTTGGCATTTTCACTTCTGACCATTAGCTCCTGAAAGATTAACGAGGAGTTAGTACGATAGAATTTGGGTACTAAAAATATAGGCAATTTACGTACGGACCATGCAGCGGCAATCTTAGTATTATTACCCTTCTAACTCCTATTGTCAATTTACTGCTTTATTCCAGATCGCTGGCGCCGTAAGTGCCGAAGGTGGCGGAGAGGCAGCTCTATGGCGAGTAGGGGCTCGTTTACACACCGCACTACGTGACGCATGCAGCAGCGGCAGCGAGACTTCACACCGCGCCGCGCTGTGGCGAGCTACAGCGTTACTGGTGCACGCCAGACATCACTCGCCGCATGCGGCTCATTCACATACTGCGCCCACTGCTAGGGGATTGTTGCACTCTGTTGGTAAGTCAATAAAGATCAGTATTGGAAAAATACCTGTACAACATCATCCTTAACACATTGATGTTGCTGCAATGTACTGTTTAGCATTACAGCTATATCCTTTTCTACAGTGGTCACGTGCTGCCGTGGGCTTAGCCCGCCATTGTACATCGGCTATACAAAGTGTAACATAATAAACGCACAACCTCTCATGTGGTGGTTCGGACCATGAAACTGATCAACTTTTATTCTACAAGTTTTTTTTGTCTTTTTTTTACAAATTGTCGCGATCAGATCACAAATTACAGCATTGTATTATCAGAATGAAGCACAGTTTATTCGAAAAATGATCCATGGTATGTCACATCTTCTGTTAGGAGAGCTCAACATATTCTTCTTATAATTTGTGTTCTCCCAACTTTTGAAAAAAGATCAAGAAGTGAGAAGTGGCGATGCTTAGTGTACTTTTCATATAAAATTTTAAACTTTCGTCCAGGTAGGTATTAGGTTCACCTTTGCCAAAGGGCTCATTTACGGAGACGCGGGGCGTCGCGCGGGGCTAGCAGAAGGCTCGTCTCGTGCTTTTTTATTCATTTACTAAGAGGCGGGTCCACCGCAACGAATGCTGCATTTTAAACTAACGACCGAAAAATCGCATTTGAAATCGTTAACGTTTTCATACATCGCCATTAAAATTTGTTTGAATTAAAAACGCACAACGCGCCGCGCGACGCCCCGCGTGTCCGTAAACGAGGCGTATCACTTCGGGAATAACAGGCATGATATTATATAATGTCTAACTACCCATCAATCCTCCACAGCATGGTCCCAAGTAGAGATCTTCACGGAAGACGCAGTGACAACAGCAGTGGAGTGCTGGCAATGGCTGACGACGTCCCGCCCGGACCTGGAGATCAGACTCATGCAGGAGATATTCTCCGCCTGGCAGAGTACTGTGGATCGCAAGATGGGGCTGTTTTCGAAACAGTATGATGAGACCAGTCCCTTGGCTGCTCATGAAGGTCAGTAACAGATGTTTTATTGCAGTAAAAAATATGGGTGAAATGTTGTTGAACTTGGTTGGTTCACTTTTGCCCTTTTACCAGGCCTAGTGTTATGCTTATGTATAACACAATAGGGGATTGGACTGACTAAAAAAAATATGATTCTGTTTAGTCCGTCAGTTAGATTATCGAAAAATATTGGATACGTGTTTTTTGTTTTATCAAATCAATAAAAATTAACGAAGCTAAAGCGCGTCAAAGATCATGGAGTGGGGCTTGAAACGTCACTTGAAGGTACAAAATGTACTATCATATGACGTCACACGAGTTTTCGAAGCACTGTATCGTCTTCACTTTTTGTTTACGTGATAAAAGAAAAATATGTGGTCAATATTTTTTTGGAAATCTATCTGACGGACTCATTAGTTTTTTTTTTGTCCGATCCCCTATTGAGACAGTTCTAAGTAGATTAGGAGCTATGAGGGAACAGATGAACATACTCACATACATACAAACATAAAGCATACATACATACATAGCCAGTCAAAATCATAACCTTTGGCTTTGCCGTAGTCGGGTAAAAATTGCCTGTTATTTTCTAATTGAAATAAATGCTTTAATTTTGAGTCTATAATTTTTATTATAACAGGTGCAAAACTAGAACCGCGTCCACCCTTCGTGGCTCCTCACTCGGTGTGGGTTCGATACCTGTGCGAGGTAGCCGAGACAGCCAAATACAACAGCTTGGAAAAAGTGGAGATGCTCGCCAGTTTGCTGCATAGGTACGTATTTTTGTATATTGGAAATTACACTTTATAATTAAGACGTTAAAGTATAATTTGTGGAGAGGATGAGTGAAAGTCAAAGTCAAAATATTTTATTTCACATTGGTTTACATGGGCACTTGTAACACGTCGACAAAAAAAAGGGGGCACGGTTCGGTGCATTGGTTGTTTCTTAAGGAGAAGAACCGATAATCGAAAGGTATTTACAAGGCAAATGTGGGAGGCAAACCCGGGACGACCTAACTAGAAAGACGTTCTTCAGAAAGGACAGTTGCGTAGTACTCGTAACATTGGTGATGTTCTTCAGAAAGGACAGATGCGTAGTACTCGTAACATTGGTGACGTTCTTCAGAAAGGACAGTTGCGTAATACTCGTAACATGGTGACGTTATTCAGAAAGGACAGTTGCGTAATACTCGTAACATGGTGACGTTATTCAGAAAGGACAGTTGCGTAGTACTCGTAACATTGGTGACGTTCTTCAGAAAGGACAGTTGCGTAGTACTCGTAACATTGGTGGCGTTCTTCAGAAAGGACAGTTGCGTAATACTCGTAACATGGTGACGTTATTCAGAAAGGACAGTTGCGTAGTACTCGTAACATTGGTGACGTTCTTCAGAAAGGACAGTTGCGTAGTACTCGTAACATTGGTGACGTTCTTCAGAAAGGACAGATGCGTAGTACTCGTAACATTGGTGACGTACTTCAGAAAGGACAGTTGCGTAGTGATCGTAACATTGGTGACGTTCTTCAGAAAGGACAGTTGCGTAGTACTCGTAACATTGGTGACGTGTTTCAGAAAGGACAGTTGCGTAGTACTCGTAACCGGCGTGCGTGTATGACCAGATGTATGATACGAGCCAAAAGGAATATGTATGGGTCGTAGCAGGTCCCATTGGGGCTGCGGGTTGTTCGAAAGAGATACCGCGGCCTCGGCACGAGGGCTAAGAAGCAACATGGGTGGTTTTTAGTCAGTAGAAGTCTGACACTCTCTACCGCTCTACCTAAGAGCGGGAGGGGGTTATTTGATGATATCCCACTCGCCAAAAAAAGGGTCGTAGCAGGTGGTGTTCTGTGGTTTCTGCCTACCCCCATGGGAAAAGGGCGTGAGTTTATGTTTTATGTTTGTTTAACTAATTTTGTTGTACTTTTAGGTCACTGCCGATAACAGTGGGAGACATACGCGACCATATAAATAGACACGTTGAAGCCGTTGGAGTAAGATTCAGGTATGTTGTAATATGTAAAAAAAGATACTTAGGTACATATTATTTATTTTAACCACACAGTTGGCGCAGTGGCTGATTGTCCGTGGTTCAGAGCACCCTATAATAGGGTAGTTGACTTAAAAAAACTAATTAGTCCGTCAGATAGATTTCCAAAAAATATTGAACACGTATTTTTTCTTTTTTCACTTAAACAAAAAATGAAGAAGATACAGTGCTTCGAAAAGTCGTGAAACGTCACAGATTGGTCCGTTTTTACCAGACTATGACGTCAAAAAGACGTCGATAAGAAAAAGGCACAACACCGGGCGAGCTGGAAGGAAATGGGGGAGGCCTTTGCCCAGCAGTGGGACACAATAGGCTAATTAAAAAAAAAAATGACGTCAAAAACCCCCTCTCCATGGTCTTTGATAAGCCTTATTTTCGTCAATATTTATTAATATGATAAAACAAAAAACACGTATTCAATATTTTTCAATAATCTAACTGACGGACTAAACAGAATCATATTTTTTTTAGTCAGTCAACTACCCTATTACCTACGCTCGGTCTCCAGAACACTTTAATTAATTTTGCGAACTGCCCCGTGTTCTGCGCATGTGGTATCGTGTTGGATTCCCATGTCAATCTCATTTATATTTTTTAACATTAAATGAGTACTCTTCACCTCAATTTCGTCCTGAGGACAGAGATGCGGTCGACGACTTGATTTCTATAAAGAAATTTACTAGTAGTTCGTATTTATGCCCGGTCGCTGGCAATAACTTCACTCCCTGGTAAGTATACATGAAGCTTAAACTTAACTGTCTTAACATAGTGGCTACTAAGCAGCTCCACCCAATCCTTAGTGCATGTTTACGTACAGGCGGGGCGTCGCGCGGCGCGTGCTGCGTTTTTAATTCAAACACATGGCGATGTATGAAAAAGTTAACGATTTCAAACGTCGATTTTACGAGAAGCGATTTTTCGCTCGTTGGTTTAAAATGCAGCATTTGTTGCGGTGCACGGTGGACCCATCTCTCAGTAAATTAATAAAAAAGCACGAGACGAGCCTTCTGCACGCGCCGCGCGACGCCCCGCGTCTACGTAAACGAGCCCTTAAGACACTACTACAGACGTCACATTATTTTATAATTTTCTTCATCCACAGACTTCTATCCTGCGGCATTTCCCTCCTACAAGGCGACATTCTCCCACGCTCTATCGCTCGAAACATCCTTCGTGAGCGCGTCTACGCAGTCTGCCTCGACTACTTCTGTCGAGGTCTCATGGCTCCTGCCAAGAGCTCTGGCGCTCTACGAGAGGATATCATATCCCTCATCAAGTTCTGGCAGCTCATGCACTCGGATAAGAAGTATTTGAAGAGCAGTGATATTGGAGGTAATTTTTTATGAAGGTCAAAAATTATCCTACGAAAACTGGGAATTGGGATAAAAGTTATCCTATGTTCTAACGTTTAGACGCCAACTAGTAAGCGGCCCTACACACAGCGCTGTCCTGCAAAAATACTCATACCTACCAAATATACACACAAATCACTCGAGCAGTTTCAGAGGAGTGCGATCACTCACCCTGTGACTTGAGATATTTATACAAATAAGATTAATAATAATAATAAAGCCTTGTTTTTTCCTTAATAAAAAATAACACAATTTCACATTAAATACATTCCGATATTTTAAAAATAAACCTACTTTGAGTTTCAATAATAAAACATAACATCATTTTTATAGTAAATACATTTCGATATTTTAAAAATAAATTAACTTTGAGTTTCAATAATAAAACATACCAACGCGAATTTTTGGTGCAAGACTTTGGTGTTCTACTAACATCAACGTTTCTTCCAGGTGAATTCGAGCTAATGGGCCCGAGCAGTAACCAGAGCATCTATACGTCAAACTCTCCTATCGACAACCGATCATCTGTGAACAGTGATATCGGCAGTCGACAGACTACTGGCTGGATAAACACGGTAAGTTCTAGCAGTTTACGGACCAGACTTAGCTCACTTAGCAATGACGAGTGATGTGAAATTGGTAACAGATATTGTTTTCTGCTTTTTCGTAATAATTTATTGTATACTTTTTTGTGATTATCTATATAGCCTTTTTTATTTATTTATTAGGTACACGAACAGCAATAATACTAAAAAGTTTCACTAATATTACAACTTAAAAGTGCTGATATGTATGCCTATAAATAGGTATACACAGCATTCATCATATAGTGGAGTGCCGTAAGACGTAAATATTGTAAAACCTCGGAATCCAGGGCCGGTCAATGAATCTTCATAAAAACTTTTGGACTGCATTGTTAAAAGCCCAAATAAAAAAGAAAAAAAAAATTTGCATGTCTGGATTAATACATAGAATAGTTTTTATCCCGATTTTATCTTCTCGTGGGATAATTTTCGAGTTGGAACGGGTGAAGCCGCTGGCACAAACAAATTTTTCAGTAAATTGTGGTAATCAAAAAAAAAATGATGAGCGCGCATATTTTTTTTTAACTTTTTTATTTTGACTTCTAACAATACAGTCAGTAAGTTTTAAAGAAGATTCATTGACCGGCCCTGGATTCCGAGGTATAAATATTACGGCACTCCACTAATAATAATATGACAAAAAAAAATGATGTTTGATGTTTTTGATAATAAGTGATGTTTTTTTGCAAATATATTTTACAAGGCACTTATTTAAAACTTGATAGTGACGGTGTTTCGCTGACTACTCTGAGAAGAAACAGCTGAAACAAAACAGAGGTTACTGTCTCTTTGAAGGTCCAGGCATAATCTTGGTATACTCAAATTGTCGTAGTTTGGCAGATTAGTGTCTGAATGGTATTTTGAAGACAAAACACACAGATTTGAGTGAATCTGTCTTGTCAGTGCAATCATTTGTCAGTTATCGTGTAGCTCGACTTATAACTCTTAAGCTTAACGTCACGACGAACTATTACCAAAGAAATTAGAAAGGACATATTGTTCTTTACCCTTGTTCGTAGAAAATCTAACTCTCCAATTAGGTCGCTGGATTAACAAGAACTACGTCTTGTTATTTGAATTATTTAATACCACTGAAACAAATATCAACATTTTGAGTGTGTTAGTTCATTTCAGAATAACTACTAGTACCTATAATTGAAACGGTCTTTATAAATATAAAATTGTAAATTGTCTTTTGTATTGTTCTATCAAATATAGGTGCCAATGTCAACAACAACGCTAAGCAGTGGAGGAGCAGGCAGTATCGCAGGCAAGCGTTCCAACCGCAGCGTGAAGCCACCCGCCAAGCCGCAGGACACCTTCGTGAAAGACTACGTGAGGAAGAGGAACCTTATATTGGAACTTATGGTGAGTGCGTTAAGATTGCTTGTCCTATGGCAACAAGTATCGCTGGCAAGTGTTCCAAGTGCCCGCCAAGCCGCAGGACACCTTCGTGAAAGACTACGTGAGGAAGAGGAACCTTATATTGGAACTTATGGTGAGTGCGTTAAGATTGCTTGTCCTATGGCAACAAGTATCGCTGGCAAGTGTTCCAAGTGCCCGCCAAGCCGCAGGACACCTTCGTGAAAGACTACGTGAGGAAGAGGAACCTTATATTGGAACTTATGGTGAGTGCGTTAAGATTGCTTGTCCTATGGCAACAAGTATCGCTGGCAAGTGTTCCAAGTGCCCGCCAAGCCGCAGGACACCTTCGTGAAAGACTACGTGAGGAAGAGGAACCTTATATTGGAACTTATGGTGAGTGCGTTAAGATTGCTTGTCCTATGGCAACAAGTATCGCTGGCAAGTGTTCCAAGTGCCCGCCAAGCCGCAGGACACCTTCGTGAAAGACTACGTGAGGAAGAGGAACCTTATATTGGAACTTATGGTGAGTGCGTTAAGATTGCTTGTCCTATGGCAACAAGTATCGCTGGCAAGTGTTCCAAGTGCCCGCCAAGCCGCAGGACACCTTCGTGAAAGACTACGTGAGGAAGAGGAACCTTATATTGGAACTTATGGTGAGTGCGTTAAGATTGCTTGTCCTATGGCAACAAGTATCGCTGGCAAGTGTTCCAAGTGCCCGCCAAGCCGCAGGACACCTTCGTGAAAGACTACGTGAGGAAGAGGAACCTTATATTGGAACTTATGGTGAGTGCGTTAAGATTGCTTGTCCTATGGCAACAAGTATCGCTGGCAAGTGTTCCAAGTGCCCGCCAAGCCGCAGGACACCTTCGTGAAAGACTACGTGAGGAAGAGGAACCTTATATTGGAACTTATGGTGAGTGCGTTAAGATTGCTTGTCCTATGGCAACAAGTATCGCTGGCAAGTGTTCCAAGTGCCCGCCAAGCCGCAGGACACCTTCGTGAAAGACTACGTGAGGAAGAGGAACCTTATATTGGAACTTATGGTGAGTGCGTTAAGATTGCTTGTCCTATGGCAACAAGTATCGCTGGCAAGTGTTCCAAGTGCCCGCCAAGCCGCAGGACACCTTCGTGAAAGACTACGTGAGGAAGAGGAACCTTATATTGGAACTTATGGTGAGTGCGTTAAGATTGCTTGTCCTATGGCAACAAGTATCGCTGGCAAGTGTTCCAAGTGCCCGCCAAGCCGCAGGACACCTTCGTGAAAGACTACGTGAGGAAGAGGAACCTTATATTGGAACTTATGGTGAGTGCGTTAAGATTGCTTGTCCTATGGCAACAAGTATCGCTGGCAAGTGTTCCAAGTGCCCGCCAAGCCGCAGGACACCTTCGTGAAAGACTACGTGAGGAAGAGGAACCTTATATTGGAACTTATGGTGAGTGCGTTAAGATTGCTTGTCCTATGGCAACAAGTATCGCTGGCAAGTGTTCCAAGTGCCCGCCAAGCCGCAGGACACCTTCGTGAAAGACTACGTGAGGAAGAGGAACCTTATATTGGAACTTATGGTGAGTGCGTTAAGATTGCTTGTCCTATGGCAACAAGTATCGCTGGCAAGTGTTCCAAGTGCCCGCCAAGCCGCAGGACACCTTCGTGAAAGACTACGTGAGGAAGAGGAACCTTATATTGGAACTTATGGTGAGTGCGTTAAGATTGCTTGTCCTATGGCAACAAGTATCGCTGGCAAGTGTTCCAAGTGCCCGCCAAGCCGCAGGACACCTTCGTGAAAGACTACGTGAGGAAGAGGAACCTTATATTGGAACTTATGGTGAGTGCGTTAAGATTGCTTGTCCTATGGCAACAAGTATCGCTGGCAAGTGTTCCAAGTGCCCGCCAAGCCGTAGGACACATTCGTTAAAGACTACGCGAGGAAGAGGAACCTTATATTAGAACTTATGGTAAGTGTTTTGAAAATATGAAATAGAGAGAGAGAGATAATAATCTCTTTCATTTTCCACTAAGAGCGGTTTGAAACTATCGTATTTTATAGCACGTAATGCTTGTACCGGCCGACACACGTAGACGCGCTCATTCCAACGTGTCTGCTTGATTAAAACGACACTTGTCAGCAAAACGTGTACGAGTTTCGCGTTTTTTAAAGTCCATACAAAGTCATTAAAAAATCAAGTTATAATATGCGCTACAGACACCCTAATTTGAAACTGCCTAAACCCTCACTGGTACGCCTATTTGTTAACGTTTAAGTAAGCAGATAGGACGTAGAATATTCAAAAAATCTAGTTTGCGACACGCGAACCAAAATAACGTGTCACAACTTACTGAACCATTATCTGATGAACTACGTTTTTGAGGGTTCGTGAACTATCAACCTATGATTTGTTCTGTGTATCATGTTGAAAGCCCTTATTCCCTCAACAGGCTGTAGAAATAGAGTTCCTAGTTACTTGGCACAACCCACACGGTCGGCCAGAGCAAGCCGTGCCGGGAGAAGACAACATCAACACGTGGCGCTCGAAGCCGAACCTGGAGCGAACGTGGCGCGACTACGCTAAGCTGGCCTGGGACATCAGTCCTACACTCGCTGTGTTCCTGCCTGAGAGGTGAGCTAATCATCGTCAGCTTAGCCTTTACCCAACTATCCAATTATCCAATCACCGACTATTCAATCACCAACTACTTATAGTATTGATTCCACGAACAAAATGAGTTAAAAACAATCAACACAACAATCACAGTTTGAGTTAAAAAAAAATCTACTCCTCGATTATTCTTTTCTGATTAATTTCGTTGAGTGATCCAAGACTTTGAACTCTAACCCTAACTGTTTTAAAAGAAAGAGTGAACAGGCATCTTCTGGGCATGCTCGTTCTATCATCGGCCTCATCCACCGCTTTTCATCAGGCGTGATCGAGGCCAAGAGAAGACCCATTTTGCAACTAACCCTCCTTTTGGGCTTCACCGCAGTCGTTTGAAAATACAGGTCAAATTGTTTCTCCGGAACTTTGTCGAGCTTCATTAGTCCATCTGTTAGATTATCGAAAAGTATTGGATACGTGTTTTTTGTTTCATCAATTTAGTAAAAAATTACGAAAATAAAACGTGTCAAAGATCGTGAGTGGGGCTGGTGACGTCACTTTCTGATAAAAAAAGTACCAAACTGTGACGTCACGCGACTTTTCGAAGCACTTTATCATCTTCATTTATTGTTTACGTGAAAAATGAAAAAATACGTGTCCAATATTTTTTGGAAATCTATCTGACGGACTAATTAGATTTTTTTTTGGCAACTACCCTATTGAGCTGGCGGCACCTGAGTGAGTTATCACATTATTTGCACATGAAGGCACGGGCCTAGTGCTAAGTAGTAAATAAAACCTTATTTTCATAGACGTATATACGAAATTCCTCTTCCAGGTTAAAACACGAGGGCATAACATTCGAGATACGTCGCAAGGTGCAAGCGCAGCCCACAGCGGTGTCTCACGTACCTCAGGCGCTGAAGTACCTTGTTACTACTGAGACGCTGCTCAATGATGCTCATGAGGTTTGTGCCTTATTGCTATGGGAATAGGATTGATTTTAGCTTGATAAGTGTATGCCATTTACTAAGAGGTACTTAATACGTACTCTTATACAGTGTGGTGCCGACAAAACGACAATAAATGAAACCACTGGTAGTTCTAGTTCATTCATAGGAATATTTTTAAACTATCAAATTAATCCTATCACCGAAATCGTTGTCATTTTACATTTTATTTCCACACGCTAATCGGTGCAAATTAGTATTTCGTTTACAGTTGTATGCAATGATATTCTAGTAAACAGATATGTTATAAGCGCGCAATCGTGAAGACTCGAAAACGACCCAATTGGGTCGTATTGTCTTTAGTCTGAATCATGCATGGCGACGAGTGACACGCTGCTACGAATTACGGTACAAATTGTAAAAATGCCATCTTGCGTGTTCAGAAAGTGTACCAATTACGATACCAAAGTTAATAAAAAACACGGGATCTCATACCACATATAAGTACACAATATACTTCGATTTATTAATATTTTTCATTTATTTTCCTAATATTCTGATATTTGTAGGTTAGAGAAAAGGAAAGAGATGGGAAATACATTTTGTAGTGAGTACGACAAGGACGCGTGCACTCCAAACATAGAATAAAAATACAGATGCGAATATTGAAAAGGTAAGATATCTGTGCGGGACGTTCGAGTGGGCATTAAAGCCATCGTTACTCCATCGAGTTCTGCTTTCCTTTATTCTAACCTTGTATTATTTAATAATTTTAGTTTACTTTGTGACAACAGCGAGTTTAAACTATTTATTGTCTTTTCTTCGTTATGGTTTCCAACCAATGAGGTCCGGCTACAAGACTGTATCGCAATTGTTCGTAAACAAAGAAACGAATCGGAATGGATGCCTTCAAAAAGCAGTAAAATATGTAGCAATCACTTCAAGACTCCTGATAAATATACTTCAAACAAAGGTCGAACACATAAATTGCGTTTTATTTCTCACCTTACCTAGCCTACCCTACCTACCTTAGTAACGTTTTAATTGTTATACTCGTAGGTACAAACCTCGTGTAAAAATTTAGTACACGCGGTTTGTACCTTCTGTCTCGTTAAATTTGTTAGTCTATGATCCCAACATGCGGTGATTGGTGGTCAGAATAATGTTTGTTTACATTCAAGCGCAATTGACAACACTATCTGTCTCTTTTTTTCTTATTGGTTTTATCCCGTGGTTTTATCGAGCTATCTCTTTTGTAACATTTTGACATGTAGTGGAATGTAGATGAATGAAAAGTGTTTATGTGTGCTGCCGCTGCTGCACGGAACACTTTTTTCGATGGTTTTGTAGGTGTATAACATATCTGTTTATTAGAATATCATTGGTTGTATGCTATTTTGTTTTTTAGTTTTTTTTTTTCGATTTTATGATTTATTTGATAGTTTAAAAATGTTCCTATGAACTAGAACTACCAGTGGTTTCATTTATTGTCGTATTTGTCGGCACCACCCTGTATATTATAAAAGAAATAGAGTGAAAAAGATATTTCAAGTAGTGTAGGTATCCAATGTGCAAAGAATGCGAATGTTACGCAGGATGGCAAAATCTGAGCCTCAAATGTTTAAATAAATGTTCAAATGAATGTGTGTGTTCGCTCAAATATTTTAAGGTTAACTATAATTATTCTTCATTTATTTCCCTTCCAGCTAGTCCACATGATAACCTGGGCCCGCGTATCGCCAGTGGAAGCCCTCTCGTACTTCAGCCGGCAGTACCCGCCACACCCGTTATCTGCGCAAGCGGCCGTCAGCACTCTGACGTCATATCCGTCTTCCGCTGTGCTGTTGTATATACCGCAGCTGGTGCAGGCCTTGAGGCACGATACTGTGAGTATGGAACGAGCTAAATTGTGTTTTAGGGCCAATATAGCTGCCTGTCGGGGCTGCGGATTATCGGAAAGAGATAACGCGGCCTCGGCACAAGGGCGAAGAAGGAACATGGGTGGTTTTTAGTCATTTAAAGTCTGACACTCCCTTCCGCTCTGCCCATGAGCGGTAGCAGTTATTTCCAAACCACAAAAAAAAAGAAAAAAAAAGGGCCAATATAGCTTTGCCCCTCAGCAGAATACCGTAGGACATAACGCTGTGAAAATAACTAAAGTAAACTTACCGCGCTGTATTATATCGAACGGTCATTAGAATAGCGTTGAATGTCAGTTAAGCACTCTGACGTCATATCTGTCTTCCGCTGTGCTTCTGTACATACCGCAGCTTGTGCAGGCTTCGAGGCACGATACTGTGAGTACAGAACGAGCTAAATTGTGTTTTAGGGTCATTAGAGTAGCGTAGAATGTCAGTTAAGTACTCTGACGTCATATCCGTCTTCCGCTGTGCTGCTGTATATACCGCAGCTTGTGCAGGCTTTGAGGCACGGTACTGTGAGTATGGAACGAGCTAAATTGTGTTTTAAGGTCATTAAAAAAAGTGACAAATTTCAGATATAGCAACAACATTGTGTTCTTTGAAGTCATCTCGGTTAAACAAACAATTAAACAATATTTTGGTTAGAATGTCTTGAGTCACTGACTCAGGTCTCTTAACTCAGGACTCCAGTATGGCTATTGCGTATCTTTTTAACGTCAGTGGCTATCAGAAATGTCCATAGATTAACTGTAAATTGGTTATGGTTTGGTACATTTTTTTCTTAAAAACTCACCATTTGACAGTTATTTGATAGACATTATAAGTTATCCACTGTCATTAAAAGATACGCAATAGCCCTGCAGGACAAGTGTCTTTGTGCTTTGGCACCATTGCCAACAGGAAAACATTATTAAACATTTATTGAACTTATAATAATATTAAGGACGCATTTACGATTGATAAGTCAAATCATTACTTTTTTAAACAAAAGTATGTTTATTAAATACAATGCTTTGTATTTTTAAAATGTTTTTGCTACTTATTGTAGGTAGATGTGCAAGGTACAATTCTTAACTATAAATATTATTTTAGATATGTCCAGTTTATCAATAAATGTACCGAAGTGATACTTTTGTTTAAAAAAGTAATGATTTGACTTATCAATCGTAAATGCGTCCTTAAGTTTAGATTAATTAAACATTTTCTGAAACTTCTGATCCCTTTTTTTTGGGGAGTGGGAAATCTTCAAATAAATCCTCCCGCTCTTGGGCAGAGCGAAAGGGAGTGTCAGACTTTTCTCGTGGCAGTTCTCGTGGATCGCGCTCGTGAGTGGACGTGTAAGCGAGACGCAGCACATACATATTAACATCGTTTGTTACGCGCCGCGCGCCGTCGCGATTCTGAATAATATGTCGAAAACACCAACAAAATACGATTCGGATCCGAACTTAGTGTCAACGAAAGATAAGGAATGGGTTACTGCGAGACACGGCAATAAAAAAAGGGAATATGAATTGGATATCGACTCCACACTAATGTCACAGGAGAGTAGGAGATTCAAGCCTTGCTGCTCAACGGGAGCACTGAATGAAACGCTTAATGCATTCCGTGAAGAAATGAAGCTCATGCATACCTTGTTGACCACAATGAAGCAGCAACAGGATGAGAAATACACTGCTATTCAGTCCGACATTACGGAAATTAAAAAGGAGGTAGTGGAAATAAAAACTAAGAATTGTGATACGGATAACGTTATCAAGAACTTGGAGGGCAAATACAGGGAATTAGATCAGGCGCACCTACAACTAAATGAATCGAATCATAAAAATGAAAATAGGATGAAAGATCTGGTACAACGTAGCATGTTTCTAGAAAAATATAATAAGTCGCTTGAGGATCGTATTGGATGGCTGGAGCAGAAGGAATTAAAATTAAATGTCGAGTTAATTAATGTACGTAAACAAGAGGGAGAAAACATCAAAGAGGTAGTAGAGAAGATTGCGGAAGAATTGAAATTGAGGGTAGACGGCATAGAAAAGGTATGGAGAGTCAGAGGCGAAGGAAGTGGAATGCCAGTCATTGTAAAAATGTGTAACGCGGAAACGCGTAATCAATGGCTAAAAAGCAAGAAACAACAGCTGACGAACCACTCCATTTACAACAACAACGACGATACCCGCATCTATATAAATGAAAATCTTACTCGCCAATTGCGCCAATTACTCTGGACTACGAAACAAAAACTAAAGGATGAGTTCAAGTTTATTTGGATACAAGATGGAAAAATTTTAATTAAAAAGAGTGAGGTTGAGAAGAAAGTTTATAATATCAGCTGTGACAGCGACATAAATAAATACATATCTATTAATAGCGAAAACGGAGAGTAAACATATAAACAGAACTTACTATATTACAAAATTTCTTGATTTTAAGTTTATATACACAAAATGAACTATGAAGACCTACAGGATATTATATACTCAAAATATGAATCTACAAAACATTGGATAAATTACATAACACATACTGAAATAAATTGAATATCATACACATGAATATTTGTTCGATAAGGAAGCATTTTAATGAGTTTATAGTATTAATAAAAGACTGTTTACCTAAATTGGAGCTAATATGTCTAACGGAAATAAATATAAAGGAGGAGGAAGTATATAACTACGAAATAAATGGTTTCTGTTCATATTACTTAACTAGATCGGAAAGAAGGGGAGGTGGTATAATTATCTATGTACAGGAAAATATGGAGTTTGAAATTATAAAGAAACATAACCTATTTTGTGAGCTGATACATAGTCAAATTGTCACGAAACATAAAAAAATCGACATAATAGTTACTTACAGGCCTCCGCAAATGAATAAATCACACTTCATAAAGGAACTCAAGAAACTAATCCAAGATATACCTATTGGTAACGATTTAGTGTTATTGGGAGACTGCAACATTAACATACTGCGAGGGGAAACCGACTCACGCGCCAACGAATACCTAAACACCCTAAGTGAGCTAGGCATGGAATGCTGCATTCAAGATATCACGCGAGAGGTCGTCATGTCAGAGCGACGAGTAGCATCATGCATCGATCATATTTTTGTGCGAAGTGCGCGGCCGGTCGGCGAGCTTCACGCCTACGTACTAACGACCACTGTGTCCGATCATTACTTAACGGGACTCTCGATCGAAGTAAACAAACAGCTGATGCCGCCTTGTTACCGCACGACGCTTAATAATGAAGCGGTTAAAACTAAATTATGTGAGGTAGAATGGACAAATCTTATGTGTATTGAAGACCCCTTAGAGTTGTATAAGCAAATGTGTGATATGTTTAGCAACATTTACAGCAAGTCAGAAACAAGAAAACTAGTTAAAAAGAGGGAATCGAACATCTGGGTTGATAAAAAATTGCAAAAACTATTAGAAACTAAAGACGCACTGTTCCGAAAATGGAAAAATAATCCTAAAAATATGACACTACGATTAGAGTACACAAAATTTCGAAATAAAGTAAACAAAGCTGTAAATGTTGCTAAAAATGCACACAGGCGCCAAGAGTTGAAAAGCTGTAACGGAGATATGAGAAAAGTGTGGGAGTGTGCGAACAAGTGGCTGGGTAGAAGTAAGTTAAATGTTGATGACGTGATCCAAAAGTATTTTGTAAACAGTAACGAGAACCTGGAAAGCGTATGTAATCATTTTTGTTATACTTTTACTAATGAAATTGGTTTACTAAAACAGAAGCATTTATGTAACCGTTTGTTTTACGAAAGATGTGAATATGTAAAAGAAAGTGATGTAAGTTTTAGATTTAAAAAAGCCAGCCCTAGAGATATATGTTTAATTATAGATAAGCTAAGCTGCAGCAAGTCCCCAGGCTCCGATGGCATTCGAGTACAGGATTTAAAAAGTATTAAGTATCCTATCAGCCAAGTTCTTGCACATTTCATTAATATGTGTATAGATCAACAGGTATACCCTAATGATTTAAAGACCTCAATTATTAGACCAATTTTCAAGGGGGGGAAACATAAAGAGTACACAAATTATAGGCCCATTGCGATATTGAGTGTAATTAATAAAATTTTTGAAAAAATAATTATAGGCCAAATAACAAATTTTTTAGAAAATAATAAAATATTAACAGATATTCAGCACGGGTTTAGGCCAAATAGAAGCACAGCAACGGCATTAAATCAGTTTACTGATGACATAAACAGCTCACTAAATTCTAAAGAGGTGGTTTTATTAATTTTTATTGATTTTAAAAAAGCCTTTGATACTCTGGAACATGAGGGCTTGCTGCAGGCCATGGATGAGTGTGGAATACGAGGGCCTGTTAAAGGGTGGTTCAGGCAGTATTTAGTTAATAGGAATCTAAAGGTTAGGGTTAAGGGAATAGACAGTGACCTCGGTAAAGTTGATTACGGAGTGCCGACCGGGTCAGTTTATGGACCGGTAGGGTATATCATGCACGTTAACAGTATGGTTAATGTCCTGGAAAATTGTAAGGCATACATGTATGCAGACGATACGTGCTTGACATACAGCGGTCGGGACTGTGAACTGATGCAGTCGATAATGCAAAAAGACTTTGATAATGTGGTCAAGTGGGCGCACGATAACGGTATCCTTATAAATATAAATAAAACCAAGTGTATGCTGATATCGTCTCCGTATAACCAAATTGCTAAAAGTGCCAATATCTCAATAAAGGGCCACTCTTATGAATGTCTTCACGATAGCAACGCAAACTGCCAATGTGAGGTTATTGAGCGTGTGGCGAAATACAAATACTTGGGATTATTGATTGATGAGCGATTCACTTGGGACGTGCACATAGACACAGTGTGTAATAGACTGCGCTCCGTACTAGGGAAACTGAACAATTTAAAATATATAGTTAATAGGCGAGTAATGTACATTCTTTACCATGCACTTGCAGAGGCAACAATAAACTACGGTCTGGGTGGTTATGGACTGACATTTCCGGTACATTTAAATAAAATTAAGCTGTTACAAATTCGACTGTTAAAATTACTTGTAAACAAGGCAACTAAAGTTAGCATTAATAAGGAGTACGAAAAGTTATTTAAAATTTGTAAAATATTACCCATACAGAAAAAAGTTAAACTAACTATAATTCTAGAACAACACAACAAAAATGATGTCATAGTAAAAAAAGTGTATAACCGACCAACCCGTAAAGTGACAAAGAAAAACAAATACTCGGTCCCTAAGGTGAGGAATTATTTCGGTCAGAGGATGCGGCAGTGGCTAGTACCAACATTGCTAAATGAATTACCTAAAGAAATGTCTACCGAAACAATGTCAAAAAATGCTTTGAAAAATATTTTGCGCAAACACTATTTGGGTTTGTGTCCCTAGCACTGGAACCTTAATTGTTATGGTGTTGCTTCGCACGGCGTATTCGGCCAGAGATTCATTTATATTATACTTGTTGATGGAATGTCTATCGTAGTATTATAGGTTATAATAAAGTTATTTTGTTAGCGGCTGGTTAGGGCGAGTGTTTGTGCGGGTACGCCGGGTGAAGTGTACATAATAGTGCTATGTACCTAACCCAGGTAAGTTGGCAGTGCTAGCATGCGCGTGCGACGTGCTACTGTCGGTCGGGCGGCCGCCATTGTGTCTCACTGCTCTGGGTAGCTCGTCTCCCACCGGGGTGTGCGGTGGCGGTGGTCGGGGCGGTAGGGGCATGTTCGTTAGCCGCGCGTGCTGGCATGGTGGGCTAGGCGATATGAGCCAATCTATAGACACCAGTGTACATGTACCAATACTCGAGCTGTAGAAGTACAGATCAGCTAGGTAATTATGTAATTCTCTATTAAATTTTAATACAATCTGGGCAGCTCAATTATGTGTGCATCTGCGCGCGGCGTACGTCTGTGTGAGCAGAAGGTACAGTCACGAGCAGTAATATGTGAGCACTTTTCAGAGTATTATAAACGCGAATTTCTCGAAAAACAATAACAATTGCAAGTTTGAGATATGACCTAATTTATGTAATAAGGGTTTCAAAAGCTTATTTTCTTTACGTAACATTTAAATGAAATCAATACAGTAGGCGAAAATGACTTTGAACGTTTCTAAGTGTGTGCATGCTGGTGCTGGTGATTGTACACAAAAAATACAAAGCGATGTACTTACCCCTTGGATATTATAACAAAACTGTGTGATCCTTTAATTAGCTTTATGATGGGATATTCAATGTTTATATGATGTTATTTTGATTTAAGAGCTGTATTCACGAGAACTCTGCCGACAAACTGTCCTGCAGTTTGGCAGAAAATTTGTATGATACCTACATGTAACTTTTGATGCAAATAAATAATTAAAAAAAAAAAACTTCTACTGATTAAAAACCAGCCATGTTCCTTCTTAGCCCTTTATGTCGAGGCCGCGGTATGTCTTGCGAACAACCCGCAGCCCCAACGGGATCGTGTCCATTTTAAACTAGACATTCACTGAGTATAAGTAAGAAGTTCCGCCTTGGAGACACTTACCGCCTTATTAATAAAAATAGTTAAACCTGGTTTATCTTACGCTTGGTTTATCTCGCATGCCGTCACTTTCTTGTGAATATTTTTGAAGTGAGACGGCATGCGAGATAAACCAAGCGTAAGTTAAACCAGTTTTAACTATTTTTATTAATAAGGCGGTTAGAGTTAGCCAAAGGGCAATGGAACAGCATTCTGGGTCTCAAAATACAAGACAGGGTTCGAAACACCATGCTGCGTTCCTGAACAGGCATAGTGAACGTTTGGTGAAGTTTTGTGAGAGTGCTGAGTGTGTATCTTATATAGGTTTTTACCTATATTTAAATGCATTGAATGCATATAACTTTATTTTTCTCTCCAGATGGGCTATGTAGCAGAACTAATAAAGTCTTTATCGAAGAAATCTCAAGTCGTAGCTCATCAGCTAATATGGAACATGCACACCAATATGTACACAGATGAGGAAATGCAGAACAAAGATCGTAAGTCTTTTAGAATATTGTTTCCTCGAGTATATTGAGGTCGACTTGCAGTCTCATTATCATCATCATCATCAGCCTATAATGTTCCCACTGCAGGGACTCAGGCCTCCTCTCTAGGAGAGGGAATGGGTTATAATCCACCACGTGGGCCCAGTACGGATTGGTAGATGTCACATGTATTCGAATTTTTGGTTCTAAGACATGCCGGTTTCCTCACGATGTTTACCTTCACCGTTTCGAGAGCAGTGGTGATGATATAAATCGGCCTGGGTTCGTACCTACGACTTACTGTTCGTAAGTTGGGGCCGCCACCACTGCCGCTGCTTCCAGTCTATAACAACTAAATACCAGTAATTTACATGGAGCTACTGCTTAGCTGTGGAGGCGAGGTGGTTACGACCGCGCCTTTCGAGCTGCAGTCCGTGAGTTCGATCCCAGATAGACACGTTACTATTTCCATATAACTATTTCATTACCAAAAAGATGCCAAATCATAGAACACTAGTCATCTCTGCTTTTTCGGATTCATGTGTGTTTGGGGGAAATGAGGAACAGGACCTCCTCCGACCGGACGGGTGTTGTGTCCGGCGGGCTAACTGCCCGACATTTGTAAGTCGGAATCTCCTTTAAAGGCTTATGTCGCGGATGTTATTAGCGCGATGTAGGAATTTCGTTCAGTTAGTTCGCAGGTGTTGCGATAGATGTCGCTAGTCGCCACATGTGAATTGTATGCTTATCACTTGCTTCGGTGAAGGAAAAAGAAGTAGCAGCCATGGAGACTAATTTGCGCTCGGTTGACGGCAATAAGCTCGCCTTCTATAACATGGAACACTTAAACATAACTGGCGAAATGTCGGTATACCCTAAAGCTGCGTCTACGCTAGGCGAGCCCGTCACGAGCCGAGCACGAACTGAGCACGAGCCGAACACAATAGGGATGTTTACTGACTAAAAAAAATATGATTTTACTTAGTCCGTCTGTTAGATTATCGAAAAAGATTGGATACGTATTTTTTGTTTTATCAAATCAATAAAAAATGACGAAGATAAAACGCGTCAAAGATTTGAGTGGGAGGTGGTGACGTCACTGCTCGCTAAGAAATGTCATATTAATGTCTTAGAATATGACGTCACACGAGTTTTCAAAGCACTGTATTGTCTTCATTGTTTGTTTACGAGAAAAAAGAAAAACATGTGTCCAATATTTTTTGGAAATATTATCTGACGGACTAATTAGATTTTTTTAGTTAACATCCCTATTCGTCTAGTGTGGACCGACTTACAAGCCTCGGCTGTGCTCCGCCAATTGTCGGTTTTTTGGCGAACACAAAAGGATTTGACTTCGTTTGAGGACAGTGATCGTTGTAGGTTCGCCTAGCGTAGACGCAGCTTTGGTACACTTATGCCTGACCCTTCATGGATTATAATGCTTGATTTCATATTTCTGGGACTAACGGTTTGGGATTTTATATGTATAGATGTTGTGTTTGTCACCTTTTCCCAGCTGCTCTATTCGATATCTTGGAAAGCCTCACAAAGAACATAGTGGACCACCTATCGGGTCCCGCGAAGGCGTTCTACGAGAGGGAATTCGACTTCTTCAGCCAGATCACGAACATCAGCGGAACTATCCGACCGTTCCCGAAGGGGGCTGAGAGGAAACGAGCTTGCTTGGAGGCGCTGAAAACTGTTAAAGTAAGAAAAATTTATGATTTTTGGTGGTAGCTCAAATAATTAAACTACAAAGATGAGTTTATATCCCTAATAAAAAAAAGTGAAAAAATATGAATCCAACTTCAAAACACAAAAAGAAAAAAATTGGTTGTCTGTAAAGTCGGTTTACGGACGATAGTTTAACGTGACAACGTCATATTGCGGCGCAAGCGTACAATGAGCGTAACGGGACAATGAGTCATCCTTTTTCGTTCATGCAGCCGGCGTTCATCGATTTATTACTTTATCTTCTGATGTCATTGAATTTTGTCTATTTAATTTTGTTTTTTGCCTCCTTTAAGGAAGTCGATTGAAAAGTAGGATATTTTAAGCTATATTGTGCTAATATTGCTCCTCTCTTTTGTGCAGGTTCAGCCCGGTTGCTATCTGCCATCAAACCCTGATTCAATGGTGGTTGACATCGACTACAAGAGCGGTAAGTCATTACGTATACCTAGTAGGGTAGTTGACTGACTAAAAAAAAACAATATTGGGGACGTGTTTTTTGTTTTATCAAATTAGTAAAAAAAATACGAAAATAAAACATGTCAAAGATCGTGAGTGGGGGCTGGTGACGTCACTTTCTGGTAAAAAATTTAGCAAACTAAGACGTTGCGCGACATTTCGAAGGACTGTATCGTCTTCATTTATTGTTTAATATCAAAAAGCGCAAAAAATACGTGTCCAATATTTTTTGGAAATCTATCTGACGGACTTATTAGATTTTTTTTTGTCAACTACCCTGTTAGGTGCACTATTACACGAGTGTCGACTAACAACTATAACCTCCATCTCCTATTCCATTCACGTAATTTCCTTCAGTCAAGCGTATCGGTCCCGAATGACGTATTTTATGGACTGATTATACGATCCAATCCAGACTATAAACGAGAATCTCTTCCTGCCATATTAGTTTGAATCAAGCTCATTGTTATCACTGAAAACGGGATATATTTATTTAAATTTAAAGAAAGCTTACAAACTAATAATAATTTTAAATATCATGCGGAAGTAGCGACATTATTTTTTTTTTTTTTTAGTCTACAATAATATTTACCATGATTACTGTTTTTTTTAAATGGTTTTCCCGTTTTCAGTGTTAATGATAATGTTAGTGACCATTATGTCAGTTTAAAAAGGTGCAAAAATATTTTTTGTCCAGGCACCCCCATGCAGAGTGCAGCGAAAGCCCCTTACTTAGCCAGGTTCAGGGTGCGGAAGTACGGCATCGATGAGATGGAATCCGTCGCCATGGCCATCTCCGCCGGAGAGGATCCGCCCTCGGTAAGTATCAAGATACATGTCCAGGCGGTCCAAAAATGAGTATTCAAGAAGTGAGCTGTATTTAAGTTCGCAGCTTATTAATCCCAATAATTATATTTCCTAATGGGGTTTCATGAAAATTTAACAGGCTGCCCTGATTTTTCATAATTTTGTAAAAACACAGTTTGCAGTGTTTTCAAAAGACTTTGATTGTTTTGAACTATTGACGAATTGAGACAAAGGAAAGTCCTTGTCTTGTCTTGTCGTGTCTTCAACTTATTCCTTTAAAACAGAGTCTACTAAAATATTTTAACGTCGGTCATCGCCGCTCTACAGCCGAACTTGTACTCGTAAGTCTCTGTGTGAACAATGACTTCCCGTATGAATTCCCGCCCATTAGAAACTTAGCTAAAGTCCACAGTTGGACATAAACGACATCCAGCATTTTACCATTGCCCCCCACTGCCCAAAGTTATAATTCCTGAACAAACAAAGTGTACCAAGGAAACTAACGGAATGTTCCAATGTTTACCTTATTAAAATGGCATACGTAATCTTTTTTCACACGCATTTATTAGCTTCACCTGTAACTAACCAAGTAAAACACTCTTAGAAGTTATATTTGATCCAATGCCGGTTTTCGATTGAGCTGAAATTGTGGATACATGTTTGGATAACAGTGTATGGTTATGCATTATTCATATGGCGGACTAGTTATTTTTTATGTACCCATGATACGGATATCTAATGAAAGGATTGACGGAGAAAAATACGAGAAAGCATGTTTTTAAAGTGTTCTTAAACGTTGTTATTTATTTAACATGGAAATTGAATAGACTCGGTTGGGATCCGGCTCGAAGGACTCAAAATATACTCTTGGGACTAATTGGGTAATGAATTTTATTTCTTTCAATTTCTTCATAGTGAAGTCGCTGGCAACAGCTAGTTGAGAAATATAGCTAATTTTCCCTTTTCTACGAAACAGGAAGAAGGCAAAGACCGGTTCACCGGCATAGCATCGGAAGTATGGCAGGCAGCCATCTTTAAAGTAGGAGATGACGTCAGACAAGACATGTTGGCGCTGCAAGTCATATCGCTTTTCAAGAACATCTTCCAACAAGTTGGGTTAGACTTGTACCTGTTCCCGTATAAAGTCGTGGCTACTGCGCCTGGGGTGAGTAGCTTTCATCATCATTTCAGCCAAAAGACGTCCGGTCCGGTCATTGACCGGTCCCGGTGCGTCTCGCCTGGACTAGGTCATCGGTCCACCTAGTGGGAGGCCTTCCAACGCAACGTCTCCCGGTTCGCGGTCGCCACTCCAGAACTTTTCGGCCCCATCGGCCATCCGTCTGCGAGCAATATGCCCTGCGAATTGCCAGTTAAGTATTTTTAGTAAACTTATATTAACTGCTTTATTTCAATACCACTGCTCTCAAGACGTTGAAGGAAAACATCGTGAAGAAACCGGCATGTCTTAGAACCAAAAAATTCGAAGACATGTGACATCTATCAACCCGCACTGGGCCTGTGTGGTAAATTATAGCCCATCCCTCTCCTAGAGAGCAGGCATGAGTCCCTGCAGAACATTATAGGCTGATGATGATGATGATGATGAACCGATTTTTGTTCTCTTATATTTTTTCCAAGAAAGTGTTATAGAAAGATTTCAAACTCCAATATTTGACTGCCTCGTTGTTCTAGTGGTACTTCTGAGCATGTGGTGTTGGGTTCGATTTCCGGGGTGGGCAAAGTTTTATTGGGTTTTCCTATCAGGAATTTCTCAATAGCAGCCACGGAGTCTGAATTCATACCCGAATTATGTCATGGTACTTTTTATGTACACCGCTGCCTAACCGACTTCTATTTTGTTATCTTTATGCAAAAAAAACTTATAGATAGATTTCAAACTCAAAGTCACCGCAAAAAATTATCTGTTAATCACTAGTTAGTTATAAAGTTGTTCTTCCTTTGTATATAATTTCAGTGTGGAGTGATAGAATGCGTGCCCAACGCGAAGTCTCGCGACCAGCTCGGGAGACAGACCGACATTGGCATGTACGAGTATTTCATCAAGAAATATGGAGATGAGACCACTAGAGAGTTTCAGGTATGTATAAATGGCAATATTTTGTAGTCTACCATATACAACTTCCACTATGTTACAGCACCATGCTCTTATACTTTGAGGGTTGTAGCCCAGTCGCCACGCGACGGCTTTCGCCCACCGTAGACGCGCACTTGTGAGTGATGGGTTAGCTCGCCGTCCGTCCGTCTTATGACGACGACAGGCCGTGTCGACGGCGCGTTCGTGTTCCACGCGCGCCTCAAAGACATGTCAGCAACATGGGAGGGGCCGACGCCTGTAGGGGCTGTAGGACTGTTCGAAAGAGATATCGTGGCCCCAGAACACAATGGGCTAAGAAGGAACATGGGTGGGTTTTAGTCAGTACAAGTCTCATAGTCCCTTCCGCTCCACCTAGAGCGGGAGGGGTTAATTGATTTGTATACGAGTACGTACACTTCTTTTCACTAAGAAGGATGACTAGTTATCAACCTCCAACGTTTTCGAGCATACTGATCATCACTGGCAACTGGGCATTCCAGTTGTATACGTCCATGTGTGCCTATTGGCCTTGTTCTGTTCTGTCTCGTGCTGATATGGAGGGAAGTGGAAATTGTGTTTTTAGGGTTCCGTACCTCAAAAGGAAAAAACGGAACCCTTATAGGATCACTTTGTTGTCCGTCTGTCTGTCTGTCTGTCTGTCAAGACCTTTTTTCTCAGGAACGCGTGGAGGTATCAAGCTGAAATTCATATCAAATACTCAAGTCTATGGTCTCTTGGAGCTGTGAAAAAATCAAACTTCTAAGTCAACGCGATCAAAAGATACTCCCGTTTATGCCGCAAATTTTCGACACTCGCAAGGGAATCAAAACCTACAGGGTACTTCCCGTGAACTCAGAATCTTGAAATTTGGTACGAAGCAACGTCTTATAGCATAGATAAAGGAATAATTACGAAAACCATAAATTTTTAGTTACATCACATAATATATTTTTTTTACGGAACCCTCGGTGCGCGAGTCCGACTCGCACTTGGCCGGTTTTTTTTCCTACTCCTCCGCTATTCTTTTCTGATTAATTTCGTTGCGGGATCCAAGACAGTTAAATCGCTTCTCTGGGACTTCGTCGAGCTTCATTGTCTCGGCGCTTTTCTTGTGGTCGCCACTGTTGATTCTGGCTAACAGGAGTTACAGTGGTTTGGAAATAGTGTGGCGGGCTTGTCCCAAAAAAAAATACTGATCATCACCTGCCTGGCCGTTTCTCGATTATGATGGGGTTGGATTCCAGTCTAGTCAGATGCAGCTGAATACCGGTATTTTACATGAAGCGCCTGCCCATCTGCGTCTGGCCTAGACTACAAAGCCAGTTAGTATTGGTTAATATGATACCCTTTGGTAAGGCTAGTTACAGGCTAGGCACTGACTATCTGTAACGCAGGTGAGTACGGTATACTACTTTTCACTTATAAGGGTGACAAGTTGACAATCTCCTAATGTTTTCGAATGAACTGCTACATACCATAATTCAACGAAACAGTGGTAATAGCCCAGAATAGCGAGTTTTAGGTAGTTGTTTCGACTGAAGCCGGTGCGTTCCTTTGTTTAATTTGTTTTAACACTGCTCTCGAAACAGTTTAGGAGTACATAGTGAGACGAACGAAATTAAAGTTTATACGTTATGGACGTTTTGTATACCCGCGAAATCGAACTTTTCAACGTAACTCTTTATTAAACGAATAAACAATACATTCCAGGCCGCCCGCCGTTGTTTCGTGACGTCAATGGCGGCGTACAGCGTGATAGGTTTCCTGCTGCAGATCAAAGACAGACACAACGGTAACATCATGCTGGACACGGACGGACATATCATACATATAGGTTTGTATACACTTTGTTTCAACGTTTTGAATGAGACCATATCAAAAAGTCAACTGGCATAATTACAATTTATTTTTCAATTATTTATAAAAAAAAATTGTTTCAATCTTCATACAAAATAATTCGACAAAGTCTCGATTTTTCATGTAAAATCACCCTTTCCTGAAATCTGACTACGTCACATTTTCTTAAATTAAAATATGAATGATTGGTTTGAATAAAAAATAATTAGTTATATTTATATCAATTAAACGTAGATATCTTTGGAATAGGGTAGTTGACTGACTAAAAAAAATATGATTGTGTTTAGTCCGTCAGTTAGATTATCGAAAAATATTGGATACGTGTTTTTTGTTTTATCAAATTAATAAAAATTGACGAAAATAAAGCTTGTCAAAAACCATGGAGAGGGGGTTTTTGACGTCATAGTCTGGTAAAAATGGACCTGTGACGTTTCACGACTTTTCGAAGCACTGTATTTTTTGTTTACGTGAAGGTGAAAAAAGAAAAAAAAACGTGTTCAATATTTTTTGGAAATCTATCTGACGGACTAATTAGTTTTTTTGTCAACTACCCTATTGAAGGTGGAAGTGATTACGACGCACAAACGGTTATCACATAGTCAGTACATCATTCTGCCCGTGCCTCCCCCCACATAAGTTTTCATTCATCAAATTCAATGAAATGGAACCACCATTTCATTGAATTTGAACTTTGACTATTAATACTATAAACGGGATATTTACCATGTTTTCTTATTGTTTCGAGTTCCCGGTATAGTATAGTATAGTATCGGTAATGTCAGTGACCATGTCAGTTTAAAAACTTATATTGAAATGCTGATTTTTTGTTTGTCTAGCGGGTATTGCTTGCTACTACAGAGAAATATTGAGTAGTCCAATTCTTTCTATCACTAGAAGAAAAAAAAACGACTGTCTACACACTCAATTTTTATCCGTCTGTCTACTTTTATAAAACCTAAAATCAAATACATTACGTTTCCAGATTTCGGGTTCATGTTCGAATCATCACCGGGCGGTAACCTAGGATTCGAACCTGACATCAAACTGACTGATGAAATGGTGATGGTGATGGGTGGCAAAATGGAAGCCCCTCCTTTTAGATGGTTCTGTGAACTCTGTGTACAAGCCTTCCTTGCTGTCAGGTGAATATAGACCTTGTTTTATAGTGTTAAGGTTAACTAATGTCTGATGAGGTGGAGATAGCAAAATGGAAGGACCTCCATTTAGAGTGAGCACGACCGTCGAGCTCTGCGTGTAAGTTTGCTGTCAGGTGAAAATGGACCTTATTTAATATGAAAATTATGTGATAGCAGAAATTATATATATTCTATTGTAGTGTAAATTATGTTTTTCCTACTCCTCCGCTATTGTTTTCTGATTCATCTCGTTCCAAGACAGTTCACAGACAAACACAGACAGCTCGACGTTGTAGTTGTCTCAACGGTTTACTGGTGGGCGCCATTGTTGATTCTGGCTAACAGCAGTGACAATAGTTTGGAAATAGAGTGAAAAGCTTACTCCAAATGAAAAAAATACTTTCTAACTTTATCTTCTCTCCTTCCAGGCCCTACCAAGAAGCAATAATATCAATGGTGTCCCTAATGCTGGACACAGGGCTCCCCTGCTTCCGAGGCCAAACGATCCGCCTGCTGCGCTCAAGGTTCGCCCCTAACTCCACCGAGAAGGAAGCCGCGGCCTACATGCTGTCCGTCATTAGGAACTCCTTCCTCAACTTTAGAACTAGGACCTACGATATGATACAGTATTATCAGAATCAAATTCCTTATTAGATTGGATATTTTGTTGTTGTTAGGAGTTTCATTTTTGAAAGGGTTTTGTGTATGAAAAAATAATTATTGAAAGCCTCGAAGGGATCCTTGTAAGTCAAGCTATACAAAACCAGTTTATGCTGGTCTCTACGGGAAAATATAGGTACATAATCTTACATAATCTCATCATGATGCATATTTTCCATCAAAGAGCCTTTTCTGGTTTTTAGTTATTTTTATGAAACACCTATTTATACCACGCGGCATATAACTTGAACCTGCGCAGTAGTCGTTTTACGTCTCATACAAATCAAGCAGAGAACCTGCGCAGAACGACTCCATTTTGGGTCAAGTTATTTGCCTAGGAGCATACCTGCAATGATTATTAACCATTTGGCGGGACGTCGACTAATAAGTACTTACTGTTTTTGTGACATTTCGACTTTGTAGTTTGGTTTTGTGAAGATATTTGACATCTTTCAAATGGATACTGTACAACAACAACAACATGTGTTGACAATTTTACAATATAACAGTGTAATAACTAGGAAAATGACCACTGATGTCAGTGGTCATTTTCCTAGTTCAAGTGTTACCACTGATTGGACTTTTGATAATTTATTGGAGGATCCATAAAACTTACGACATAAATATTTTATTAAGCACGCCTATTTATTATCCTGCGAATTGTCAACGTTTAGATTTTTTGTGAAATGCAATTGCGAAATATTACTACTGAATACATCTTAGTTTCTATTCAGGAATAACATGTTTAAATAATCTGTCGTATTAAAACTGTTACAAAACCAAAACTAGAAAAGTTTTTCATTAAGATGACTAGACAAAATATTTGTGGTAACTTAATGTTTCACTACGTCAAAATATAATCATCATAATAATAATCTGATTATGACTAATAATTATTAACTTCCAGTTCAACATGTAAATTTTGAGTGAAATATCTACAAAAAAGTTAAAAACTCCTGTAATTTTATTAAATTCGTTAATAAACATTTTTTTAATAAAACATCGAATTACATTCTTTTTGAATATCTTGTTCCTCAAAACTTTAAAGCTATGTTTATTCATCACTGCGCATAATATTGGCAGAAATCTAAGGTAGACGCACTGGGCAGACATTTTTTAATTTCCCTATGTAGGTACTAAATACTGATAAAAAACAGGTGAATTTCGTTCTCATTTCAAAAGTTAACAAGTGCTTTAATTAAATAACAATGTGCACATTTAATAACACTTTGGAAGGACAGCTTTTTTGTGAAATTATAGGATGTAGAACCCAGAAAAGCCTAAAACTATATTTTCTAAAAACGTTGAAAAAAACTTTTTTATTTTATTTTATAGACCATAGTTAATATATCTACTGTCCTATATATACATATATTATATGACAGTAGGCTAATCTGGGTTAAGAAAACTTAGGTTTTGACACTATTGGTCCCCTAATCCTTCAGATGCCCGTTCTCACTTGCATCATAATTCAGGGGTTGGGCCTATCCCAATTTATTTGGGGTCTGCGCAGCGTGTCTTATTCTTTCATACTTCTCTAACACTCGTCATCTCATCACACACTTAATGTAATGCGTAAATATTAAACAGTTACTTAGCGAAGTAAAAAGAAAAAAAAATGTATAGCTCACTTAATCCTTATTTCATTGCCTACTGAGAAAGGAATACCTAAACAACCTGATAGAAACAAAAGGCATGTTTAAAAATAAGCTTTAAATATAGGAGACGTAATTTCAACTTAATATTAGTGAAAACGGGTACACACACAGTCAAGCAGCCATTCATTCTAACCTAATTTGCGAAGGTTTATTTTACCCTGCACTCCAGGCATTCCAAAAGTTTTAACAAGGCTTCTCACCCAAACTTTTGGCCCAAAACTTATTAGCTAAACCTTCAACTTACACTGGGGATCAAATAGTGTCATCATCATCATATTATCATCGCGCAAAACATGTTAAATACAATTTTTAGTAACAGTTGACAATGTGAATAGATCCTACGTGAGACCTTCATAATTTTTTTTTATTTAATTCAATTCAAGTGCAAATATTAAATAATTTTAAACTATATTAAATGAGTTTAAATAAACAGAAATTCAACAAGATGATGTCTGAGCTAAATAAATTCATATCTGATCTATAACGTAGGGCTTATCTAACATTTTATTTGCTTGGCGAAAGTTGTCTGCGCAGCGCGTTATGTTACACACTTAAAGTAAATACAATAAATATTTGACATATAGAATTATTATAAAAACAAAGTCAGTAGGTACACCGTACATCACAGTTTCTATCAAGATTCGTATACATAGAACAGAGATTTTCTTAGTATTAAAAATGTTTTTTTTTATTGTCGTTAAATAGACATTTACTACTACATATTTTAGAAAATACCGTTAGAAACACCGCATGTGATAATTAAATTGTGCCACTTATAGGGAAAAAACCAGCTGAAGTTTTTTTTTTTTTTCTTTTTTTTTTTGCCAAAGGTGTTGCAGTTTAAATATAAAAATATTAACTTTGAAACCACCAAAATACTATCATATAATTTAAATTACAATTGAAAACGACCTTTGTGTACTTTACCCAAAAGACATAATTATTATAATAATATGATGATCTATAACAAAAAAATAAATAAAGAAAAAAAGTATTTTATGAGATTTAAAAAAGGAAAGCTTTTTCTTGACAATTTAGGACGACGAAAGGGTGATAGGAATTATGATATATCATGGGTTTATATGGAAAAAGGAGTAATTTAATTAATTTCATTGTATTCTACACTGTTTCAGTGTGATACTACAGTTTGGTGAGTCTTATAACCATTTATTAATTTTATAATATTCTTGTGGTTTGTGTGTGGTGAAAGTGTTTAGTTTCAATTTACCTAATCGTACTTACTTTAGCCAAAAGTTAATTAAAAAGGAGGGATTTTTTTAAAGAGGTAAAGGGACGGATTAGGTCAAAACCCAATGGGTGACGGTTTTTTTTAGGAATGAATAACTCTTGCCCAATCAAGTAGAGGTAAAAAAAAACTATGTGTATTCTGAAATTGAGGTAATAATTAAGTCTTAAAATTTGATAGTTTCGTGGTCTTTCCTCGTGATATTTAGGATTTTACCATGATATTTATCTAGAAACTTATATCCTAACATCAATATATGTTTGAATCTTAAATACTATAAATATCTACTGAATATATTATTATCAAACCTAGCTAAGAACCTTTGCCAACAATACGGGGTTAATTTTTAATGATCGGCCAACATTTATAATTAAGATCTAGATATTAAACCGAACGTGCATTTTAAATATTATTTTCGAATAATATAAAATAAGCCATACATTTGAAAATATCTCTGAAAGATCTCTGTAAGTTTGGCCGGTCATTGAAGTCTAAACCTGTATAAATACAATGAAAAGTTCAACTTAAGACATCCGTTAAACACAGAAGAGCCAAGTTATTTTTAACTTACGAAATATAATATACAGGGTCAAAAACTAAACTAACAGCGGTCTTCTACCCAAAAAACGTTTTTTTTTTTGTTTTATCATGTTCAAGTATCAGTAGGTACTCATCACATATGTAAATTTAATTATACATTATTGACCCTGTATATTAATTATATAACCGAAATTATATATAACTAACTCTGAAAATAAATTATAACAGTCTGTATCATGTTACCATAATAGTTCTAATAATATATCAATAAATTATATTATATTATAATATATAATTATAAAATATGTAAATCAAATTATATATTAGTCTAGCCGTTTTGAATGTTTATGTACCTCTATCTAAGTAAATAAAAAACCTATTTATTGTACGACTAAGTACTTAGAAGATTTTTAGGCCAATTTCTAATTTAGCTGTCTCTGTTATTTATATGTTATTTGGTTTTTATGTAAGCAAGGATTAAAATGTTCGTATTTATTCATTTTTCCTTTTATTTTAGCAAGTTTTAAGTATGGTAATTTCCACGAACATGCAGTGACAACGGCTTGACAGTTGAAATTTCATACATCGATACCTCTGGGCTCAAAGGGCGTAAAGCACACTGTCTTTAGGTATTGCGTAAAGTATTCTTTACGCAAAGGGCGTAAATCACACTTTAGGTGTTTTTGAGCCCAGAGGTATCGATGTATGAAATTTCAACTTAACAGAGTGGATAGTTCAGGTATACATCTAGGTTGTACTTAGTGTTTCTGGAATTAACATAAGTCCTAATTATTTCTAGTTAAAAGCCATGACAAAAAAACACTAACTGTTATCAATATTACCAACATATTAATATTGCCAAAAAACTAAGATTCGTAAACGCACACCCCGTTTTCACTTTAAATATTTATTAACTAAATTGTATTTTTATAGAAATTTTCGAGTTTTTATTGTTAACTTAACCAGTAATCCTTGCTTATGTGAACTGTATCTTATTCTTAACCATATTATTGTGAGCATAGTGTGTTTTTTTGTCTTTTATGGTAAATAAATATGGTGACAAAACATTAAATTTTTTATAAGTAGGTACATTAAAAAAATAAAAAAATAAATTTATATGTTCCAATGAAAAAAAAAAATACTTATGAAAAACAAGACGTTCATACTAATCTCAGTTTGTTATAGATCGCAAAATGTATTTTTTTCGATTCCGTGCACTATTTATTTACCAAAAAGATATATAATGTAAAACATACATACTAAGTTAAGTGTTGTGTTATAAAATTGTGTATATAATTATTGTTGATGGTACTTTTCTGACATTCCTCTGGATTATTCATGTTTGAACGAATATATCTCGTTAAGGTGTCTTGATGTGTTTTATTTCTCATTTTTTTACAGAATATATTTTAGGGGTAGAATTTTTAGTACTTCTACTAGCTATAACCTCGAAACTAAGTCTAACTCCCGTTTAAAGCGGCTTTTTAATGAATAATGAAAGTCAACTGGCGCATACGCCTGTTTGAGGGGGGCTACTATTATTATATATAAACTATTATTGGATATGATTTTCAGCCGATTGAAAAGACTTTATCAAATTACCGGTACCATACCATACTATAAGATAGTCAGGTGTCGGATAGGCCAGTATTAGTGAAAACCTACATTCAGTGCTTAAAGTTTTTTCATAAGACTGCGTTTACAAAAGCTCGGAAATATTTTTGCTAGACCTACTAGACTACGAAAGTATGAAGTGCTGAAATATACCTACGTACCTACGACATAGTAAACATTTAACTATAACAGTTTAATTTAGAAAAACAGTGCCCACGTTCGGCTTTGCCGCAGTCGGGCAAGTAAATATCACACCGACAGTCTTTAATTGGGCAATCACAATTATATTTTGGCTGCGTAGTCATTCGCGTAGGTCTTCGAAACACACTGAAATTCAAACAACAAGAGACCTAGTGCGGTTACGTGGCCACGACCACGACTTTTGGCCGCAGAAGTGCAGACCAAACTCCGATATCCGACCAGTTTTGTTCGGCCGGCAATGCGACAAGTTTTTGACGCCATCGCCTAGTGCACGAGATCCCTTACACGATACCCACTTCTACTCATTTTTTTTCGTCTTCATTTTATAGATGGTTACCAAAAAATTGCAGTCTGAATTGTAAAATCTGTGAGCGCCTTCTTACATCGGCGAATCTGCACGAAATACTTCTATCAATATACGGTCAGTTGACCCAGTTACTCTCTGAACAATCCAGGTCTCGTTGCCACCGATGTCTTCGTCTTCCTCATCAGACACCCAATTGGGACAGACCTGAGCAGACTCTTGCTCGCCAGTCTGCTCAGGTTGCTGGGGCGGTGCAGGGACCTGGGGTACCGTGGCTTCCAGGGTAGGAGGAGTTTCCTCGAGCGACACAGGGTCCTGAAGTTCTTCCGGAAAACCATGAGGGGGAGCCATCCATCCCGCAGGGTGCTGCTGCTGCTGGTGGTGGTGGTGGTATTGAAAAGGTATTTGTGGGTGGTGGGGGTATGGTAAATGTATGGGTGACTGTTGGTCGTTGTGGTGGTATGGTAAATGTACGGGTGTTAGTTGGTGGCCGTGTTGGTATGGTAAATGTATGGGTGAGTGGTGGTGATCGTGGTGATATGGTAAATGTATGGGTGGCGCAAACTGCTGGTGAATAGCAGGAGCTGGGACCTGCATCATAATCGCCGGAGTATCTTGTGATAGGTACAATCTAACATCTACTGTATATGCCCTGATGAACGCTATTGCACGGTGTGTCTGTTGTGGATGACCAACTTCAATCATCCCTGGCGGTGGCGTTGGAGGAAAGTGGGCGTCGCCATAACCATGATTAGCATTCTGCGTATTACGGACCCACGGATGTCCTTCCATGGTTATTTACTAAAAAAATATCTGAAAACTTGCGATATAGGTATATCCTACTGGTGGAGATGTAGGTATCCAAGACATAAAACGGTGCCAGTATAAGTAAGTCAGCAAGCTGTGCTGCCGATACCACCGTCTGTAACTTCGTTCTTGGTGGCAGACTCGTCTGTCCGCGTTCGCCTTTTCCAAAGAATTCAAGCCACTTTGATTGTTCAAGCACTAAAACACGAATTCTCCAATTATGTCGACAGCTTTTTGTCCGTATTGCGCATCACTATTTAAAAAAAAACGAAAATTGGCACCACTCACAATAGTTTTTGTGGAAAAGTAAATTGTTTAACGTTTGTCACTTGTCACCGACCGAATTTTGAAGAAAATTATTATTGTTCAATATTCGGCGATAGATTAGAAATAGTTTTTTCAATCAGCAAAATGTCTTTGTCACAGCACTAGGTAGGCTCATAAGATTGCTTTCACACACGTATTTTGTTCACGTTACACGCTTGGCAAGACGAACGCTACATTTCTAATGATTAGGCACCGCTCTAGCTTATTCAAGTCCATGCAAGATCTTTAAATATTTAAGGACTGATTATTAACTAGCGAGTCAGATGCAATGATGGGCGATGGAAACTATTGATTTATAAAGATTGCACCTAAAGGCTTCAGGAAAAGGGAAGGGTTTTGACAACCAATCAAGGCTCGCCGGGAAATTTGAATTTCGGCGGGAATCAACGAATAATATTTGCATAATCTGACAGCTTCATCTATCAACCGGTTCTTATTACTTTTTTTAACTATAGGTATAATAATGGATCAAGGCACAGGTTGATGCTCCCTTTCTTAGTCACAATACTTTTTAATAAGCTACCTGTACGCGGCCAATGGTTGACCTCTCAAGGTCATCTGCGCACAGGCGACGAATATTAGATCTCTTTGGCGGGTGCAAGGGGTGAGAAATGGGGCCAGTGTGTCACGTGACTGAAAGGACCGTTTTGATTGGCCAGTCAATTATGTTCTAGTTACTGTTATGAATACACTGGTGCAATATTTATAGCGATCGGAATCAGTACTTATATAGAGTTTACTTGTCCAAACTAAATAAGTACTGTAATAATATGACATAACATTAGACGTCTCTGCGATTTCCACCGTAAAATTCCTGATGGAAAAACCCATTATGAAATTGCCCGACCCGGGAATCGAACTCAGGACCTAATGCTCAGCAGGCGCGATTGCAACCACTAGACCAACGAGGCAGTCGAGGGAGGCTGGAAATAGGTCTATTTTATTATCAATGATATTTTATAACGTCTAAAATAGACACGCACCAAAGCCAATCAAGCCCGTCGTCGGGGCTGCGGGCTGTTCTGTCTGCGGCCTCGACACAAAGAGCTAAGAAGGAACATGGGTGGTTTTTATATAGTCTGTAAAAGTCTGCCACTCCCTACCTCTCTGCTTAGAGCGGGAGAAGTCATTTGATGATTTCCCACCCCCCAAACAAACAAAAAAGCTATAATAACCAGTTAATGCGGATGGGACTGTACGAGAAATCTATGCAAAATGAGGCCATGTTATACTGGAATTGTGTGAAGATTGATGTGAATGGTTTTCTATCCATATTATATACGTGTAATTTGCCGGTAATTAAGTACCTACCTAGTTTTTCCAATTAGTTCGGCTCATCATGGGCTATTTATTAGACTATCGGTCGGGTATACGGATGGGGGCTGGGAATCAAGCAAAATGTACCTAGTAGGTACGCATTGCGTGCAATTAAGCTAACAAACCAGTTTATGCAGATCTCTCACTGTACGGGAAAGCTATATCAACGTCGCAAAAACGGAGCGCAGTGGAAGGGCTATGGTTGCGCTCGTGTTATTTTACAGGCCGATATCTGGAAATATTAAGAGCTTATGCTACCTCAGATTAGCAACCCTATTTGTGGTGGTTCAAACTTCGCTTGAAATACTGTCAGAATAAAGTTCTAATCAGCTTGCACTACAAAGCGGTTGTTACGTCTTTCGCTGCGGCCGAATAGTGCGAAATTAGTGGTATTTTGCGATTTACAAAAAATCTAATGATTGGACTAAAAAAGTAAAACACTATTATATGACTTTAGTATGTTGCTTGTAGAATTATTTGGCAAACAAATCAGAACGATGACATGTATATGTATTTTAGTATGGTTTTTACTCGTTAAAAGAAATTTTTAGAGGTATCTTCACGATTTTTTTCTATCGAGCAAAGTTAGTTGTATTATGTTTTCACAACACTATGGCACTAGCATATATCCTGAAGAATATCATATATTTTTGATGTTAATTTTGATGTTGATTACTGCAGTGGATCATACACTTTTACGCTTTATAAAACTCGCGTTTGAGGTACCATAAGCTCTTTATAAATTGTAGGCTTCTCAAGTACTTAGACAAATTTAAAATACTATCCCCAATACAATTTGGATTTAGGCAGAATATATCCACCTAAGATGTAGAAAAAGTTCCTCTCGTCCTAGCCGCCGCCGGAGGCGCTCCGGGCGTCGGGGGCCACGTGATGGCTTCCGGCCACCGTAGATGCGGGCCTGTGGACGGTGAGTAATGGGCTAGCTCGCCGTCCCGGTCGTCTTATGACGGCAACAGACCGTGTCGACGGCGTGTTCGTGTTCCACGCGCACCTCAAAGAGATGTCAGCAAGGAGGGGCCCGCAAGGGTCGCCGCCCGTCGGGGCTGCGGATTATCGAAAGAGATGACGCGGCCTCGGCACAAGGGTGAAGAAGGAACATGGGTGGTTTTTAGTCAGTAGAAGTCTGACACTCCCTTCCGCTCTGCCGAAGAGCGGGGGGGGGGGGGGGGGGGTTATTCGATGATTTTACACTCACCAAAAAAAAAATATTGGGGCAATATGTCAGTGATGATGCAGAAGTATTGTACGGCGTACGTCAGGGTAGTGTTTTGGGACCCACACTTTTCTAGACATACAGACCTCTGTAATGTGACGATTAATAACGCCAAAGTCTTCTCTTATGCAGACGACACGGCTGTTATTTCCTCTGGAAGATCCTATGATGACGTAAAGTAAAGCGCTTCATGTGGCATGGTCCAAATTGCTAAATATGTATTAACTTACTGACATTGAACTCAGCTAAAACCAACTCAAACTCAAACTCAAATATTTTATTTCAATTAAGCCATTACAGGCACTTTTGAATGTCAGAAGGACGGAAGAAGAACGAAACTACGAGTGCAATACGTCATTCCGAAAGCCACCACGCCGAACCACACGCCACCGAATGCCCGCAACAACGAACACTGCGAGCACGAAAGCACGCAGCGACGCAAACCGCAACAACGAATGCTCGAGACCCCGAAACACGGAACAACGAATGCACGCCGCAACGTGCAACCGCCGCCCCGCGACCCGGAGCCCCGCACACCCGCCGCCACGGCACACGCCGCCGCGCGCCCCCGCACCCACAGCAATCGCCGCCGGTAACATCCGGCGCCGCGCAGCCCGACGCAGCAACTCCCGAAACGACGCATTGCACTCCTACGCTACAGTCACAATCACAAGGCATAATAACTTGTGAAAGTACTGCAGTTGCCAGTTCCCTAACGTAGATCTCATGAAGAAGAACGGGCAAGAAACTCCATGGACACTCTTTTAAATCAGTATTTGTTACAAAATCTTGGTACATTACATCATTCATGTTAAGATGGTATATTATGTGAGAACTATGTAGCAAGACGTGCAAGTTAAGAGCGTCCAGAGTAAAAAGATATAAAAACAAATCAAAGAAAAATATCTAAACCATGGCAGCTAAGAAATGACCAGTCTCCACTGACAGCGCCCGTTCACGAACATGACGCATGGATCAGCACCATCTAACTCAACCATTTTGAAGGGAATCAAATGATCCGACACACCCGCCACCATCAGCGAGACATTTGAGTGAGCATGACATTCTCCCAGCCACCAGGGCAACGTCACTAAAATATAACTAAATGTAAAATGTAAAAAGTGGCTTTATAGTACATAGTACTCACACATGTGCCATGCAATTATACAATATTAAGACATTGAATCTATACAATGCAAAGATATTTTTACAATCTTCTGCAGCCTCTACAACTTCACATTACAACTTCACATGATCGATGTATTTGCCCCTAAGGTTGTGGAGCAGGACCAGCATTGAGCCAAGCATTTTTATCATCAATGTAATCCCCCAACTTATAGTATGCTTGCCTACATAGTGTGCGTTTTACACAAGTTTTAAATTTCGTCTCACTCAGTTGAAGAATGTGAGGGGGTATTTTATTGTAACATTTTAAACAGTACCCCATGAAAGATGAGTCTACTTTAGCTAACCTGAAACCTGGCTGAACTAGTTGGTCCCTATTCCTCGTATTATAGTGGTGTCTATCACCTCTTTTGCTAAACAAATGCAGATTTTTCCTAACGTACATGATGTTTTCATAGATGTATTGACAAGGTACTGTCATGATGTTAATTTCCTTAAACAGCTCTCTCAGAGAATCGCGCCTTCGTAGACCATATATGGCTCTAATGGCTCTTTTCTGCAGAATAAATATAGACTCGATGTCTGCAGCCCGTCCCCATAGTAAAATACCGTATGACATAACACTATGAAAATAGCTAAAATAGACTAGTCTCGCGGTATCTACGTCAGTAAATTGGCGGATTTTCCTAACAGCATATGCTGCTGAACTCAGCCGACCTGCAAGAGATGTTAAATGCGGACCCCACTGTAGCCTCGAGTCAATCGTTATCCCCAAGAAAACAGTTTCATCGACAAATTCTAGTGTCTCTTGATTCAATACTATGTCACAATCAGTACTTTTGACATTTGGTAGAGCAAATCTTATGCACTTAGTTTTTTTCCCATTCAAGACTAAATTATTGACGGTGAACCAATTATGAACCTGCAGTAGGGCGTTATTTACGTCATCAAGATTTGTGGCACGTCTGTTTACCTTAAATATTAAAGAAGTATCGTCGGCAAACAATACCATTTCAGGTTGGTTTTTAAATAAATGGGGTAGATCATTAATATAGACCAAAAAGAGAAAGGGACCTAATATCGAACCTTGTGGTACACCCATACTTACTTTTAAGCCCGTTGAATTGACACCATTTATTTGTACTTGCTGATGTCTATCGTTTAAATACGATTTCATTAAACTGAGCGCAAGTTTCCCTAAACCGTAATGTTCAAGCTTTCTGAGAAGGGTTTCGTGGTTGACGCAATCAAATGCTTTCGAGAGGTCACAGAAAATCCCTATGGCATCTTGTGACTCTTCCCACGCAGTAAATATATGTTTTAATAAGGTGACACCGGCGTCAGTCGTACAACGTCCTTTGGTGAAACCATACTGTTTCTCATGTAAGATTTTATTTGTGTTAAAGTGGATGAGCATTTGATTAAGCATAACCTTTTCAAACACCTTGCTGAAAACAGGCAAAACGGATACGGGTCTATAGTTATTAGTGTCTTTACTGTCACCGGATTTGAAAAGTGGTATTACCTTGCTGTATTTCATAAGGTCCGGGAAGACTCCCTGGTCCACACACAAATTAAATATTAAGGCTAAATACGGAGCTACAGTCTCAATAATAGCTTGACAAACTTTAATCGACAGTCCCCATAGATCTTCGGTTAATTTGACTTTAATTTCCTTAAGGGCCGATTTTTCAATCATCGAATAACTCGACGAATAACTACCTAGCGAATTAACTTATCTGACTGATAAAAAGACAAATAAACTTGTTGCATTTTTCAATGGCCAGATAGCAGGCGAGTAGTTATCTGAGGATTTTTGTTGCCAACTTCACTGTAATATTGTGTGAGCGCGAAGCACGCATATGGTGTAAAGCGTGTTAGAAAAGGATAGCAAATGCTTCGACATTCGTTTATTACCTCTACATTAGTCTGGTGGTGCATCTTCCTTGTGCATCTTTTATTTCTCTTTCTCGTGTGCCGTGTTTTTGTAGTTTGGTTTATTGTCAGTGACTTGTTAATATATAAACTTATTGCTAGTAATATTGTCTGTAATAGTAATTATATTTGTGGCTGATCCGGGTTTCATGTTGGAACTTAATGTAATGAAACAACTTTTTAACACATGGATGCAATTTTTTAAGAGTTTGAGTTTATTATTTTTATAATTATGGAATCAAAGAAAAGAGAGCACGACGCTAATTTAAATACTGCTGAAGTAGAATTACTAATTAGTCTAGTCGACAAACACAAATGTATTGTGATAAATGAGAGTAGGTAGGTACTTAATATAGTTAGGGAAATTAAAATTTACAACTGTATTCTTTAGAAAGAAATCCCACATAGCAAACTGGTCGGGCCTTGGTCTGATTACTCTTTGTTTCCTTTCAGTATTTAAATATTCAAACATTATAGCCTCTTCTTTAATTGGCATATCGTCAATAGTATCGAAAATTTCCATAATTTTAATATTTCTTTGAGAAAAGAAGAAATTACCTCAAACTAAACATCAACGGATCTAGTTTTATCTATTGAATAGACGTTTATCTGGCCGTCGAAGGAGCAGATAGATTTATTCGTCAGTTAGGGCCGATAACGGCCAGATGGAGCCTATCTGACGATTGAAAAATGCAATATTTTGTTATCTGTCGAATATACTCTATCTGACTGTTTATCTGGGGATTGAAAAATCGGCCCTAAAAGCTTTAATGACTGCTATGGGGTTTATATGTTTAAATTGAAACTCAACCGGGCAGGCTGAAACGTTCGCTCTTAGTAACTCAATAGAAAGCAAGGGTGATGAATTTAAGGTTTCAGTAGTTTTAAGTGGGATACTAGTGAAGAAATCTACAAATTCTTGAGCAACTTCGTTTTTAGAATTTAAAAGGCCACGTGAAGTCTCTAGAGTGATATCATTATTATTTTTTTTATTTCTATTCGTTTCACTATTGATAATTTTCCAAACCGTCTTTATTTTATTATCGGCGGATTTAATCTTGTTGCTAATGAATAAGGCTTTAGCTACTTTGCAAGCGTTTTTGAAGATTTTAGAGTAAGTTGCAACATATTTATTAAAAGTTTCAGAGTTAATGTAAGGCTTAAGACCGTACAGCTCAAACAATCGCTCCCTACTTTTCCTAATGCCCTTTGTTGCCCAGTCACTGAACATAAACTTAGGGCAAATAGATTTAGTTTTCGTTTTTATTGTATTATTGAACTCCGTGTGAATCACCGAAAAGAATTCCTCATAAAATAGATTTACGTTGTCAATAATCTGGCTTGGAATGCCTAAATTAATAATTAAATTATCATTAAACTTATTTAAATTGCTGGGTGTTATCTGTCTAGATTTTATTTCGATTTTTTGCACTGGTGTGTAGGATTCGAACACAACGATTTGACCGCTGTGATCTGAAGGAAGGTAATTTACAATGAATTTATCCAAGTAGTCGCAGCAACAAAAAACATTATCCAGACATGTAGCAGTATTTGTAGTAATTCGGGTTGGTTCCGAAAACACGTTTAATAAATTAAATGATTTAAAAAGGTGCAAAAATCTACTACTATTCGAATTTTTGTCTAAAATATTAACATTAAAGTCCCCACATACAACTACTGATTTATTACCAGTTACAAGTTTTGCTAAAACATCTTCCATTACTGACTCAAATGTAGAGTAGTTTTGATAATTAGGGGGCCTGTAAACGCACACTATTACATGCCTATCCAGCTCAACACAAGATAGCTCAATAATATGTTCCACCGATAGTTTAACAATATCAGCACGGGTCTTAAATTTAATAGAATTTTTAATTAAGATTAATGATCCCCCACGAATCTTACATTTTCGGTTAAAGCAACTGCCCACGCTGTAGTTTGCATAACTTATTAACATTTCATAGTTTCTCAACCAATGTTCAGTGAAACAGACAATTTCAAATTTTGTTTTCTCTAAAAATAATTCAATTTCAAGTTGCTTTGAGGAGAGGCCTTGAATATTCTGATGAAATAATTGCAACGAATTCTGCTTAGCCCCTTTTTTACATCTAGCTTGTCGAGAGCCAGAAGGTACAATATTATTGTTTAAAGTGACATTAATTTTACTGGTACCTTCTGTTGTCTTACTAACTAGTTTAAATGAGCATCTGGAGTGAGATCCAAGATGCCCATGCTGTCACTATGCAATGTCATCCTACCATCAGTGGACCCCACTGAAGTATCCTCTGTATTTAAAAAATTATAAAAAGAATGATTAGTAAAATTACTAATATTGGCAGTGTCAATTATAGTACTAAACAACGACATACTATTTATGTCTGAGTGAATATTATAAACTAATAGCCTAGCTATTTTGTGTCTACAACTAATAGGTAGACACACATTACTTGGTGTCGACTTAAGATTATCAACAAAACTGTTGATGTCAAAGTATATAAGCCTGTCACTATAGTGACCTACTAAGAACTGAACATGGCTATTCAGCCTGTGAATATAATTGTTTTTCTTGGCTGACAATTTCGCAAGGTATGGAAAGGCACACAATATTATTTTACGACAATTTAACTCTAACAATTCAGTAACACAGTTTGTGATGTCTTTTATTTTAACTTTTGAACTATTCCCTACAAATATAGTGATGTCAGTATTTTTATTATAAACATTTCTAGTAACTGATGCCATAATCTGTTTGTATGTAGCCCCTGGCATACAATGGTTTTGATTTGAGAAACTCAGGTTACTCAGGACACTTATTAATTTACCTACACCTCTTCCCATGCTATCTGAAAACATTATTGATTTAAAACAATCCTGACTGTGATATTTCTCAGGCTGAACCACTTGTAAATAATTTTGTGTAATATCAACTGTTACTTGTTTAAGTGTACTGTCCTGAAATAAATTCACGGCCTGGGATGGGTCCTCCATTACCTCAGGCTGGACGGTATCATTTATAGGATCTGACTGACAACGACATTGACTCATTACCAACTCATTCGCAGCAAGGATATGCTCCTTAATTTGGTTCTGAGAATTCAGATACCTACTGGAAAGGGAACTGAGTTTGTCCCTAAGAACCTGTATTTCAGACTGCAAATGCCGAGTATCAATGTCATAAATTTTTATGCTATCTTCTAATTTTATTTGATAATTATTTACTTTTTTAACTAAATCAACACGCTCTTTCCTCAGTGGAATATATTTAGAAAAGAGTTTATGCTGTTTCTTAAATTGGTTACATTTTCTAATTAATCTATTCAGTTTAGCATATTTTTTAAGTTTCTTATTGCTAACTTTATAATTATGTTTTACCAAGGAATCTTCAGTCAGATCAATAGTTATTAAGGAAGAGGGGTTACCATTATTGTTTACTAATTTGTTATATAAGAGGTTTGTTTCTTTAACCTGAGAACATTCGTTTTCTCGTTGTAATTTTAAAATAAGACTATTGGCATGAATTACTTCATCTTCTAAGTCCCTAATTTTATATAAAGCCTCCTCATATAGGTTACTACAATTATTAAAACCATCCGTGACCACCTTCAATTGATCCCGTTCATCAACAACGTCCAAGTATTGCTGATGTAGGTACTCTACTACTACTACGGCAACTATTTATGCTATATTAATGTAAACGCATACAACCAAAAAGTTTGCGAAACACTGGTTTAGGTTTCTTCTTAGGCTTTGGTTGTGACGTTGAAAGATTATAATATAGTTACCTACCTTTATTATATGAAAGCCTAGCTTCTTCTTGTCTAGCGACTATGGTTTCTGCGAAGGTGGCGATTCGAACGCCTACCGAGGCGTGGAAGTCTAGCTGGTTTATATGCTGTTCAACAACCATCTTTTCGTTATAAGATTTATTACCATGCTCAGCTACGGAATACAGAGTATCTAACCGCTCACGGAGGCGTTTACCAAAGCCTGCATAACTTGTATTTCGTTTCGTGGTTCGCCAAGTCGCCTAATTAACGCGTTCTTAGTTGATGGTCATGAGTTTTAAAAGTAGCCTTCATACGCTATTGCGTCTATGGTTGGACCGCTAAGCCTACTTTTAATTAAACATTTACCGCCTTATTAATAAAAATAATTAAACCTGGTTTAACTTACGCTTGGTTTATCTCGCATGCCGTCACTTTTTTTTGAATATGTTTGAAGTGAGACGGCGAGATAAACTAAGCGTAAGTTAAACCAGGTTTAACTATTTTTATTGATAAGGCGGTTAGGTGCTGGATGTGCACGATCTGCCTCGGAAGTTAACTGTAGTAAGTTTCTACTTCCCTAATATAATAATTGAGTAATTTAGGATCACCATCATATCTTGGCATCAAATCTGCGATTAGTTTGTAAGGTTTATTAGTTAACATCATAATCCCTGAGCGACATTGTTTTTCTGTAGCTTGACTGCCTAATGGCGCTTGGTGCAAAACAATAAAGGTGTCAAATGAACAGGGCCTGATTAAGAGTTCTGACCGCCCTAGGCTAACTATGACTACGCGCCCCCAGCCTGTCCTGTTCCTACCTTTTCATACAGGTGCAACTAATTAAATTACAAGTACCTACAGAAGAGAGCTTACGTAACCTTTTTTTTGGCAGGTGGAAATCATCAAATAACCCCTCCCGATCTTGGGCAGAGCGAAAGGGAGTGTCAGACTGCTACTGACTAAAAACCACCCATGATCCCTGTTAGCCCTTTATGTCAAGGCCGTGGTATCTCTTGCGAACAACCCGCATCCCCGACGGGCGTCAGGCCTTGCGAGCCCCCTTCCATGTTGCTGACATCTCTTTGAGGCGCCCGTGGAACACGAACGCGCCGTTGACACGGCCTGTCGTCGTCATAAGACGGACGGACGGCGAGCTAGCCCATTACTCACAGTCCACAGGCCCGCGTCTACGGTGGCCGGAAGCATCACGTGGCCCCCGACGCCCGGAGCGCCTCCCGCGGCGGCTGGGACCAGAGGTTCTCTCCCTCTCACGTTCAGCCACCTCCTTCACTAGCATCATTGCTTCGCAGAAGGAGGCGACGGCGTCCATTTCCTCCACGCTCCGGACCATGGCTTGCACTGGGGCCGGATGCGAGAGGTCTCCGCCGCCAATCACCGCTGCGAGAACACGGTGGGGCTCCGCCCAAGCGGGGCAGACCTCCACGGTGTGCTCCACCGTATCCTCCGGCCGATCCTCACAATAATGGTTGCATCCGGGGATTTCCTCCCCTTCGGTGCAGGTACCTTCTCAAACAACCATGTCCGGTGAGGACATTCGTCAGACGGACGGTGAGGGCACTGGCGCCTCTCAAGCCACCCTTCAAAGAGGGGACTTACCGCCAATATGGGGCGTGCCCTGCACGGGGTTGCGACAGTCGCTCTCTCAGATCGCACCGGAGGTCTGCGCAGCAATTTGCCGCGGCAACAGATTGACCCCCTGGTGAAGCGCTCGCTCCTCTATCGCTCCAGCCCATAGCGGAAAACCGGCAAGGAGGTTTTCCGCCTCGTGGGAGATCGTGCGGTACCCCCGGACTAGCCTTACGGCCATCACATTTTTTTGCATGACGCATGATGGCATCCACCGTCGAGCGCCACTTGCGAAAACCAAACTGGTGTTCCGCAAGATCCGGACCCATTCCCTCAAGGTATTCGGCGAGGCGGTTTGCAATTACTCTTTCTAAGAGCTTGCCCACCTCGTCGAGCAGCACAATGGGCCGGTATGCGGACGGCGAATCCGCAGGGCGCCCCGGTTTCTGAATGAGGACCAGCTTCTCCGTCTTCCAACGAAGCGGGAACTGGCCTCTTTCCAAGCTCGCGCTTAAGAACCCCTCCAGCCCCCAAGAGCCTCTTAGGCCAGGACCCAGGTTTCAGGTTTTGCCTTTACCGAGACCTCTCTTTTTCTCACTCAATCCTCCTATCCTACTCTCACCTGTGTCAAACGAAATGAAAGAAAGAAATCACAAATTTTGCAAAAAACATTGCTTTGCAATGAGAGAGGCACGCGCGGTTATGCGCTCATTTTATTTTTTAACACACGTATTTTCCCAAAATTACCAAATATTATTATATAAGTCTCAGCTCAGCGCCGCGCCCGCCCGCCCCCTAAGTCCTTGCGCCCTAGGCTCTAGCCTTATTAGCCTGTGGGTAAATCAGGCCCTGCAAATGAAACACGCTATGTGGAAATGTGAAAAAGTGGGTAAATAATAATTGCACGTATAATTGAACCCGTATATTTATTTTCAGCTTACAACCCTTAAAATTAATAAAATTACTTTACAATAACAATAAATACATTCATAAGCACCTATTTCACCACCGTCGATTGTATAGCAAAAAGCGAGTAGAACAATAGTTCTTTTCAAACTCTATGGCGGCTCTGAAGAAGTCGGAAGTTAGCTGTGAGTCACGGTCTATGCAGTTTTTGTTTATTAATTTACTCCCTACTTGGCATATTGCAGGTTCACATAACGGGCTGGCTTCTGCTTTAGGTAGCGGACAATGCTATGCGGATGCGTTGAATGTAAAGCCTCCAGCCTGGGCGTTAACATTTAGAGACAAAATTAATAAATGACAGCGCACCAAGACCCTCCTCTGTGGGGTACGAAAATCGGCTTAGGGAAGAGTAGCAAAGGGACAGGCTGGATCTGAGAAAGGGTCACCGCAGGTATTATATGTAACGGTTCGAGCTTTATGACGGCTCGGAACCTCTAACGTTTAGCTGCGCCTGCGCAGAAACAAATTTTAGGTATCAGTGGCTCAGAGCACGCGTCGTCTTGACCGTATACTCGTAATGCGTAAACCGTCACTCGCAGCTGCTAGTCATTAATAATAATAATATAATAATAATATTCCACAACTATCACACAACGCCATTAGTCCCAAGCTAAGCAGAGCTTGTGTTATGGGTACTAGACAACTGATAAACATACTTATATATTTCTAAATACATACATAATAGATAAATTACACCCAGACACAGAACAAATGATCGTGCTCATCACACAAACATTTGTCCTGGGTGGGAATCGAACCCACGACCTCCGGCATAGCAGTTAGGGTCACTAACCACTAGACCATCAGCCAAAACAATACTCATTGCCTCGACGGCAGTGGGACGGGTATCAAATATTCTTTCTTATCAACTATAGTAATAGTAATGTAATAGTAATGTTTATTCAAAGAAAACTTAGACATAGCTTACATAATATTTTAACAGGCAGGTTGAACTTAGTGTAAGTGGTGCAGTCATCTGTAGCCGAACTAGGCAGAGCCTGTATTTCGACTATCAGCGCCAAACCCCTCGAGTATTAAACATAATTATAATTTATGTGCCAGTATCATTTCATACCATATTGTTCAAAATAATTTTAAACATTTTTTATTTTTGTTTATGTTTGTTTAATTAACATTGTAAAAGAAAAGAAAAACAGTTTGTGTAGAATTTGCGTGTGGGACCTCTTATTTGTGTTAGATGAGAATGTGCGTGACTGATGTGTAAGAGGATGTGTATGAGGTGTGTGTTGTGGTGTGTGTTGTGTGTTGTGGTGTGTGTTGTGTTGTGTGTTGTGGTGAGTGTTGTGTTGTGAGTGAGCGTGCGCGCGTTTGTGTGTATGTGATAAGAGATGCTTGTTGTTATTATTACATTACAATGGTTAGGACGCTATGTACAGAAGAAGTTCAGTGCGTTCATAGGTTAGACTTTTTAGGTATTCAGTTAGTTTCTTCTTGCATTGCATTTTTGTTAACGGGTATAAATTAAGGATTCTGTTCAGCCTATTGTACAGGAATGGACCAATGGAGTGGGCAAAGCGTTGACCAAATTTAATTTTAAACAACTGAGTTCTTTCGCACACTTTGTCCTTTCTTCGTTTTTGGAGGAGTAGTGGGTTGTAGATTAGTTTGCTGTGCTGTAGGAGGACAACGCTCAGTATGTATAACTGTCTCACGGTCAAGACCTCCCATTCCGCGTATAACTCTGTGGTAGAGAAACGGATAGGCTTGCACGTCGCAACCTTCAGTACTGCACGCTGGGCGATCTCGATAGACTTCAGAGTTGTCTTTGATGTGCCTCCCCAGGATGATAGACAATATGTTAGAAGCGATTGACAAAGAGCATAGTATATCTGCTTTAGCAACTTAAAGTCCGCTATATGCCTCAGGTTTTTAAAGATATAGATGAGCTTTCGTATTCTTCCGCATAGCAGCCTAACGTGTTCCTTAAAATTGAGATTGCTGTCTATTAACGCCTAGATATTTCACTGCGTGCACGGCTTCCAGTGAAGGACACTTACAATTTTTTCCAGAGTGGCACTCGTGTGATATGATATTTCGCGTGATGCCATCTCCAGGATTTTTTTTATGCTAAAGCAGATGTACTTGGTCTTGTCCACATTTAATGTAAGAATATTACTCTGAAGCCACTTTCCCACAGTATCAAAACCCCGCTGTGCAGCACCGAAAGCCTCCTCCCATGTATTGGCAGCAAAAGTAAGGGCAGTATCGTCCGCAAAGGAAATGATTTCACCATTTGTGAGGTCAAGACTCGTGAGACCATTTATGTACACAAGGAACAAACTGGGTCCCAGTATGCTACCCTGAGGTACACCGTGTGTGATCTGAAGGTGAGAGCTTTTAAAACTTCCTGCACGAACACACTGAGATCGGCCTGTCAGGTAACTAGCAAAAAGTTGTAGTTGTGTTCCTCGAATTCCCAACTTTTCGAGTTTATCCAGTAAGAGGGCTACAGAAATCGTATCAAATGCCTTCGCGAGATCTAGAAAGATAGTGAGACATTTTTTCTTTTTATCTAAGTTCGAAGTAACAAAATGTATGAGTTTATTTACTGCTTGCTCAGTTGATTTACCTTGTCGAAAACCATATTGATTATCTGAGAGCAGTTTCTTTTTTTCTAAATATGTAACTAGTCTTGTATTTATAATTTTTTCAAGTATTTTAGATATTGCTGGTAGAATAGATATAGGGCGATAGTTATTGATACGATTTCTGTCACCACTCTTATAGATTGGACAGACTTCGGCTTTTTTAAGAACATCAGGGAACACTCCCTTCTGCAGACAATCATTTATGATCTTTGTCAGTGGAGGGACAATGATATTTTTATACGATTTGAGAAATTTATTAGTGATATTATCTCCACCACTGGCACAGTCCGATTTAAGGTCGAGGATGAGGCGTTCTACTTCCTCTTCAGCTGAATCCATGAGAACAAACGAATGCGGACTATTAGTAGCTGTGTGTGCATTGGTTTGTGTAGTGTTTACACAGTGCGCGTTTTGTTGGTAAAATTTGTTGGCTAGAGAACTTCCTACGTTAATGAAATAACTATTAACTTCGTCCAAGGATGTTTCAGGAGAGTTTGATAGGGTTAATAGTTCTTTCGGATGATTTGCTACTTTTTTAGTATTTGTAATCTCTTTTATAGCTTTCCATAGTTTTTTATTATCCTTTTGTGAATCTTGAAGTAGATTTTTTTCATACTCTAATTTAACTTTTCTTAGCAACTCATTGCAAAAATTTCGGTATCGCGTGTATGTCACTTTTAAAATGAAATTATTTGGTGCAAGCTTTGATTTCAAGTGCATCTTATCCCTATTTCTTATGCAGCGTAGCAGACCCTGCGTCATCCAAGGTTTTATGATTTTGTGACGTTTAGAGAGAGTAATATGTTTAGTATTGTTCATAATAGCATGTTGAAGACGGTCCATAAGGTAATTTAATGATAGATTTGGGTCAGATAGGTGATAAATTGGGTCAAAGTTTATTTTTTTAAGATCTTGTTCTAGGAATGTATAGTCTACTTTAGTTATTGTTGATTTTGCATACTGGCGAGTTTCCTTAGCAGTCAACGACAGTAAAACAGGGTAGTGATCCGTTAGGGTAGTTTGAGGTATTAGTGTAGTGACAGGATAATCAGTCTTAACTAACGCATGATCTAGACAGGAACTGCTGTCATAGCGGGTGATTAGAGTGTGAGCTGGTAAGAGGCAATGAGAAGCCGCTAGAGTCAGGTAGCGTTCCCCACTCAGGTTTATTTTGCTAGGACTAATGTCTATGTTGATGTCACCTAATACCAAGATCTGTTTATAGGTTGACACTGTGAGTAGTAATGTGTCAAGGGTTGAAAGAAATAGGTCAATGTTTTTGAATGAAGGGGACCGATAAAAAGCTAGAATCGCAATGCGATTGTCAATTTTTGCGACCAGACAATTACTTTCTTGCGAGTGAGGCTCCTCTACTGTTACGCTAAGGTTTTCCTCATAGTAAATGACTACTCCGTCGTTTTGTTTGGGGTTTATTTTAGTCCCGACATGAGAATAACCCGCAAGAGTTGGTATGACTGGACAACTTGAGAGCCAGCATTCGGTCAGTACAATCACATCACATTTCAGCTTCATTCTTGTTAGTAAAACTTCAAGCCCTGGCAATCTGGCATGTTACAGCTTATGCTACGTATGTTTAGCGTGAAGATAAGGAGACGATCAGGGTGCAGAGGTATTAACTTATGACAGTCTTCAAGGATAGTTTCTTGGGATTGCGATACCGACAGTTCATCGAGATTTTCTGTTAGGTTAATTATATCATTGAATTTGACGTCTGTAAAAAATGTTGCAAGAAGTGGTGGTCAAGTTTATAGAATAGTGTTTGGAATGCAATGAGATAGCTAATATAGAACTTCGGTAGGACTTAGAATTGTTTCCGTGGGCTATGTTTGGGATGTATGTTTGTATATAAAGTAATCGTGTTGTAGAAAGCGCGTTATACATAAGTGGTATTGTATGAGGTTCGTGTGTGGTTAAATGACCGTGTGATGGGGAATGTATCTTATGTATATGAGTTGGGTTGTAGTAAGTACTGTGTGTGTAGCTGTGTTTGAATTTAGTTGAAGATGTGTCTCACTATGTTAGCTAATCTTCTTTCTTGGATTCAAAATTACAGGAAACCCGTTCTTTGAGGTTACAGAAATAGAAATAATCACTCGCAGATCGTCGTAAGTCTCCGTCGAGGTGAGTCGGAATTCTCTTAGCACCCTCGTACAAATGGTCTTTATTAGCTTTATACCGAAGTATCTTCCTGAAAAAGACAGGAATGCTTAACAGTTAGACATGAAATGCATTTCATAATCATAATTTTAGCCGAAATACGTTCACTGCTGGACTTAGGCCTTTTTTTTTTTGGTGGGTGGAAAATCATCGAACAACCCCCCCCGCTCTTGGGCAGAGCGAAGGGGAGTGTCAGACTTCTACTGACTAAAAACCAAACCCATGTTCCTTCTTCGCCCTTGTGTCGGAGCCGCGTTATCCTTTCGATAATCCACAGTCCCGACGGGCGTCGGCTCTTGCCCCTGAGGCGCGCGTGGAACACGAACGCGCCGCCGACACAGTCTGTTGCCGTCATGACTACGGCCTAGGCCTCTCCCAAGCTCAGAGAACATAATCTGGCGAAATGGGACGTTATCGATTCGTTCAACATCAAATGTCAGTACAGTGCTCCTGATCAGTCGACGTCTGACCTGCTTGAGGGTTCCAAATGCCTTTTGACGGACTTCAAAAACTCCTCCGCAGCCGCAATCAACGTGGTCCCTTATTGTGTCAAAGCAGTATTAATAAAGTCTGTATTTTACTGTACAGACACAGAAAAATCTTTATTTTAATGGGATTTGGTTGATTTTAACTACTAACTAATACGTACAGAAGAATAAGCTTACCCAAGCAGTCCATAGATCCTAAACTGAACGGTATGTAACAGTTGGGGTTGCGTTTCTTCACGTTCTCAGGACTGAAGCGCTCTGGGTCGAAACTGTCTGGGTCGGACCAGAACTGAGGGTCGCGGTGGATGTGGTAGATAGGAACCAGTAGTGAACAACCTGCTGGGAGAGTGTGGGTACCTGAAAGGTATAGAAACTGTCATAGAAACTCGGGGACCGAAGTCTTTTTTTGAGAATGGAACCGAAGGACCTCATACACAACAGTCACGCTTACCACCACTAGACCAACGAGATGGATGAGGCCTATGATGGAACGAGCGTGCCTAAAATATGCCTGTTCACTCTTGCTCTGAAGGCGTACGGAAACACATATTGCCGGCAGAAACTTCCACACTTTGGCTGTGCGATAAGCGCTGATTACGACTCGCCGGGTTAATCACTTACTTGTAGCAATATCTTCATTGATAGTCCTCTGCAGCGCGGCTCCTATGGGGAACAGCCGCAGCACTTCTTTGAACACCATCTCCAAGTATGGCATCTGCTTAAAATCATCCTCGGTGACGTGTCTGTCCTCATCACCCAACACGCTCCTGATTTCTGCGTAGAGTTTCTCCTGAAAATATGGAGTGTTACTTGTAAAGAAGCTGCTCTTTAGGTTGAAGAGGTTACTTCTAAAACGACGACTACTGGAGAAGTACAGAAGAAAAAGATATGCTGCGCAAATAAAAACAAAACAAAAGAATCAATTCAAGTTTCATATCTTTTTTTTATGACATCATCTTTTAACTAGCTCTTTCCCAACTAAGTTGGGGTCTTCCAGTTGCAGTCTTACCGCATATAGCTGAATACCAGTAATTTACATGAAGCGGCTGCCTCTCTGACCTCCACAACCCAGTTAATACTGGATAATACGATAGCGTTTGGTAAGACCGGTTGTCAGACTTTTAGGTCACTGACTTTCTGTAACGACTGCCAAAGATTTTTTTTTTTTTTTAAGGTTGCCCCACACTAGGAATTTCTCCTGTATCGTGGGTGCGTTCACAAACATTTAAACTCACATACACAAATACCCAGACCCGGAACAACTATCTGTAGGTCTTACAAATATTTGTTCCGTGCGGGGATCGAACCCGCGACACGCAGCGCGGCAGTCCATTGCTTGAGCCACTGCGCTAACCGTGTCGTCATAAAATAATAAAATTAAATATGACAGCCGGGACCAACAGCTTAAATTGCTTTCGACGCACGGAAAACTCGGTACGTACCCGATGGGTGGTCACCCATCCACAAACAAACCTAGGCAAGCCCGGCTTAACCTAAAGATCGACCCGAGTTGCAGTTATTATTAAGCCACGAGCTCCGTCGATGACAATGATGAAATAATAATGAAGATGAGTTTATTTCGTAGAATTTCAGTTTAAGTGTCACATATTATTATCTATTTAAGCTAGAAAATTGCGAAAAAACATTTACCTGACATTTGGGGTGATAAGCCATCATTAACAGGACGTACGACGCTATCTTTGCTGAAGTTTCATTACTCTGAAATATTAAATTTATACATGACTTTTAACAGACTGCTAGATGTTAAATTAACATCAAAGGATTTATTTCAAGTAGGCCAGTTACGGGCACTTTTGAATTGACGAAACAAAGACAACAATGAAATGTAGGTAGATACCTACAGTCCGGGTCTCGAGGCACATTATCTGCGAAAGTGGAGATGTCTATTTTCGCCACTAATACTGTGAAAGGGTGAGTCTTTTTTAAAACTTTGACCCACACTAGGAATTCTGTAGGTTATACAAATAATTTTGTTTCAAAACGTCGTGAAGTTTACTAATTGATCGATTGAAACTGCAGTTTTGTGGACCGAAAACACCTCTACTGGACCCAATTTACTTTTTAGCTCCTTCGACCAGAAAAAAATACATTATTAACACTTTCGGTAGCCAGCATATTAGTCGAATAAATTCGCTCATTCATGTGCCCACAACCCGCCTCCCGTGACGTCATTATACGTAGCCATAGATGACTCATGGTGCTCATGCGTAGGACTCGACTAACGAGACCAAATCTAAGCCAGCTTTATTATATAAAATCTAACTAGTCCGTCAGATAGATTTCCAAAAACGATCTTTGACACGTTTTATTTTCGTCAATTTTTATTAATTTGATAAAACAAAAAACCATACCATACATTGGTATATTTTTCGATAATCTTACAGACGGACTAAACAGAATCATGTTTTTTTAAGTCAGTCAACTACCCTATTGTAGTCGAAAATATACTGTATCAAAAGTTTTTTTTTTTTTTGTTAAAACTTACCGTCGTAAATATAGTATAAGTCTCCTTCAACATTTCATCCTTATTTAACTCTTGGGACAGCAGGAACCTTTCTATAACGCTCAGTTGAGTATTATCACCAGTATCACCCTCTGGATTCATAAACTCATTCTTGCTGCCCTCTAAAGTCTTCAATTTTTCAGCTAGAGGAAACAGGATACCCTCACTGAACTCTATCATGATTTTCATGAAACGCTTTAGTGCAAAGTTGTCACTGGACACCCAGAAGACTGGGTCGATTTGTAAGTACCATCTTGTCATTCTTCTGAATACTATGTCGTACATACTGTAAATTGAAAAGGGGTTACCTACTAAGAGATAATGATAGTTTTTATCGAAAGTACTGGGCTTTTCCTGTTTCATGTCCCAATAGTAATTTTAGCAGTAGCTAGATCCTGCCATTGCTTTTTGAAAATAAATTTAAAATCTCAATTGAAATCTCTCGTCAATTAAATATGTTACAGTAATAACTACAGCCAAAACGTGAGGTGACTCGCTCAATCTACTTTTTAAAAGAAAAGCGGACTTAATTTGAAAAAGACAAAAAAATATGTTTTTACCAGGGGCTATCATCTATCACTTTCTGAAAATGTGGTATTTTCAAGGTCTGCTCTTTTGTCAATCCCATAAGTGTTTCTGAAAAAGAAATCAATACCATTAGCTCATTTACACTCTCGCGCGAGTGACGAGACAAGCTGCGAGGCGAGGCACGATTGGAGTGTGTGAATGGTGTGTTTGCGACTCGTCTCGCAGCTCGTCCCGCTCCTCGCAGCGCTCGCGTTGGGGCGACCGACGCGAGCGTCGTGTTTACACTCGCGCTCTCATATCGGTTAGTTACTGACGTTCGACCTAAAATATATAAATAATTCACAGGGTTTTATTGCGATGTATAGATATCATCCACCATCTTCTTCGGCGACGTATTTAAAAAAAAAAACTTTTTTGTAAATTAAATATAAAGTCACGTAGTTGTAAAAACTAAGTGAGGAAGGAGTTGATGCTGCTAATAATTCAACGTCTTCCATCATTGCTGGCTTAAAGCAAACTGAATGCCTCGCGAGAGTGTGAACAGACACACAATATCTCGCAAAAATCACACGAGCTGCGAGGCGAGGTGCGATACGAAGCACGAGGAGCGAGTCTAAATGAGCTATAAAATCTAAATTGCGTAGATCCTGCTATCATTTTTATTTGACTTGTAGTCCAGTCAAATTTGCCAAAATTAGGTAAGAATCTCGGAATTTGAGATATCCAGCTACAAACTTGTATAAACTATTATATTCTGGCAATCTAAAAGCTGTCTCAAAACCTACGGTAGGATGTCCGCGTCTTTTAAAGGCAAAGGTCACAATTCTTTTTGCATGTATTTTGTTTTCTATGCGTTTTTCGCTATTTATTTTGTAATCAATATTGTAGAGAATAAAATTATCCCTACAACTATTGTGTCAACATTTTTTTAACGATGCTACCCCTAAGACGACCCACTGACCGACTTTTAAGTTTGAAATACAACAGCGGTCGGAATAGGACGATGAAGAAGAAGACAGTAATTAAAATTATAAGTTGCCAAGGAAATTGGATAGGCCTTCGGCGTGGGTTGCAATCTTTCTACCGGTTGACCTTAAGAGGAAACGCGAGTGGTCTTTTCTCCATACAAACGCTCTCGCCTGTTTTCTTTTTGGTTAATTACCCTAGAGCAATGGTTTTTTACAGAATAATAAATATTAACTATTTCTATGCCCCTATGTTTTCCTTTTTGGTGATAAATTATTTTTATAAGCACTAGAACCCTCAAAAAATGCTCAAAATTGCTTGTTTAGATCGCTGTTAACAGAGTCCTAGTGTACAAATTTGACAACTATTAGCGAAAAAAGAAAAACATAGCGGCGTAGTATATAACCTCCTTATTCATTGTCTAAAATATCTTTTAAATTGGTTCAATATTGGAGGAGGAAATAGGCGAGAGCCAAACCTCGAATTCTAACTTTTTTCTACAGTTCTTTGTCCTTATCGCACGAATTTGAGGGCAGGAGGACGGAGAGAGACAGCGATAGTAGAAAGAGACAGCACTCGCATTTCCTCTTAAATAATGCTCTAAGCGCACGCTCTCCGCCCTGTATATCGAAAACGAGTCAACGTATAAAAAAATGAGAAAGAGAATCAGAATGATGTACTAAATATGTGATAACCTCCTATACGGCTCCTTTCACGACCTCGGGCGATGCGTGACATGCCCATTTGCGTTTTCAAATAAGTACGCTTATTCGTAGAGTTCATGGCCATTAAAGAGACATAATTATATACTCACGACAAACAACAATGCTGGCGGTCCGCACAACGTGGTCGTTTACATCGAACTGGTCCTTCCCTATACTCCTGAACTTGTTCATCAGATCATCCACCTCTTTGTTGAATATCTCGCCGTAGTTCTCGATGGCTCGCTTGCCGTAGTTCGGGCTGGCTATCTTTCTGTGCTTGCGCCATGTTGGCCCTGGGGAGGAAGCCATATTTTCAACGAACATGCAGGGTGGTTTAGAGGATATTAGCTGATGCCCGCGACCTCGTCCGCTTGAATGTCGGTTATCGCAACCAAAAGCAATCTTGTCATCCCCTCTTTTGGCGTGAATGCTTGACAGAGTTACTTTCGCATTTATAATATATATATATTTTTTTTTTAAACATTGCCCCACACTAGGAATTTCTCCTGTATCGTGGGTGCGTTCACAAACATAGAAAGTCACATACACAAATACCCAGACCCGAAACAACTATCTGCAGTATTTGTTCCGTGCGGGGATCGAACCCGCGACACGCAGCGCAGCAGTCCAATCGCTTACCCACTGGGCCAACCGTGCCGTCAAATTTTAATTATGAATATTTGTCACTTGCATGAATTTTTCAAGTGATTGATTCTATCCGTCAAATAAGAAAGTGGTAGAAAATTACCTAACAAAATCGCAGACGTACCTGATGATACTGTCACAAAATGCTTCGTTGTTCTGGGTCAGCTGCTTGAACTCAGTATGAGTTCAAGAAGCTGACGCATCGCATAATCGCATTATGTAGCAATAAGGCATAGGCATCATCATCATTTCAGCCAAAAGACGCGTCTACTGCTGAACATAGACTTACCCCAGGTGTCGCCACATTAATCGCATAGACATAGGTATTAGTAATTTCTAGAGCTGATAGTGTGTAGCAGTAAGTATTATAGGTTCAGAGTTGTTTTTTTTTGCTTGCTGTTTGCTTCCGTTCTGCTTCAGGAGTCCTATTGAGTTTAAGGCAAGAGTTTCCTCGTGCATGTCTCTTACAGCTTATATTCAAGAAAGGTGGTTCTTACCTGATCCGCTCAGTATTCCACCTCCGATTACATTAAACATGTACTTGTACTGAGGTCCTTTTACACTGGTCTTCGAGCTTGTCAGCAGTAACTGAAATACCCAAAAGGATGTCAAAGTTTAATATTTTTTTTCTTTAAAAAAACTTGTTCCGTAGGTAAAAGTATTTTTTCTGAATCGTGGGTGCGTTTACAAACATTTTAAAGTCACAAACAGGCAGACCCGGAACTGGCAATATTTATTGGTTGGCGCAGCAGCCAGGCGCTCAGCCACTGCGCCAATCATGCCATAATTAAATTAGCTACCAAAACTTCAAAGTTGTGAGGATACTATTAGCAGATCATAATATGAATTGCGTTAGAAAAATGAACTATTTTCCTAAATGGCCACAACGCAGTTGCGAATTTAAGTCCATTTTACACTTTTCAACGCTTACTATGATCTGCTAGGGTGGTCATTTTAGACCCCCTGTTCATCATGCATGTAATCCTTGAAAGGTCAACCAGAGATAAGCCCTACAAGAACGAATTGAATGCTCGGAACTCCACAGCCTTCTGCCAGCTTTTTGTGAGCGACAGTAGTTCATTTTGATACAAGACGTGCGGAAAGTTTGTTATTGCATTCGAGTCGGATTGAACAGCCGAGCCGTATAGCTACTATGGCGAGGGTGTTCATGGGATCGAGGAGTGCAATAAAAATTAGTTCTTACGTGTATCAAACGACGTTTTTCAATACACTTTCGAAGTAATAAAACTATAAGTACCTACCTATTTTTGTCATCAATTTTTAAGAGACTATGATTTAATTTGCTTTTTTTCGCGGTATGATTTCGCCAGGTTGAAGAAGAAGCAAACGTACGTCGTAGGTATGAAGCCGCTAAACAGCCTCACAGAAAAAAATATAAAATTCTAATATTTTTTAATCAAGAACACACAATAAATTAAATGTTAATGTTCATAAAAATAAATATTTGTTGAAATGAATCAAGTTATTTATAAATAGTATTCTTTTTATAAACTTACACAATTTAAATATTCAAAACTTGTTTAAAATGCTGGTTAGGAGTATGACGCAAAACAACATGACGAAATAAAAAATATCGCCGACTCTATATTCGGTGGTGTTTTTTTTTAATTTCATAAGTTTTAATCGATTTGGTCTTAGTTACGGTATATTTATCTGTGGTAATTTTCTTTACCGCCCGTTGGTTGTGGAAAAAAATAAACTTCTTAAGAAAAATCAGCTTCTTAAGTCGGTGACATTTTGTTTGTTTGATTTGGCTTTTTTTGTCACCGACTTCAGAAGCTGATTTTTCTTTTGAAGTTTATTTTTCACTTTTTGGTGTTTATGAAGCCGGTTGTTTTTTTTTTGCAAAAATTTTTTTAATTTTTAGTTGTGTATCTTATAGAAATATTTACTATGAAACCTATGCTTGTATAGCGTCAGAAAAAGCACGAAACACGTAATACGTGCCTATGTTTGAGGGTTGCCCTCGATTTCTCTGGGATTCCATCACCAGGATCTGGTTTCCATATCATGGTACCACTCTTGAAATATCTCCGTTCCAATAAAAAGAGAATCATCAAAATTGGTTCATAAACGACGAAGTTATTCACGAACACACACAAAAAAACGAACGAAAAATGTTCATAAATTATAAAAAAAATGGTCATAAAATGAAAAGTACTGGGCCAAACCAGGCCATACCATGATTTATGGGACCAAATGGCAACTATTCCGCATCAAACTAAAAAAGAATCACGTAAATCGGATCATAAATCGCAGCGTAATCGGTGTAAGTACCTACATACATAGAAAAAAAAAAGAAAAAAAAACCGATCGAATTGAGAACCTCCTCCTTTTTACCCGACTGCGCAAAGCAAAGAAGGGTTATGTGTTTATCAGTCTATGTATGTATGTATGTATGTTTGTTCCTATGTGGCATTGTAGAGGCCAAACGCCTTGGCCGATTTTGATGATCCGTACGTCAATCGATTCGTCTTGACCTCGCGAGTGTCACTAAAAACATTACAATAAACAATACTCACTATAGTAACAACTAGTCGCCATATTGTCAAAATGAAAAAAAAAAAAATTGACTCACCATGTCAAGTGGGGTATCGTTGAATAGGTATTTGAAAATGAATATTAGGTTTCCTTTATCATTTTTCATTTTATAAAACCGTTTAGGATATATAACGATTTAAAGTTATTAGAACAAACAATATCGCATTTCTTACTTATAACCGGATTCTTTTACGTGTACGGAATGAATATAAAATCGAATCGAAATCTACCGTCTTATAATAGTAATAACGAAGTTAATGAAAACTGACTAAAAAGTGTTAAATAAAAAAATATAGTTAAAAAACTAAAAAACCCGACTGAAAAAACGGAAAAGCAAAAAACAAGCACATTTTAAATTAAACAAAACTTGGAAGCAGGCGGGGTTCATTTGAATATTAAATTATGAAATGAAAATAGAATGGACCCCGCCTGCTTACAAGTTTTGTTTAATTTAAAATGTGCTTGTTTTTTGCTTTTCCGTTTTTTCAGTCGGGTTTTTTAGTTTTTTAACTACATTTTTTTTTGGGAAGTCGGTTAAAAATAAGAAAAACGCACGCGTGCGAAATTCATTGCAATAAAATAAATAAATGATTTGATTTGATTTGAAAATACATTTTGACTGCCTCGTTGATCTAGTGGTCGCAAGCGCTTTTGTTCATGAGGTCCTGGGTGCGATTCCCGGGATGGTCAAGGAGTTACCTATTAGGAAATTCTCAGGAGCACAAAGTCTGGATTTGTACCCTCTTGATGGCATTAGACTCACCCATGGGACTTAAACATAACTGAAGATGTGGGTGTACCTACTATTAGGTACACATCTGCCTAACCCTTCAGAGATTACAGGCGTGATGTTATGACTATCATAAGTACCTTGACATCATCAGGATTGCTCACAACAATGTTCAGGTCAGGACCGAGCCAGAATTTGAACAGACCGCCAAACTCGCCTATCAGGTCCTTCAGTACGTTTGTGAATTCTGTAAACAAAAATACGAGTTAAATGTTTTAACGTACACGTCTATTCTCAGGTAGAAAATAAACTATAGATCCAGCTAGGATTCTGCGTGAATCATCTACCTAGTCTAACCGGGATAAACCGGTAGTAGTGTGTTGGAACACTTGGAACACAGATGCACTGTCTGTTCTTTTACTCTCAAAATCCGATGGGACGAATTTCCCATACTAAGAGGAGATCAGCCAGGCCGGACGCGAGAGGTCACCGCCGCCGGTGTTGCAGTACATTTTTTATCACGTAGCGTAGTGGCGTTACAAAATATTGGAAACGTGTTTTTGTTTTATCAATTTAATAAAAATTGGCAAAGATAAAACGCGTCAAAGATGATTTATGAGTGGGGGGGCACTCATAAATCATCTTTGACGCAAAAAACAAAAACACGTTTCCAATATTTTTAGTTAAGTAATGTAACTGACGGACTAAATAGAATCATATTTTTTCAGTCAGGAAACATCCCTTTTCAATACATTTTCGACTTTTTCATCATCATAATTATCTGCGTATCACTTTGTTTAGGCTCTTTAACTGTGATTTGATTGATTAAGTGTATGTTTTAGATTTTTCTTGCTTGCAGGCCTTCAAAGCTCTTCTGGTCCCCTGCCGGAGAACGTCTACATAGCTGGTTGTACCACACAGCCGTGTAGACAGGAACAGGGACGAGACACTGTCATCGAGATCGTATGCAGATATCTTCAGAGCACGTATGCATTTTGTTTTTTCCTCGAATGGCCTGAGTACATTCCCGCACAGCGCAATTACAAACAGAACCAATGCCACCACGGTGGCGGTGGTTTGTTTACTGGTCCAGTATGAGGCTTCAATAAGGAACCTGTCTATCTTAGGAACTCTCAGCTTTATCTCCTTGAAGTATTTTTTTATCATGAAACAGGCAGTTGAGACAACCAATGGCTCATGGAATCCCGTTCCCCACAAGAACTTATTCATCATCATCATATCAGCCCGGAATCACCCACTGCTGAGTATAGGCCTCCCCTTTTTTCTGCCACACTTCCCGGTTCTGTGCGTACCATCGCCTACAATAATGCATGGGAAGTTCAGAAAAAATACCGTGTGAAGCAAGAAATGACGCCACCTGGCGTAAATAAGTACTCGATTAGCAACATTGATTATATTGTTGATGCTACACTAACTAGAGGGCGCTCACGCTGTATAAAATGTTCATGTAGTTTCTTTTTCTGTATTTTACATTCAAATAATTTATAATCAATTATTTCTATTATATAAATTTATTCCTAACTACCTACTATGTTTGTTTAAATTGAATATTATTATCATTTTATAACTAGGTATCTGATTTTAATTATCTATGTTTTAGTTTTCAAACTTGAGGGTAGGTCGAATATGAATTCATAAATAAATTTGTAGGTAATAGAAATAATTAGATTGAAGATTTAGATGAGTTAAGACTAAGCTCAATTGATTGTCCGTTATGTTTGTTTCGATTACCTCATTCGAGTGTGTTTAGCTCAGTTTTATTTTAATTTAGGTGAATTAACTTATTTCATCAAAATGAGTACGCGTTGTAATATTGTTTTCTTTACAAGAGCTCAAATAACTGATTTGCAAAATCAAGGCAAAAACTTATCGACACTCAAAACTTGTCGACTTATCTTATTGTTAACGTAAGTAGTTTAGATTTCAAAATTTTTATAAGAAAAAAAAATGTTTTATTTACGTCTATACTACTTAATAAATAATCATTATTGCGTGTTATAATATTTCTGTTATAATTATTGTTGCAGAGAAAAACAGTTGTTCTATTGGTACGACGATTTGAAGACGAGGGATCTTTGCAACACCATCAAAGAACTAGTAGACCACGGCTCATAAACACATTACAGCGTCAAATCGTGTTATGAGAGTATGAAGAAAATGGATTCCTGCCGATGACCGACTATGCTGCTTTATATGACTCAAGTGTTGACAATGCCCGTCGTGCTCTTATAAGTGAAGAGCTGCATTATAGGAGGCATGTTGTGAAACCCTGGCCCACAGAAAACCATTAAAGGACAAGATTACAGTTCGCTTTGGATCATGTTAACTTTGATTTGAGTAACTTTTAAGTCCAGTGAACACGGACGCTTATGTTTGTGGTGTAGAAATATTACGTGATAAACAAGTGGTTATGTGTGTCCAATATGTTGGTCATATTGCAGTGAACGTGTGGGGATAGATAAGTGTTGCCGATCCAGGATTTATATTTCATAATACTTAAAAATAATATTACTTAACTTTAGTACTTATTTTTTATATTAACTGGAGACCGGGTTATTATAACCTATTACGACTGACTGTTATTATAACCTATGACTTACGTATTTTTAATAACTAAAAAGTCAAACAATTTTTTTTTTTTTTTACATTACATAAGAACCTTTTCGTATGTTTTTGTGCAATTGTATAGCTGTTATCCTACCTATTTAATTCATTTAATTTAACTTTTCACTTTTGTGATAAAATAATCCGGTCTCCTGTTTGTCTTTGTTGAGGTTACAAAAGCTTCAATCCTCTTTCCGATTTTGGAAACGAATACTTAAGCTATGGCCTCAATAAGAAGTTTTATATAATATAATAATGTTGAACGATAATAAATGTCTGTTTTTGAATAATAAACTGTAAGAAATAAACCTCTAAAATTTGTGTGTTTTTTTGTTTGTCTCCGTTCATCCCTGTTGCTAACTACTACTAACTCGAATATTATATTTTTGAATGCTATGCGCACTTATTAGCTTAATGAAAACATTCCTTATGGTTTCTTTCGTATTTTTTTTTTATCATTTAACTTCTCACATCCAACCTAATACGTGTTTCCTAACTTCTTACTTACCTAACCTATTCCCAAGTCAAAGTTCATTTTTTTCTATATCTCAACAGAATAGTTTACATTTAGCTAAGACTAAGTTATAAAAATCTGCCTTCATTTTATTTCACCTACAGGTGACACCGGGTAATCCGGATATTGTCATTGCGGAAAGTAAAAACTTTAAGGTTTAATTTCTTATTATTATTTAAGTAGGAATTACAAATAAAATTTCTGTGAGGTAGAAACAGAAATAAAACTTATGCCACCTACAAGTGACACTGGGGATTGAAGAGTTTAATATCACAGTTGTGCAGAAACCAAACGCCATCTATTAATTATTTTCGAAAATTTGATTTCTACCTTCACAGAAAAATAGGCCCTAAGGTATCCATGCACTTTTGTGGGCGACTGTACCTCATCCACGTGTTTCCGGCGACTTTGACGATTTCGTCAACTTAACGATCTTTAGGACGACCCTGGATTCTTCGGCCTAACCTTGGCCACCACTCAGTCAAAGCCTTGCTCCATCGGCCATCTCTGCGTCTAGCCAGATGTCCTGCCCACGTCCACTTGAGGCGCACCACCCAGTCGTAGTAATCTTGTCCTAAATAGTGTTTCGATTAAAAATGCCCACCTCTACTTCGCACTGGGTATCCACCAAACATTCTGTTGGAGGTCCTGTTGAGGCCTTAATAAGAAGAATGACCTAACCTTCTAGTGACTATCTATCACGATTCAAAACCATAACACATCCATAGTGTGTGAACATTAAATGAGCTTGACGTGGAAGAAAACTTATTTTGAAGGCTGCTAAGTTATTTTTCAACCAACTTATCTCTTTTTCAGCCTACGATATACACCGAATGAGGACTACAGTTTGGGCTTACTTTATAGCCACAATACCTTTCCCGTTTGACCTCCACGAGATGTCAGAGACCTGTAACTTCCTGAGTGACAGACACTGCCCCGTGTTGGAAGGCGAGGTCATCAAGACCATAGTCCGCATGTCTGTCACAGAGTTCATGGTTGTGGTAAGATCAAACAAAGAAGTTAAAAATACTCCTGAAACACTGCAATGCAAAAGTGACGCTGGAAAATTTACTGCTATGCTTCAGTCGCTTATAACTTGAGTGACTGCCAGAGTACAACTCGTTAGTTAGGTTGGAGCGACCTTGGCCTCATAGTCGCAGGCAAAGCGTATATAAGGGCGTCTTCAAATATTCACCTATCCACCGCGCAGCATATTTGAAGGCGCCCTTAGCACCGACTTAGGTTAGGCTCGCTTTCCACCACAGCGGAGACGAGCAGAGCGGAAAGGAGATATGCCAAATTCGACCAATCACAGGAAGTGCGAAAGACCAGATGTAAATTGTAATTAATGTGATTGGCCGATTTCCGCACATCTACTCTCGTCTCCGCTCCTCTCCGCTTTGGTGGAAACCGGGCCTTAGTCGAGCACTCGTCTCGCTAGGTTTTGTTTAGTTACAACTGTAACCACAAGTCTGTTTTTTTTTGGGGTGTGGGAAATCAACAAATAACCCCTCCCGCTCTGGGTAGAACGAAAGGGAGTGTGAGACTTCCACTCACTAAAAACCACCCATGTTCCTTCTCAGCCTTTACGCCGGCCTGGGCCGCGGTATCTCTTTCGAAAATCCGCAGGCCCGACAGGGACCACAAGTCTTCACTCCCAAATACAGTGTAAAACTGCGCCTATTTTTTTCTCCACATCCCCTGTATTTATCAGTTTGTTGGTTTAACTACAGGGACTACAGTTGCCCTTCGAGATCAGGTTGCAGGACTAAAACTTCCTCAATATTATGTGCTTCAGATGGGTGGTCGATGTTGTGGCGCCAGGCTCCGGCTAACAACAAGCCCACAGAACACAATAGGGGCACAACTGGGCCCACGAGTTCAGTCGAACAAAATTAAATCTCATTTTAAATAGTTTTTTTTTTCATAGTTTTATTGTGGGTTCAGTTGCAAGCGGGTTCAGTTGGCCTAAAGATCACTGTTGAAGTTAACAATGTACTGAGAAACTTGAATCATTATAAAATTAGTTGTTATCTTCTTCATTAAATGCATTGGTGAATTACATTTTTATTTTATAACCGCTAAAATATTTTATTGACTTGACTGCCATAAATCTTTTATTATTTACTAGCAGCCCGTCCCGGCTTCGCACGGGTGGATATTTTATTATTATTTGAATTAAACATAGTCTGTGTTACATATCGGTGAAAGATTTTTTGTAATCGGTTCTGGGGGTCTAAAATGCAAATGTACCTAAGTTTGTTTTATAATTACAATAAAAATCATCGTTCGGAGGCAGTTAGGCGGGGTGGTTCAATTTAGTAAGTCCGCAACTACGGAACCTTACAAGGTGTTTCTCTTTTTTCGTGCATGTTCCATGATTTTTCTAAATTTCAAATTATTGGTAATTTTTCATTAATTTACAGATTATCATACAACATTTTGTCGATTCTACCTTCACGGTGTAAAAAACAAGAAAAAAATTAAAAATAATAATTAAGATTTTAATTTTTTTTGCAGAACGATAGGGATTTAGAAATCAAGAGTAATAAAACTATCCAAAAAATACATTCAGAAGCTTGTTTTAATGAAAATAAAAACGAATTCACGAGCGAGAATATTAGAACCCGCACCTACACAGTTTGTAAATATTCCTAATTTAATATATTTAGACACCAAGCTTATTAGTGAAATTATCTTGAACTGGCTGTTGTCAGCAGCTTCGCCCGCTACAACTCGAAAATTTTCCCACGGGAAGATACAATCGGGATAAAAAAATCCGATGTGTTAATCCAGGTTATAAACTATCTGTGCTCCAAATTTTATTAAAATCGCTCCAGCCGTTTAGACGTGAAGAAGTAACAAACATATACACTCAAACACTCACAAACTTTCGCCTTTATAATATTAGTTTTGACCTCATTTACCATCACTCAAAAATCGCATCGCACGAAAAAAGAGAAACACCCTACATTGGGCGTGGTCCGACACGCTCTTGGCCGGTTTTTATTAATAATTATTTATTTTAATAGTCTGTTTTTGTGTCCGTAAATAGCACAATTAACATGTTCATTAAGTGACATCTTAAGAAACAATAGGTAATATAATAATTAAGTATGTTTTTCACAAGTTTTCCATAAATCGAGGTTAACCACTGTATTTGCACAGTGATAGGGTAGCGTTAAGGAAGAGTTACCAAGGATTATTATTATAAATGAAATTAATTATAGGATTATTCTCAAGTAATCAAATGAATCTTCACACAGTTAAAAAAAAACAAATAAAACTGTTAACGAAATAGACCTCACTTATGTAGATTTAATTGACACCAATTTGTATCTGGATATATTTTTAAAGTATCTGACAGTTCGAATAAACCTAGTATTGTTGATTTATTATATAAGTACCTATCTACAAAACCCTTTATTTTGATACCCTACTCGATGGTAATGGAAAAAAAAAATTTTGAACTCCGCCATTTGGTCCCCAAATTCCTTTTTTTTAATTTAATGTAGCCTATAACACTCGCGTCATCAAGACGAATCTAACGACGACGTATATTTTATTCAAATTCCTTCATCCGTTTAGGAGTTATGAGGAAACAAAGAAACGGACATACATACTTACATACTTACATACACGTCAAACACATAACCCTCCTTTTGGGCTTCGCCGCAGTCGGGTAAAAAAGAAATAAGATCCCATTAAAAACAAAACTTGAAAAAAAAGCTAAGTCGCGCAACTCAGTTCTTCTGCCGTAAAAAGTAGTGAGAGTGTGGAGCAACGCTTTGCAACATGATAGTGTAATAACTTTCGTGATTGTTTCTATTTATTCTTCCCTAATACCAAACGTTACTCCACAGAAACAAATATTAGTACCAATGCCTATAAATGTACGGTCTTCATTGAAACAAATAACAGAAGCCGTCTATCTTAGTAACTATGGATAATCATGTGGAGAAAGAATGAAACGCATGTGATAAAAAAAAAAATAATGAATATGAATGTTGATGGATGGAGAGGGAGAGAAAAGGATGGAGGGGTTTTTTGTGTGAGGAATAATATGAAAGAGAAAGGATTAAATGATGTCGTGACGTCTGACAGTGGAGAATGGAAACAAAAAACGTGTTTCACCGACGCAAAGTAGAATGCAAAAAAAAACTTTTTTCAAAAAACAACAACCGACTTCAAAAACACCAAAAAGTGAAAAATAAATTTCAGAAAAAAACAGCTTCTGAAGTCGGTGACATTTCACATTTTTGGTGTTTTTGAAGTCGGTTGTTTTTTTTTTTTAAAGTTTTTTATTTTTTCATTTTTAGTTGTAATATTTTATAGAAATATTTACTATGAAACCTAACCCTAACTTTCAAGATTCCCTTATTATTGCAAATGGGGGAGAAATCGGTAAACATACATAAAACAATGTGTATTGTACACATCTGCATACCCCTTCAGAGCATACAGGCGTGATGTCAGGCGTCATGATAATGTATATTCAATAAACATCCAAGCGATTCCAGCAATTACAACAGATTTGCCGTCTATTTTTGAAGAGTTCCATTGTATATCTCCGAAGATCAGCACCAGTTTTCCCCAAATTAAAATGGGACCACCTCAGGAGTATTCTCTTTCGAATAAAAAAAGAATTTTGAGAATCGGTCCACAAATGGGGGAGAAATCAGGTAACATACATAAAAAAAAACTACTTACACACGAACATAGAACCTCCTCCTTTTTTGAAGTAGGTTAAAAAGACAGGAGATGATGATGATTCAGACAAATCAAAATCCTTACGAATAGTAACCACCACCTACCTTCAGGCTGTCCCATGAACAGTATGGCATTCCCAAGGAAAGGCAGTCCCCGAGGTCCTGGCATCTTCTTAGCCATCTCAATCATTCTCCTGTTCTTGTATCTCCATAGCAACCAGAAGCCTGCAATGCTGAATGCGCCAGCTATGAGATACAGCGGCCAGTTCATTCTGTAACAAAAATTATTCTTGATTAGCGTCTGTAGTCTGTCCGCGACTTTGTTCGAAAAAAGATACCTAACGAAACCAGAAGGCACTGGTTTTCCCGTCATTGTGATTATTTTTTTGTTTTGGTAGTGATCGCTGGCCCTTCATATTCAAAATCTTGAAGGAAACCCAGGTACTTATATTCCCGGTAAAAGAAGGTCTGACACACATTCAAACTGATCACAAGGCTTAACTTACGCTAACGTTCGACTTAAGCTTTAGCGTTAGCATTATTTTAGAAAATATTTATAATGACCTAGGTTACATAATTATTGTCCAGCAACTACCAACAAATGTGTAGGCTTATCGATTGGAATGCATCATATTCTCAAGAATTCACAAGTACCTATGAAAATAGGGTAAGGTTGTGCTAAGTACTAATTAGACGCGAAAGTTTGTAAGTAGGTATAGGTACCTATGTATTGTATGGATGGATAGATGTTTGTTAGGTACTCTTTCACGCAAAAACTATTGAACGGATTTGGATATTTGGCACACACATAGTTTATAACCTGGATTAACACCTATGATAGTTTTTATCCCGATTTTAGCTTCTTTTTTTTACAAATTTTGTTTTTAGTGGGATCTCCTTTCTTTTTGTAGATGTTAATCAATGATTTTGATTTTTTACCCACGACGGAACGGAGACGGTATATGCGTTTGGGGTGAGAGGTTGTTTGTTTGTTTGTGTGTTTGTTTGTTTGTGTGTTTGTGCAAATACATGTTGCCATTTTTCTCCAAAACTCCAAGTCCGATTTTGATGCAGTTTTCAGTTATGGGTTCGGGTTTGATTGGTGCATGTTCTTAGATAGGTGTTACGGTGACAACTCACCAGGGGGCGCTGCAGCAAACATTTTTTGTGCAAATCAAAGTTGCCATTTTTTTCCAAAACTACAAGTCCGATTTTGATTCAGTTTTCAGTTATGGGTTAAGGTTTGATTGGTGCATGTTCTTAGATAAAAAAAATAAAAATAAAAGTAAAAAGTTTAAAATAAAAAGCAAAATTAAAAATTTTGAGAAAACCCACGACTGTTAAAAAATAATAGAAAAAAGGATAAAATAACATAAAACACCCGGCCACCTTAAAAAAACCCAAGAATGTCCGTCGGGAGCTGAACATTGCAAAACTAGTTCATTTAATGTCAGCCCCCGACGGACATTCTTGGGTTTTTTTAAGGTGGGTGTTTTATGTTATTTTATCCTTTTTTCTATTATTTTTTAACAGTCGTGGGTTTTCTCAAAATTTTTAATTTTGCTTTTTTTTTTAATCTGTGTTAAGATTTATTTGATTACTTGAGTATAATCCTATAATTCAATTCATTTATAATAATAATCCTTGGAAATTCCATAACGCAACCTATCACTGTGTGATTATCATTTTCAAAACACTTCCTCGAAAACTAGCTCTTATTGCACTATGATTAGGTTCGACATGCAACGTATTTCGCACGCGTGCGCTTTTTTTATTTTTCCGCAACCAAGGGCGGGAAAGAAAACTACCATAAACTAAGTCCAAATCGATTAAAACACAGGAAATTAAAAAAAGAATCACCACCGGTCCACCGACTATAGAGTCGGCGGTGTTTTATTTTTTAATTTCATCATTTTGATTTGCGTCTTTACAGCAAAAATATTTTTGCTGTAAAGACGATCTAAATTTTAGATATTTTTAGATCCGGAAGACGTTGCGTTGGAAGGCCTCCCACTAGGTGGACCGATGACCTGGTGAAGGTTGCGGGGATCCGCTGGATGCGAGACGCACGGGACCGGTCAATGTGGCGACACTTAGGGGTCGTGGCTCAATTCCTAGTGAATCTAAACTGAAAAAGTTCCTAATAAGTTCTAACGCGGGGTCATCTGCTGTAGTGGGCCGTACGTGGTGAACCAGCGCTACGGTACTACGTGGACGTGCATCTTGCCCGTGCAGCACGCCTATGTCCAGCAGTGGACGTCTTTCGGCTGAAATGATGATGATGATGATGATGAAATTTTAGATTTATTTAAAAAAATATTTGAATTTTATATTTTTCTTGTGAGGCTGTTTAGCGGACTTTAGCGGCTTCTTATCTTTGCTTCTTCTTCAACCTGGCGAAATCAAACCGCGGAAAAAAAAAACAAATTAAATCATGGTTTCCTAAATTTTTATGACGAAAATGCTTAAGTATCGTTTTTAGTTAATTTCTTCGAAAGTGTATTGAAAAACATCGTTTGATCAAAATGTTCTATGTCACTTAATGAACGTGTTATACACTATTAAGCTATTTATAGACACAACAACAGACTATAAAAATAAATATAGACTACTTATAGGTAGGTGTACTTATAAAAAACCGACGAAAAAAAAAACCGGCCAAATAGTGTGTCACCCCATTCGACCCCATGTAGGGTGTTTCTCTTTTTCGTGTGATGCGACTTTTGAGCGGTAATAAATGAGGTCAAAATGAAGGCAGTTAGGTACTACAATGTAATTCAAGATAATTTCATTTATATGTTTCACTGCCGCTCTCAGAGAGCTTTAATAATTACTTAGACCATCACTTAGTAAAGGTTTTGAGTTTTGCCATACAAAACTGGCCAAGTGCAAGTTGGACTTGCACATGAAGGGTTCCGTACCATGACTTCTTATAGGTTTTCTTGTAATCTATACGTGTTGAACTAATTTCTGTATTTTTTTCAGAATTTTAGGCTCAGTAGTTTCGGAGATAAGGGGGGGGGGGGCGGAATGGTCGGACGGACAGACAGAACACGAGTGATCCTATAAGAGTTCAGATTTTTCTTTTGTGGTACGGAACCCTAAAAACTGTCAAAACCTTTACTTAGTGAAGGCCTAAGTAATCATTAAAGCTCTCTGAGTACGGTAGTTAGTATCTTAAAAGGTGCGGGTTCTATTCTCGCTCGTTTCCTCTCCCACCTTCCCCCCCCCCCCCCAAAGGTACCGATGTACAGTACCTACGGACCACATTTTTGGTGCATGTGAATTCGATAAAAAAAGGTCATCTCGATTTGTGTGCTTTTTTGGTTATTTTTGTAGGACATTTTACAGCCTAATCAATTGGTTTTTTGCACAGCATTCATTCTCGGTACCTATGCATTCAGGTAATTAATGAGGTTCCCGTGGTTATCGTGCTGAAAAATTATACAGATGTAAGCACATTTAAAAATATTCCTGGTTAAAAAGATTTCTCACGCTTCGAAACAAAAAGTAGGTATCATAATTATAAGACCTTGTAGTTAAAACCTGCTAGTTATACCTAATTAATACTTACTAGATACTAGTTTTCTTAGCTATTAATCCTTAATACTTGTTTTCTTAGCTATTAATCAAAACAACACAAAGAACAAGCAAAAAATATGTAAATTTAAAATTTTGTCTTTGACCCCCAATATCTCCATGTCAGAACAAAAAAAAAGTGATTGCAGTGACGGGGAGAAAAAAATGCCTTACGGTTTCGTTAAGGGTACTTATACACCCGTCGGGGCTGTGGATTGTCCTGTCGGGGTTGTGGATTGTCGAAAGGTTAACGCGGCTCCGACACAAGGGCGAAGAAGGAACAGGTTTGGTTTTTAGTCAGTAGAAGTCTGACACTCCCCTTCGCTCTGCCCAAGAGCGGGGGGGTTATTCTCCACCCAACAAAAAAAAAAGGGTACTTTGCACCCACATCGATCACTAATAAAAAATAATTAAAATGAATCGCCGAAATGTATGTACACACGGCTACACATCAAGCTATACAAAACCAGTATAATCAGATCGTTCATTGTGCGAAAAGATCTAGTAAAGTGAGGCCAAGATTAACTGGTTTTGTATAGCTTGATGTGTAGCCGTCTGTACGCGCATAACTTCCGGAACTACTGCACCAAATTGGATGATTCTTTCTATTTACCCGACTACTGCGAAGCCAAAAGGAAGGGTAATGATTTTGGCAGTCTATGTATGTTTGTATGTATGTACCTATGTATGTTCCACCGTAGCGCATAAACTACCGAACGGATTTTAATAAATGAGATGTCAATAGATTCGTGAGAATAGTGTCAGGGTTACATAGGCTATATATAATATACATTTTATCAATTTTTGTTATGACGGAATTTAAATGTCAGATTCTAGCCTCGAAAAAAAAAATTAGATACTTAATCATAACATCGAGCCATTACCGCCGTCTTATCGTAAGCGACATTTTTACCTAAACAGCGTTTTTTATCGCAGACGACTTTTTAAACTATAACGGACTTGTTCTTCGACTTTTCCCGCCAAAAGAACAAAGTTATAGCAAATGCTAAGTTTATCGTTAGCACAACATTTTTCTATATTTTACAGTAACCGACATAATCAAAATTATCGTAAGTTGCGTAATTATCTAAGAATTGCAGCGTAAGCGACCCTACTTGTTATCGCAACCGACACAGTACATCCAAATTTTGCAGCGTAAGCGACCCTACTTGTTATCGCAACCGACACAGTACATCCAAATTTTGTCGTTTACTATAAAAAAAGTGGCAAAAAACGTAGCGACGTTTTTTTTGAAAATTTTAACCGTTACACCTAAGGTTTCAAAAATCATTATTATACGTCAAAATTTCAACTTAATAGCGCAATTATTTATAAAGTTATTCAAAAAAAACCTTCTCCTGTAAAATTTGGTTTTTGTCGGTTACACTAAGTCGGCGGTAATGGCTCGACATGTTTGATATCAAATGAAAGGTCTTGGCGAGCACATTACAAAATAATATGTATATTATACCTATTATAATTTTAGTCCTCCGTTTGTAGTCAGGTTTTAGTTTTTAGACTTTTTTGTTTGTTATTTTTAGGACTAAGCTGTAGCAGGTAGGTATAGGAAGTAGATAGGTTGGTCTAGTAGGTAGGTAGTAGGTAGATAGTAGGTAGGTAGTAGGTAGGTAGTAGGTAGGTAGTAGGTAGGTAGTAGGTAGGTAGTAGGTAGGTAGTAGGTAGGTAGTAGGTAGGTAGTAGGTAGGTAGTAGGTAGGTAGTAGGTAGGTAGTAGGTAGGTAGTAGGTAGGTAGTAGGTAGGTAGTAGGTAGGTAGTAGGTAGGTAGTAGGTAGGTAGTAGGTAGGTAGTAGGTAGGTAGTAGGTAGGTAGTAGGTAGGTAGTAGGTAGGTAGTAGGTAGGTAGTAGGTAGGTAGTAGGTAGGTAGTAGGTAGGTAGTAGGTAGGTAGTAGGTAGGTAGTAGGTAGGTAGTAGGTAGGTAGGTAGTAGGTAGGTAGTAGGTAGGTAGTAGGTAGGTAGTAGGTAGGTAGTAGGTAGGTAGTAGGTAGGTAGTAGGTAGGTAGTAGGTAGGTAGTAGGTAGGTAGTAGGTAGGTAGTAGGTAGGTAGTAGGTAGGTAGTAGGTAGGTAGTAGGTAGGTAGTAGGTAGGTAGTAGGTAGGTAGTAGGTAGGTAGTAGGTAGGTAGTAGGTAGGTAGTAGGTAGGTAGTAGGTAGGTAGTAGGTAGGTAGTAGGTAGGTAGTAGGTAGGTAGTAGGTAGGTAGTAGGTAGGTAGTAGGTAGGTAGTAGGTAGGTAGTAGGTAGGTAGTAGGTAGGTAGTAGGTAGGTAGTAGGTAGGTAGTAGGTAGGTAGTAGGTAGGTAGTAGGTAGGTAGTAGGTAGGTAGTAGGTAGTAGGTAGGTAGTAGGTAGGTAGTAGGTAGGTAGTAGGTAGGTAGTAGGTAGGTAGTAGGTAGGTAGTAGGTAGGTAGTAGGTAGGTAGTAGGTAGGTAGTAGGTAGGTAGTAGGTAGGTAGTAGGTAGGTAGTAGGTAGGTAGTAGGTAGGTAGTAGGTAGGTAGTAGGTAGGTAGTAGGTAGGTAGTAGGTAGGTAGTAGGTAGGTAGTAGGTAGGTAGTAGGTAGGTAGTAGGTAGGTAGTAGGTAGGTAGTAGGTAGGTAGTAGGTAGGTAGTAGGTAGGTAGTAGGTAGGTAGTAGGTAGGTAGTAGGTAGGTAGTAGGTAGGTAGTAGGTAGGTAGTAGGTAGGTAGTAGGTAGGTAGTAGGTAGGTAGTAGGTAGGTAGTAGGTAGGTAGTAGGTAGGTAGTAGGTAGGTAGTAGGTAGGTAGTAGGTAGGTAGTAGGTAGGTAGTAGGTAGGTAGTAGGTAGGTAGTAGGTAGGTAGTAGGTAGGTAGTAGGTAGGTAGTAGGTAGGTAGTAGGTAGGTAGTAGGTAGGTAGTAGGTAGGTAGTAGGTAGGTAGTAGGTAGGTAGTAGGTAGGTAGTAGGTAGGTAGTAGGTAGGTAGTAGGTAGGTAGTAGGTAGGTAGTAGGTAGGTAGTAGGTAGGTAGTAGGTAGGTAGTAGGTAGGTAGTAGGTAGGTAGTAGGTAGGTAGTAGGTAGGTAGTAGGTAGGTAGTAGGTAGGTAGTAGGTAGGTAGTAGGTAGGTAGTAGGTAGGTAGTAGGTAGGTAGTAGGTAGGTAGTAGGTAGGTAGTAGGTAGGTAGTAGGTAGGTAGTAGGTAGGTAGTAGGTAGGTAGTAGGTAGGTAGTAGGTAGGTAGTAGGTAGGTAGTAGGTAGGTAGTAGGTAGGTAGTAGGTAGGTAGTAGGTAGGTAGTAGGTAGGTAGTAGGTAGGTAGTAGGTAGGTAGTAGGTAGGTAGTAGGTAGGTAGTAGGTAGGTAGTAGGTAGGTAGTAGGTAGGTAGTAGGTAGGTAGTAGGTAGGTAGTAGGTAGGTAGTAATAATGAACGCCTTTAACCGTCCTACATGGACAAGAACCTCGTGAAAGCAGAGAAAGGTAAGCAATTCAAGTATCCAGATCTGCAGTGCAAGTACGAACTTTGCATCGATAAGACATCGAGATCGTTATCGTTGTCAGTTTTATCGAGCTTGTTATCGAATTTGGAAGTACGTAACACGCGTCGACAAGATTTCGTTCGACACCTGTCAAAATGTCATTTCGTACTTGCATTTTCGATAAAATCGTTTAAATTTTAGAGTTATCTACCGATCGTTAAAATATTATTTACGTACTTGCGACATCGATTCGATTCGATAAAAGCTCATTTTATCGAGAATAACTGTCAGATTTTTCGAATCGAAGCGAATCGAGTGCTACGTACTTGCACTGCTGGCTCGCGAGGTTGTCGACATGTGGCACGTGAATGCAGCAGTCATTGTGCCGATAGTTTTTTTTTGTATAATTTTTTTTTAACTATTTTATAGTCGTGTCTGCAAAACCACATAGGTACATTTAATAACGTGAGTTGTGTAAGATTTAAGATTAGACAGGAAGATTTGCCAGAGGAACGATTTCCAGCGCATATTAATTTGTCCATGTTACTGTGCAATTGTGCATAATATACATATTGGACAGAAATATTTAAAAACTAGCTTTTGCCCGCGACTTCGTTCGCGTGGAATAGTGACTTCCGGCAGATTTTTGGTTATCTCACGAAAAAAAAAAACTATAACTATCCTATGTCCTTTCTCAAGTTCCAAACTATGTCTGTACCAAACACACAAATCGGTTCAGTAGTTTAGGCGTGAAGCAAAGACAGACAGAGTTACTTTCGCATTTATAATATTAGTTAGAATTAGGATAATAGAAAATTTACTAAATTACGTAATTAATATGATATGAGCCTCGACGAACATCTAAGGAGGCTCTCGCTTGGTAGCTGGATCAAGGGTTTGATTCAGAAGGCAGTACTTCTGGACACGGCGCGCATTGTCAGGAGGTTCCTCTCTTAAGAGCCCTGACTACCTGTAGCTCGGACCCTGTTCCCAATGCTGGTGGATTAACTATTTTTTTATATTTTTAAATGTTTTTTATATGCCTTTTTGTAATTAATATTTAAAAATGTATTTAAGTTAGAAAATGAATAAGGGAAATAATGAACGCCTTTAATTATTGTACTGATGTCGATCGTTACCTTCAAATATCTCGATAATGTGTCACTTTGGTGTATGTACGCATGATAAATGACATTTTTTGTTCATCTAGGTGTCCTCTACTCATAATACTGATTTCAAGGTGGGCCGTGATTTCTAAAAAAAAAAACAAAATGGCGGCGCGTCGACATGCCAGCTTCCGTACAAAAATGTTCAAACCTCTTTAACAAAATAATATCCTGAATATTTTATCATTGTCCTTTGTGACTTAAAAATGTATAATATTTTCACGTAATTTTGTAGTAAAATGTAGGCTAAGTAAATAAGTTTTCAGAAAAGTTTGTGCTGAAATAAATCATTTTCCTACCGATATGCATTTGGCTTCAAAATTAAATTAATAACACGGTCCCATTAAAATAGGTGGACACATTTTAACACAGCGTTCAGTAGGTCTAACCAAAGATATCTTAACAAAAAATAACATTAAACAAAGTGATTTTTTTTACTTACAATAATAAATTGCCGGTACTCTATTATAGAATAAACGCATCCTTTATGAGTAGGTACTTAAATGCGTTTTTCTAATTAATTTTTTACCATCGTCCTTATTTTGGTGGTCTGAATGATTACTGAAATGTCCACCTATTTTAATGGGACCATAATACTTACGTATATAAACGGTTAATTTAACAATTTTTTTTCATAATGTCCTCTACTCATACATACTGATTTCAAGGTGGGCCGTGATTTCTAAAAAAAAAACAAAATGGCGGCGGGTCGATATGCCAGCTTCCGTACAAAAATGTTCAAACCTCTTTAACAAAATAATATCCTGAATATTTTATCATTGTCCTTTGTGACTTAAAAATGTATAATATTTTCACGTAATTTTGTAGTAAAATGTAGGCTAAGTAAATAAGTTTTCAGAAAAGTTTGTGCTGAAATAAATCATTTTCCTACCGATATGCATTTAGCTTCAAAATTAAATTAATAACACGGTCCCATTAAAATAGGTGGACACATTTTAACACAGCGTTCAGTAGGTCTAACCAATGATATCTTAACAAAAAATAACATTAAACAAAGTGTTTTTTTTTTACTTACAATAATAAATTGCCGGTACTCTAGAATAAACGCATCCTTTATGTGTAGGTGTACCTAAATGCGTTTTTCTAATTAATTTTTTACCATCGCCATCGTCCTTATTTTGGTGGTCTGAATGATTACTGAAATGTCCACCTATTTTAATAGGACCATATATACTTAGGTATATAAACGGTTAATTTAACAATTTTTTTTTCATAATTATTATACAAAAGATTCCAAAATATACTTAACTCACCTTGGAAATAAATCGTGTGGTGATTTTGTTTGTGGTGTTTGTTTTTCAGTTTGAGCACGTGGAACAGCGGGTGTTTGTGGAACGACCACGGGTACACTGTTTTTTGGTTTTGTTCCCGCTTAACTCGGAAGCGGCTGGACCAATTTCACTGGCAGATAGCAGTAAAACACTTTACAAAAATGAGGTCTAACATACACTACTTTTATTTTAGAGAAATGATTAGCGTTCAGTGCAAAATAAAGAAATCCATCTGAAATATCGTTAGAAAAATTCGATTCAAATAGGGAAGTAATAGAACATTGGTACCTTAGAGGTAAAAATAAAGTCCTTCGAACTATTGACACCAAACAAAATGTCAAAAATCAGTTATTTTTTTTTTTTTTAATATTGAAAGAAACAAATATATTGCGTGTTGATGTTGCTAGGCCTAATTTTAGAACGTAAAGAAGACGAAGTGAAATTAAGCCAGCTTTATAAATACTTCATAACCTGTCTTCTGTATTTTTAATTGAAGCTCGCATAAAAAATATGAAGTACTAGCTGTGGCCAGCGGCTTCGCCCGCTACAACTCGAAAATTATCCCACGGGAAGGTAAAATCGGAATAAAAACTATCCTATGTGTTAAATTGTTAATCCAGGTTATAAACAATCCCGTCGGGGCTGCGGATTCCCGTCGTTGCTGCGGATTATCGAAAGGCATATACCTAACGCGGCCTTGGCACAAGGGCGAAAAAGGAACATGGGTTTGGTTTTTAGTCAGTAGAAGTCTGACACTCCCCTTCGCTCTGCCCAAGAGCGGGGGGGGGAGGGGGGTTATTCGATGATTTTCCACCCAACAAAAAAAAAAAGGGTACTTATACACCCACATCGATCACTAATAAAAAATAAAAGACCCCCCGTCTTTCGATCATTTTCCACCCACCAAAAAAAAAAAAGTTGTAAACAATCTGTGTACCAAATTTTATTCAAATCCGTTCCGTAGTTTTTGCGTGAAAGAGTAACAAATATCCATTCATCCATCCATACATACATACTTACAAACTTTCGCGTTTATAATATTAGTAGGATAAGTTACGTAAGTATAATAAATAGTTGTTTGAAAACGTAAATCGTGTGACCTGCTCAATTTTGATCTATGATGTTGATGGTATTAAAAAAAACTGGCCTAGTGGGGGGCTTCTTGAAAACGTAAATCGTGTGACTTGCTCAATGTTGATGTATGATGTTGATGGTATTAAAAAAAAACTGGCCAAGTCCTATAATTTGTTTTATTTTTTTGTTAAAGCGGCAACACAAAAATATATTTTGTGATAAGTTTGTTTTTCATAGTAGGTAATTGAATGAATGACAAAGTTTTAGTTGCGGTTTTTTAAATGTGCTATATCTCGAAAACTGCTGACTATAATATAATGGGCACAGTGGACGGGGGCCAGCAAGGGCCAGTGCCTGCCAGGGCCGGCAGTCTCTACAGAGATAACGACAAAATCGCTAACTTTCGATTGCTAATTACCAACGAATAAATTCGGTTGCAATAATGATGCTTGCAAGTAAAGCACTTGTATCGTTCAAACCAATTTTGGTTCAAAGTTTTCATTGCGATCTACAGCATATAACTTTTTTTAGATTTTTCACTCTAGTAGTTTAAAAGTTAAAGCGGGACACAGATTTTATAACTTTATGAAATGAAATGAAATGAAATTGTTTATTTAGTAAATAGGATGTAGGAATCACTTTTACACGTCATCACATTTTAAGACGATGACAATAGCTATTGACTTCTGATGTTTCAGTATTTTTGGACACGCCCACAATTTTTCCGATACCCTAGCGCCATACTACCAAGTAAGAAACAAATAGTCCAGGATCCGCGGTCCATTTTTGCACTTGATTACTATCAAGCTAATTTTGATGAGACGGCGAGACGCCCAACAATTTCCTGCACGAAACTCTCGAATTCTCGATTGTGGTAAGTAATAGGGGTAGCAGGGATAAAATATGTTGGTTTGATGATTCTCAAAAGTGTTAAGTACAAACACTTTTGAGAATCATCAGCTGGGTTTTTTTTGTTAAATCTGATGATAATTATCTAAATTATTTGAAAAAATATTTGTCCTACAAAATGTATGGTTTGATCAAAGAGTCCCCTTCCTTCCTTCCAATATGTATCGATAACGAAGTCATTAAAAATGATTACTTACTAACTGGGTTTTGGGGATTGAATATTTTCTATTAAACCCACTCTTTACAAGTTGCCTACAAGATTCTAAAAATTATATTAAGTGTTTGGCACTTACTCCACGCACCATCAATACTCCTGTACATCATAAACAACAGGCTAATACACTTTCTGGAGCCACAAATTCCAGAAGAGCAAGCAGGTTTTGTTAAAGGCAAAGACACGCGGGAACAAATCCTGAACGTTCGCCAAATTATAGAGAAAAGTCGGGAATTTAACAGCCCTGTATTGATATGTTTCATAGATTATACCAAAGCATTTGATTGCGTGGAGTGGGGCAAGCTGTGGGGGGTTCTTAAAGACATGGGAACGCCTCAACATCTTATTGACATAGTCCGATGCCTCTACCTACACATCAACAACCGCTCTTTCGTCAAAATAGACACCGACTGTTCAAATGCGTTAGGCAGGGATGCATCCTCTCACCTCTGCTCTTCAATATGTACGAAGAGTAATATCATTCAAGACTCTTTAGGGCTGGGACAAGGGGTTTATTGTTGGTGGAAAGTGGATTTCCAATCTGAGGTACACTGATGACACCGTTCTCCTTGCTACAACATTTGGCAACATGAAAGAGATACGGCACAGATTGGAAGTGGAAAGTGGCAAAGTAGGGTTTGCAATAAATAGGCAGAAAACCAAGCTTATGGTGGTAGATCGTGCGGGAAACCTATCGGGCGCCTATAACATCTAAGGCATCTATACTGTGGACAGCTTCGATTAACTGGGCTCCAATATAAGTAATGAAGGTAGCTGCGTCACAGAAATAAAACGGCGGATAGCCATGGCTAAAGATGCTATATTACGCCCCCGGAACATCTGGGAAAAACGTGGTATAAGTTTTAAAACGAAGGCCCGTTTGGTCAGAGCACTAGTTTTCCTGATTTTCCTCCATAGAGTTAATAATAATTATATTTATTTATTTTCAGGCTACTTTGGCCCATAGATAAATACCTTACAGACTAACATACATACGATATAATTGACAGCTTGTGTTAGTAAACAAAACCTTAAAACTATATTAGTATCACTACAGTTGCACTACGTCACTGTGCGATCATGTGGCACTTGCCCGCGGAAGCGTCGAAACACCACCCCCTGCGGCCAAAAGTCCTCTTCCAAGACGAGGTGCAGGTAGCATGTCGGTACTCGCACCACAAACGCCTTAAAGTTGACGTTGCGGCGCGACTCGAGCAGCTGCACTCTCGCCACGTACTTGATCTTCTGGCGCACGTACTCCACGATGTCCTCCGTCGTAGTGGTGTAATGTAGACGGGAGAGGTACAAAGGAGTGTTCGGCTTTGCGGCACGAATATGCACATTGGGCTCCGATGGAGCCGTGCCGCAGCGGTTCTTGATGGTTCGCTGACGGCGCTTCCTCCTCAACACCGTCACGAAACCATCATCAGCCTGGATCGGTTCCTTTTCAGGCACAGGCTTCTCGGAAGGAGCATTTTTCCCCACAAGTTAAGACATGGACAATCCAAACAAGAGTAAGACAGAGGATAGACGCATTCGAAATGTGGTGTTTTAGGCGGATTCTCCGAATTCCATGGACGGCCAAACGCACAAATGTGTCTATACTTTACCAACTCGATATCAAGACTCGATGGTCAACAGTTTGCCTACAGCGTATTTTGTCTTATTTCGGCCACATAATGCAAAGAGGAGATAGCAGCCTTGAAAAGCTGGTCATTGTTGGCAATACCGAAGGCAAGCGACCGCGAGGCCCGTCGCCATTTTACAAATTTGGAAGTGTCTGTCTTCCAAACGATTGGCTTTGAGAAAAAATTGTTTGTGGAACCTCAATGTCATTTTTAAAGACCTGTCTAATGTCTATAGACACCCCACACGTAGGTATAGGTTTGATGAAAAAAAAAATATAGTTTCAGTTCCATGTATGGGGCGACCCCCTAAATTTTTTTTTTTATTTTTGTATAAAAATCGTAAAGCGGTTCACAGAATACTTGTAGAGTTTCAACTGTGTAGTCTCAATAGTTTCCGAATGAAGTGGCTGTGACATACGGGTGGACAGACGGACAAACAGACATGACGAATATATAAGGGTTCCGTTTTTTGCCATTCGACTACGGACCCCTAAAAAACAGCTGGTTTGTAGTAATTTTTGATGAGCTCGTTATCAATACATGTTGGATTTAGATAATGATCATCAGATAAAAATAAAATAGTTAGTAATAGATTTTTGAAAATCATCAAATAAATAATTATAATAATATATAATCAATATATATTTTATCCCTGCTGCCCCTATTACCTACCACAATCGAGAGTTTTCGTATAGGGTAATGTTGGCTCACGGAAAATTAGCTTGATAGTAATCAAGTGAAAAAATGTACCGTGGATCCTGGACTAACATTGTGACGCGGTCAATAATAATTTATAGATGAACGGATAGCTGTCAGTGGGGCGCAAAGTGACATACGTCCGTCTAGCACCGCGCCTAAGCGCTCACTGTCGGATTGCATACGTAAGAAAGAGAGCGCGATGACGCAACGCTCGAACTTCTTACAAACCATATAATGATTAATTATAAAATAATAATTTATTAAATAATCAAAAATTAAAAACAACCAAATTTTGTATTTAAATATGATACGTTATTGTTATAAATTTTACCAACGTACGTTCATCAGTAATACAGATATTTTTGTTGGAAGATCATTTTAAGAGGTTAGTTTACCATTTTTTTGTATCGAGAAAACTTTTCAAAAACGTGTTTTGAAAACAACGAAATTATCAGAAATATGTTCAAGATTAACATATATTTTTTCCGCCGTGTCAAACTGTATAGATTTGGCTAAAAAATTGTTCAATACAAGCCTATTTGGCTCTTGTCAGCGCCTTAAACTTAAGCTAGATGGGGTCGACATTTCGTATCTGACTACCCTGAGAAGAAATGGTGAAACAAACTCAGGGATCAAAGTCTGTTTTAAAGCATGTACAATGTGTTTCATGTGTTACAATGAATTAAATAATAATAATAATTTCGAAAAGGTTGGTCGACGTCACAGGAGACCGAAGAGCTGGCAGCTACCTCGGACAAAGAATTAGTCTAGCTATTCAAAGGGGGAACGCTGCCAGTATCTTCGGAACCTTGCCTAAAGGGACTCCTTTTAATAATATATTTTAGTTACTATGGTTTTTAGTTTTAGGTTCTTAGTTCTAGTATATATTTTGTTGTAAGTTCTATATTAAATAAAATAAATAATTATTGAATATTAAAGTCTATTAAATAATAATTTGAGCATACAAAATAGGATAATAATTATAATGTCAAATTTACATGTAAAAAAAAATTGTAAAAGAATTACTTAATATATAAAATACAATAAAAAAATATACAATACGATATAATTATCAGATTTTTATGTCAATATTGTAATTACACAAAGCTTAGCAGAGCGAGCAATTCAATCCCAAGCCCCTTTGTCATCTAAATAATCAATTATTTTATAGTACCCTTTTGTACATAGTTTAGTTTTAATGCAAATTTTAAATCGATTGATTGATAAATTTCTGATGTCAATGGGAAGTTTATTGTAAAAGCGTACATTGACCCATGAATGAGTTGCCTATTCTGTGGAGGCGAGTGCGATGTACAGCGAGGTTGTGCTTATTCCTAGTATTCAAGCTATGAATATCGGACATTTTCTTAAAATTTGATATATTTTTATGAACATACAATAAATTTTCAAAAATGTATTGAGAGGCTACGGTCAGAATATTCATCTCTTTGAATTTCTCTCGGAGGGAATCCCTAGGACCTAGATTGTAAATGGCCCTAACAGCCCTTTTTTGTAGAACAAAGATAGCGTCGATGTCCGCACAGGCACCCCAGAGAAGAATCCTATACGACATGACGCTATGAAAATAACTGAAATAAACAATTCTGGCCGTATCAACATCAGTAACCTGTCTAATTTTCTTGACAGCGTAGGCGGCCGAACTAAGTTTTTTTGACAATGTTGCAATATGTGGGCCCCACTGTTATTTTGAATCAATAGTTATACCAAGAAAAACTGTTGACTCAACAGGATCCAACTCTATTCCATTAAGTTGAACATTTGTAGATAACTGCCTCACATTAGGAGTTGAGAATTTAATCAACTTGGTCTTTTTTCCATTCAGGAGTAGATTATTTACATTGAACCAATGAACAATCTTAGATAGTGCATTGTTCACTTCGTCAAAATTTACTAATTGACGTTTAATTTTAAAAATGAGAGATGTGTCATCCGCGAACAATACAATCTTGTGATTATCCCTTACGTGATATGGCAAGTCATTGATGTATATTAAAAATAAGAATGGACCTAGAATTGAGCCCTGTGGGACGCCCATAGTGACCGCAGACCCTGAAGATCTCTTGCCATTAACATCAACCCTCTGAGTTCTGTTATTTAAATAAGACGTCAGAAGGTCTAGAGCCTTGTCCCTCACACCATAATGGTATGGTTTCCGTATAAGCGTTTCATGCTGCACGCAATCGAAGGCCTTGGACAAGTCGCAGAAGACACCAAGAGCATCCTGCGATTCCTCCCAGGCCTCGAATATGCTCTTAAGTAATTCCACGCCCGCGTCTGTAGTTGACCGACCCTTTGTGAAGCCAAACTGTTTCAAGTGAAGTAAATTATTTTTATTGAAATGTTTTAACATTTGCTTCAGAATTAATTTTTCAAAAATTTTGCTCAAAGTAGGTAATATGGAAATAGGTCGAAAGTTTGTGGGGTCGGTTGTGCTACCAGATTTGAACAGCGGAATCACTTTGCTAATTTTCATCAAATCAGGAAATACACCGGAATCAACACAAGAGTTAAAAATAATTGCCAGGAAAGGTGAAATAATATCTATGATTGTTGACATGGTATGTACTGATAATCCCCAAAGATCGGCGGTTAGGTTAGGTTAGGTCTCTCTTTCAAACGATTGACTTTGAGAAAAAAATGGTTTTAGAAAACTTAATGTCATTTTGAAGACCTATCTATAGACACCCCGAGACGAATACCTAGGTTTAAAGAAAAGAAAAGAAAGAAAGAAAACATATTTATTTGGCACATGCCACAAGTGCACACAACAAAGTAAAAATTTAAAAAAAGAAAACTAAGAACTAAACACGAGATTGAGTGTGTTGTGTATCTCACGGCTGCACCAAATAGGACCAGTTCAGCAAACTGCCGAGCAACTGGTACCCGACGCTGGTTTTCAACTGGCCCTGACATGGTGATGTGACGGAAGTAAAACAGCCTTGTACTTTGTGTTATTAGTTAGTAATGTGTATGAATAGATACATACTTATAAATTATATGCAGAATAAGTGTACAATAATAACAAATACCTAAGACTTCTTAGTAATAAAATATATTATAAAATACGAATACGAGAAATCGGTTTGATGCATGGTTTTCAGTTCCATAGAGGAGACTTCCCATAACCTTTTTCTATTTATTTTTCTTAATAGTTTCCGAATAAAGTGGCTGTGACATACGGACGGACGGACAGACATGACGAATCTACAAGGGTTCCATTTTTTGCTATTCAGTTACGGAACCCTATCGGATGTCATTATCGCAAAGATATAAATCTGCAGGATGCCGACTTCTAGATCTGTTCTTTAAATATCACCTATTTATTAGTAATGTTTCGTCGGTAGGGCACGCCACGATAGTGGCGGTAAGTCCCCTCTTTGAGGATTGGCTAGAGAGGCGCCACGGCGCCCTCACCTTCCGTTTGACGCAGGTCCTCACCGGACACGGATGTTTCGGGAGGTACCTGTACCGAATCAGGCGGGAGGAAACGCCCGGATGCTACCACTGCGAGGATCGACCGGAGGACACGGTGGAGCACACTGTGAAGGTGTGCCCTGCTTGGGCGGAGTCCCATGGTCATGGCCATGGTCCGGGGCGAGGAGGTACCTTATGAGAATCATAATTTCTTGAATTTTCTTAACTTTAATCTTGTTGCTTTAATGTGTTATCATAAAATTATTAATTATTCAGGTCATCTCGACAGAACGCCACTATATACCTCGTCTGGTCAGAGAGGCCATTGAAATTACCAAATATGACAACTTTAACCGGGAGGTTTCAACTGTCGAGAGCCTGGAATCCAGTGGTTCAACTGTGTAAAAACCGAAAAAGTGCCGAAAAAAGTTCGCGAGTGGACACAGTGAGTTTTGTGTGTCGGGAACAGAATCGTGCAGTGAGTGACAATGGTAGTGGTGCCGAGCGCAAAAAACGAACAAGAAAGAGGGTAGGTAGACCGTTTTGTCTGCTCATAAACATCCACCCGCAATGACTTCAGTTTATCCGTGATCATGGTGCTTGTAACAGCGCCGAAATATCGGGAACTTGAAAATAAAACTAAACATGATAAACATCCCGTTTTCAATATCAATAAGTAATTATTATTCTTTTATTTTATTTTTTGTTAGGGATTAGATAGTAGGTACCTACTTATACCGTCAACTGCCCTGACTTTGCACGTGAAATAAAAATTAAATATTAATTTAAATATTAAATTTTAATTTCTAATTTTACACATTTAATCGTATAAAAAGCTCAAGACTTCTGTAGTACTTAATTTAAATTTTTAGTTGTCAATATTCGTGTGTAAATAAGATTTTTGAGGTATCTTAGAAATTAGGCAAAGTAACGTCTCATGGCTGTGACTTTACCTAGTGCATTTAGGTACCTACTCCAAAATATAGGTAGCATTCGATTGTTATGCTGGCACAGTCTAGAATGTAGTTAAATACACATAGAATACAATCCAATTTTTAATGACAGATTTTAGGAGTCCTATAATACCTACTTAGGTAAAATTACCTAATTAATAAAAACAATGTTTTTGTTTTTCTTAATTTGGAAATAATCATGAACCTCAAATCCAAAGAAGTTCAAGGATATCCATATTCTCCACAAAGTATTGAACAACCAGCATTTTTTTTTGTTCATCAGCTGGTGGCAGTTTAGTTGGACCTCCAATATTTTTGAAATGTCTTTGTATGATTTTGTTTAAAATGTTTTTGAAATGAAATGATCCTTAAACAAAAATAACCCCAATAAGTATCTAGTTAAATCTAGTACTTAATATGAATTTCATCATTAAAACATACCTACCTAATAGAAGAAATTAATTTGATTTGTGAATGTGAGTTTTAATGTTTGTAAAACGCACCCTCGATACAGGGGAAATTCCTGGTGTGGGGCACCGTTCTTCACAAATAAAACATAATAAATAAATAATTGCGTTGATATAATTATTATAATAAGAAATAGAACAGTATACCTTCAAACAACAAAAAAACTCTTAAAAATAATGGTGTAACATACACGCAAAAATACATCTCCCTTTTTATAACTGTAAGTAGGTAATAAAGGTGCCAACCCTAGCTAATGCAAAGTAACGACCACACGTTAAAAAAAAATTCTGTGCCTATAACAACATTTCTCGCAAAATACCGTGCTTTTTTAGGGTTCCGTAGTCAATTTGGAACCCTTATAGTTTCGCTATGTCCGTCGAGTCCCGTGCGGTAAACAGATTACACTGTCTGTCTGTCTGTCCGTCCGCATTATATCTCAAAGACTATTACGAGTAGAACTGGAAAACTGTAATTTGGCATGAATATACAAATGAGTTACGCCGAACCGTCCGGTCGGCGTATAAAGTCAAGTTTTTTTTTTTTTTAGGGATCTCTAGTTACCTACACATTAAAGTGGGGATGATTTTTGAAAAAATATGGCAAGTTTGCTCAAACAGTTTTTCGATTAAGGGATTTGTTTGTGAATTTATTACGCAAATGAGCGCAAATGCAAATTTTTGTTAGGCTAAAGTGTGCCAACCTAAACCACTTAAACGGGTTGTGTTTGGGCATGTGAAAAAAATCATGGTAGTAGCATATAATTATAACGAAAATAAAAGGAAAACTATCACAGCTAAGTAGACTTTACAAGTTTAGGAGTAATAGTCAACCAACTTATAAAATGTATCTACTTGTATGAAATATTTTCCAATAGGCTCCTACATAATGTATGGGAGCGCTGGTCTCAAAACTGCAAATGTAAGTTTGTTTTATTTTTACCGTTCGGAGGCAGGTAGGAAGGGTGGTCAATCAATTTAGTAAGTTCACATATTTTGATCGGCATCTACGGAACCATTGTGCGTGGTCCGACATGTACTTGGCCGGTTTTTTCATCAATAACAACAAAAAACGGTAAAGCTTTCAAAGTTTTATAGAATTAATTAAAAACAAGTTTGAAATATAGTTGAGAAAATATACAACTATACATAGGTACCTACGTCATACTACGACTAGTCTTCATTACAGAATAAATCATCGATATATTTTATTTATAGAACACTAGCTTTTGCCCGCGACTTCGTTCGCGTGGAATAGTGATTTCCGGCAGATTTTTGATTTATCTCGCGAAAAAAAAAAACTATCCTGTCCTTTTTCAAGTTCCAAACTATGTCTGTACCAAACTTCATCAAAATCCGTTCAGCCGTTTAGGCGTGAAAGAGTAACAGACAGACAGACAGACAGAGTTACTTTCTCATTTATAATATTATATAGTATGGAAGTATGGATTAGTATGGATGGAAGTATGGATTTTTAAACTGTAGGAAGGTACCTCACCGGCGTGCCTTGCGGACAATAAGTGCCTCATATTTTTTTTTTTGGTGTGTGGTAAATCATCAAATAACCCCTCCCGCTCCGGAGGAGGGAGCGGAAGGGAGTGAGTGTCAGACTTCTACTGACCAAAAACCACCCATGTTCCTTCTTACCATTTGTGCCGAGGCCGCGGTATCTCTTTCGAACAACCCGCAGCCCCGGGCGGGAAGGGACTCTACTTCAAATTGCATCTCTTTTTGTTACAATAAAATTAGGTAGGTAGATATGTATGTTTAATAGATTTTTTGTGGCATTACATAATAAATACTCTACCTATATATATATAAATAAGCCCCCGCCCCCGCTCTTGGGGTTATTCGATGATTTTCCACCCACCAAAAAAAAAAAAAGGGCAGAGTCATCTATAAATCTCCACGTAAGAAAGAAAAGAAAGAAAAAATATTTATTCGTCGCAGCTTAACAAGAACATACAAGGAGAAACAAATAGAAAATAAAACAATATAACGCATAATAAACAGTAAAAAAAATAGAAAAAGGATGATTAAAAAATAAATGGTTAGCATCTTGTACGTCGTGACTGCGACAAAGAGGTAACCACTCAGGCATGGTGCTGTGCTATGGGGACCCATTAGCACAGCGCTGGTTGGCACTTGAACAGGTTTCCCTTGCTTCGGCCAACCTGTGTCCGCAGGGACTTTCAGGTCAGCCATGGCAACTCGTGTCCAGGTGGGAGATTTTTAGTAAGTGGCACTGCGATGGGTCGGCTAGCACTTTGAAAGAAAGAAAGAACAAGTATTTCATTTTATTGGTTTTACAACAGGACAAAACAAATTAAAAAAAAATTAAGGATAACAAAGTAAACATCAGCACTTCTAAATGCTTATAACTTACTTACCATAAATATTTTTTTTAAAATCGCTTCAATGCTATTTCTGACGTCAACACGGTTTGTCTAGACTAGAGTGATAAAAAATATCATGCATAATATATAACTACCTACTAAAACCAAGGTTATGACAAATTCCTCCAACACAAACTCGGTCATCAAGATAGACGACACCGTTATTGAGAGAGTGACGAAGTATGTATATCTAGGCCAAGAGGTGAAAATGGGAAAGGACAACCAGGCAAATGAAATTGATAGGCGTATAAGACTAGCATGGGCAGCCTACTCCAAACTTGAGTTCGCCTTCCGTATGAACATTACTGCTGAACAGAAGGCTCGCATATACGACCAGTGTATACTACCGGTGCTCACATACGGCGCCGAGACTTGGGTGCTCACGGAGAAGATTCTCCAAAAACTCCGTGTTGCCCAAAGAGCGGTAGAGAGAAAACTGGTGGGTGTTACACTGAGAGACCTTAAAAGAAATCAGTGGCTCAGAGAACAGAGTAAAGTCACTGACGTCGCAAAGAGTGTTGCGAAACTTAAGTGGCAGTGGGCGGGCCATGTTGCACGCAAACAAGGATCGTGGTGCAAGGCCGTGTTGGAGTGGAGACCATGGGGCGAAAAACGCCCACAAGGTAGACCTCAGATGCGTTGGTGTGATGACATCAAACGAATAGCTGGTACGAAGTGGATGGAGACTGCTCAAGACCGAAAGAGATGGAAGAATCTGAAGGAGGCCTACACCCTTGGGGTTGAGAAAGGCTAAAGAGAGAAAGAGAGAGATATAACTACCTAATTATCATTAAAAATAGACTTAGGTATTACGTGTATAGGCGTTAAAATGTATCCAAATAGGTAATAGGTAGGTCCCAGGTTGATTATTACAATATTATGTGCACGAGAAAATCGCTTCGCATCGCAATGAAACGCTATGTTATGTCAAAGAATACGAGTAGTTTCCTCGTGCTCCTAGTAGTATGTGATGTACCAACTCTCTTAATCAATAAACAGTAATAAAATTTTAACAATAATCAACGCCTTAGACGCATAAAAGGTCTATAATTATTTTTTATGTCAACTATCAACTCGACGGTCCCTACGTATAATCACCAAGTGGTAGATACGTGATTTGTGTTTTATTGTTCCCTGACATTCAGAAAAACCCTAACTATCGTCCAGTTTAATAAAAACTAATAAAAGTTGGCAAATTGACCTATAAATACACACACGACATTTCCCTTATCTACCAAATTGACTTAAACTTCCGACGTAGAACAACAATAGTGGTAATCCAGTCGTTTTACGCGGGACAATCCATTATAACCCCGCGCACCTCCCCCGCAACTGCCACTTGCGAGAAATAACGTTTTTGAGTACATTTAACCTGCATCGAAATAAAACGTAATGCAAATAATTTGTCTATCTTGTGAAGAACTGTCTTTTTTGAGTGAGTCAAACACTTAAACTTTTATACAGTTTTTGTAACATGATCCGTGATGATCCCCACGTAAATGGCAATTGCGTCTTTAGTTAATTAAATACCTCCGGCGTAAAACTGAATAAGTACCACTTACATTATTTAAAACAGGGATGATTCCGCTGTTTATGTAAGTGACAAGTAATACGCTCGAAAGGCCTTTTAAAAGTTGTAGTTATTTTTTTTATAAAATAGATCAAATATGTAACCTGTATTCCAACTTTAATGACTTTCTGTGTGGTAGAACATGAACTACCTACATGTGTTTAAAACTTAAAAGTCCTCTCCTGTAAAGTTTGTCATTTGCAGTTAGGGGATTGTACGTAGGGACCGGCGAACTATCCCACGGGAAGATAAAATCGGGATAAAAACTACCCTATGTGTTAATCCAGGTTATAAACTATCTGTGTACCAAATTGTATCTAAATCTGTTCAGAAGTTTTTGCGTGAAAGATTACCAAACATCCATCCTTACATAATTACATTCTTACAAACTTTCGCTTCTATAATACTAGGCTTTCTATTTAGTGGTTTATTAACTTAATAAATAAATTAACAATTGACACGTTTAGCCATAGACATATTATTCTATGTCTATGCGTGAAATAAGCGTTCATAGGAATTTTCCTATGAGTGCTGTTTATTTAGGCTGAGTTGCACCAAAAAAGTCGTTAAAGTTAAAGTTTTTGTCAAATTTGACAGTACTATATGGGGTACTAATAGAAAAATTATATAGGTATACAAAAATTTTTTTGCAAACATTCAAACAAAGTAAGTACCTATTATATTTATTGCTTTGTCTACCTATAGCACGTATTATTTTTTGGTTGAACAATTACCTACGATGAATATCCTTGTTACGCCTTATGCAATGCTACGTTTTTAGAGACTCGAAATCTTGGCAAGAAACATTCGTCGTTCCATGTGGAAAAACGATCGGCTCTAGGTAATCACACTTTTCTTTTCATCGCTTTCGTCATCAGAACTGGTTTCTGCGAGTATTTCTTGGAGCAGGGACATGATGTCTAAAGGTTATATTCAACGCGTTTGACAATAAAATTGAAAGACAATTTAACACAAACTATAACACTAACCAGCGGAAAGTGAGCGGTTGTAGTTACTGTTAAAGTTATGACGTAATTTAACTATTTGTCAAATGGCGCAAATCATTGTTGGCTTATCCGATACTAAAATGAAGTTTCGATGTTTGTTTGACGTGTAATTTGACAGAAAATTTAACTTTAACTACTTTTTTGGTGCAACTCAGCCTTAGTGTTCGTAATTATTCGTAAAATAAAGATAATTAGCATTTTGAATATATTATTCTTAGGTTTTAGGGTTTCGTAGTCTATTGGAACCCTTATAGTTTCGCCATGTCTATCTGTCCGTCCGCACTAGGTATATCTCAAAGACTTTTAGTACTAGAAAGCTGTAATTTGGCATGAATACAATTTATGAGTTACGCCGACAAAGTGCTAAAGTAAAATATTGATTTTTTTATATCTCTACACATTGAAGTGGGGATGATTTTTTGTCGCAAAGTCCATTGTGTGGGATGTCGTTCGATAGGTCTTAAAAAAATATTGCGAGTTTGCTCAGTTCGATTAAGGGATTCGTTTGTGAAATATTACATAAGCTATAATGTGGAATTTTTTGTTAGACTCAAGTGTGCCAACCTAAACCTCCTTTACGGGTTGTGTTTGGGCGTGTGAAAATATTCATGGTACCTAGTAGCATAATTAACGAAAATAAAAGGAAAACTATCACAGCTAAGTAGGCTCTACCCGCCTTAATAATAAAAATAGTTAAACCTGGTTTAACTTACGCTTGGTTTATCTCGCATGCCAATTTGTTACTAACAAAAATATGGATAATATGATTCTGAAATAAACACTTTTGATTTTATTTTATTTATTTTATTATTTATTAGCCGACGGAAGCACAAAATCGGCAGAACAGTGGCGAAGAGTAAGGTCATATTATTAAAACCAAAAGAGTAAGAGCGCAGGTCGGATTGCGCGGCACGCCAGCATTAATGATCTCATCCGACGTGCTCTGGCCACCGCCGGTGTGCCTGCTGTTTTGGAACCCAATGGGTTGGCACGCGTCGATGGGAAGAGACCAGATGGTATGACCATAATGCCGTGGAAGTTGGGTAGGCCTTTGGTGTGGGACGCAACTTGCGTCGACACCCTTGCGCCATCCCATCTTCCTAGCACGGTGAGCTGTGCTGGGGCGGCTGCTGCAGGTGCTGAAAACCTCAAGCGGCGCAAATACAACAACTTAATTGGCAGTTATGTGTTTGAGCCGTTTGGGGTTGAAACACTGGGGCCTTGGGGTCCGAGTGCTCTCCTAATTTTTAAGGAAATTGCCAAGCGGTTGGTCGACTCTTCACGTGACCAGAGGCCTGAGGGCTGGCCTATTCTTTGGCCAAAGAATCAGCATTGCCATCCAACGTGTGGTAATGCTGCCAGCCTTCTGGGCACTTTTCCTGTTGACAGCAATGTGGACGAATTTTTTAACGCCCTGTAATTCTTCTCTTTTTGCTACTTCTATATAATTATTTTAGTTCTGTAAATTGTAGTTTGTACATATTGTAAATAAAACTTTCATATAAAAATAAACCAAAAAAAAATATTCTCTAGAAACACCGTTAATTTAAATAGCTTATATATACTTGCTATTACACGCTTATGACTTCTTTACTTATCAAGTACAGACGGCTACACATCAAGATAAACATTTCCAGTTTACGCTGATCTCGCACTGTACGGAAACCCTATACAATGCGAGACCAGCTTACACTGGAACAGTATAGCTTGATGTGTAGCCGTGTGTACCTATACCTAACCTATACCTAACTACTTATCAACAATAAACTCTAAAACTAGCTTGCAAGATACTATTCGTTGCTAAATTAATTTGTTTTTCTTTTAAGTACTGCGTAGAATTTAGGGCGAAAGTAAAGGGTAAAGCTGCAGACAGTAGGAGGAATGCGTCGGTAACTGTTGGAGGACGTGGAGTGTCTAAGAACAAACATCACTCTTCCAAAACCTGCTGGAATCCAGCTTTATTCAAATGAAAATGTGATACGCCTTCGTTTTCGCTCCTCTTCAGCAACACTCAACATTATTAAACGTGTCATTCTTAAATTCTTATTCACGAAAATAATAGAAAATACTCTACTGGAAAAAAATAAGGGATCAAAAAAAAAATTTTTGGGCAATTTTCAACAAGCCACGCAACGCCAGCAACTTTTTTCGAGAGAAAATTGTCGTGCAAAAAAATAAAAAAAGGAAGTCGTAGCTCCAAGTGTCTTGTTTTTGAATTTTGTAGCGTCAGCGGTTTTTGAGTAGGTAATCTTAGAAAAACCAGCAACAAAAAATAGGTACGGGCGTGGTTTTTTTTTTTTTAAATTAAGCACTTTATGGATTGGACGCTTTGTTCATTTCGCTTAAAATTTTTCTTTTTTTTATAGACCTTGACACGTACACTTCTCGCCAAGATATTGGTTTTTAAATGGAAAAAGATCCATTTTTTAACGGGGCAACGTTTTAAAAAATAATTACTACTTTTTTTTAGTTACATTTTCAAATTCATGTGACAAAAAGAAAACGAAAACGCAATGGCTAGTCGTTAATGGGAATCCATTCAAGTTCTTGAAACCCACCCACCTTTAACTTTCTGTGCGATCATTGGTTGCTATTGCAAATAAAAATGACAGCACGGTGGGCGTAGTGGCTGAGAGATTGGACTGCTGCGCTGCGTATCGCGGGTTCGATCCCCGCACGGAACAAATATTTGTATGGCCTACAGATAGTTGTTTCGGATCTGGGTGTTTGTGTATGTAAGTTTAAATGTTTGTGAACGCACCCACGATTCAGGAGAAATTCCTAGCATGGGGCACCGTTTTTTTTAAAAAAAGGTCACAATAATCGATTTTTTGCTTTTTGCAAATATTTCGTTTCGTATTTATGATCAATATTGTAGAGAATTAAATTCCCTATAACTTTAACGATTTTTTTATACGTTGAATAGTCTTTGAGATACAGGGCGGAGAGCATACGCTTAGAGCAAGATTTAAGATCAACTGGTAGGAAGATGGGATGGCGCAAGGGTGTCGACAGAAAGTTAAAGGTGGGTGGGTTTCAAGAACTTGAATGGATTCCCATTAACGACTAGCCATTGCGTTTTCGTTTTCTTTTTGTCACATGAATTTGAAAATGTAACTAAAAAAAAGTAGTATTACTACTTTTTTTACTAAACAGTTGTATGAGTGAAAATATTATGGTAATTATGTTTAGGGTTAAAGGCGATATGATAAAAAATAGTAGGAGTTTAAATAAATATTTACAATAATGATATTATTAATTACAATTTTCGGAAACATGAGTGTTATGAACATCGCCGGTGGCACTACAAATAGTGAGAATGAAAACTTTAGGATGAAAAGTTTTAGGAAGAGTGATTATTCGGATTACAAATCGTTAGGAAGAACAATTTCAGGTAAAGAACTTTAGGTGAGCCAATATGGACCCGTATATTTGTTACTCTTTCACGCAAAAATATATAGGTATAGTGGTATACCTAATAATAATAACCCCCTTTTTTGCGAACAGAACAGTTAGTTAAATTTTAGGATGGAAAATAATAATTTTATAATCTACAATATTTAAATAATAATGTAAACAATTCATTCCACTCAACAATTCATTCTCTCAATTTCCCCGAAATATTTTCTTTTCCCGCGTAAATTTTGACACCACAGAAAAAAAAATGTCGCGCCACTCCAAACCAAAGAGGTTCTTTATAAAGGCTGTATGTATATTACTTACATTTAAAAGTAAAACGTCCTACCACACACAATATCAACTGTTAACTACCCCGGGTAGGTACCTACGTGACTATAATAAAAATGTACTCAGTATAATACGTGCGAAGCATAATCAAATGATGGAACAGAAAGGCAAGGCACAGTCTTGTTGTGGAATTATTTACAGTGGATTAAAAAACAGTATTTCTTGATTTTATGGCTGAAATAATTTTGCCAAAATGCTTCAAGATTGAGTAAGTAATGGTCTTGAACAAAGACTGAAGTACGTTAGGTATAATTATCCAGCTTTTCGGACCGCTCATCGAAACATTTTCCTGCATTCTTATTAATCCGGACTGTGCAACTAAGAGGATTTGATTCAGAACAAAAACAGTTTCTTGGCCACTGAAAACCAAAAGATTGGTTCAAATCAATGGTTTGCTTCAAATCTTTCTGTTTTCTATCGGAACTTTTTGGCAAGTGGTTTCTCAATTCGATAGTATTTTTTTTTTATATTTGCCAGAAATTAAAGTTATTTTAGACATTGTTTGTATTTATTTAAGTTAAAAAAAAAAAACTTTTCGAAGTGCAACCCTACTTCTAGAATATTCTAGAAAAAATAACAAAATAACCCACATGGGTACTACTATAAATCAGTAGATACATTTGAAACGGTTGCTCTACAATTGTACCGAGGAATATGCAATATATATATTTTGGGGTGGTTATGAATCTACCTCCTAGCGGTCCACCCCGGGCAACGGCACCACATGTCCACACGGACTGTGGTGACGGCTGAAGGATCCATATCATGGAGCAAAATAACCAGGTGCTTCATGATCCATATATAGCGGTGGTAGGCTTCGGCCGCCTGGCGCGCGACCACCCTCCCGCCGAAGTCCGGCGCCAAACAGCTTGTCTGTGTTCCGTTGGTGTGCGGGAGTGCCAGTGCCATTGGGAAATAGAAATGATGATCAGTTGCACGGCTTTGGACCGGCCTGGGACTCTATGCAACTCTGTACCGGGTGACTCATACTGGAGGGTAGCGGGATCCGAGGCACGGTCTCTGTCGTTGGCCGACCGCAGTTAGTAGGGGGCCCAAGTACTGCGCTAGCCATGTGGGAAAGGCTGCCCCGCCAACTCGCGAAAAATCCCGAAATGCTCCACTGTGCCAGTTGGCGACTGGGCGGGAGGCGGTTGGCGTTGGGTAACCAAGTCGTGTCTCGATTATCCCTCTATTTTCTCACCAAACTACTCCTAAAATAGAATGAAAAAGGTTAAAAAGAAATCGGTAACTAAGCGGCTGCACTTCCTCCCACATAAAGTGCACCTCACTAACATCAGGGGGTTGAACTCTAATCTCGATCCGGTCCACCACCACCTCGAGACCGAGAAGCCGCACCTATTCTTTTTAACGGAGACGCAGATTGCGACTCCGTCAGACGTGGCGTACCTCAACTACCCAGGTTACTCGCTTGAACATAAGTTCGTAAAGCGGCCGGGCTGGGGTCTGTGTATGTACGTCCGCGATGACATTTGCTTTCGGCGTCTCCGTTGCTTTGAAGTTTCGGGGTTATCTACAATTTGGATACTGGTGGACACCGGGGTCGAGAAATCTCTCTACGTCGGTGTCTACCGGTCGCACAGCGGTGACCAGGAGACAACCAAGCTTTTTGAACACCTAATGGAAAAGGCGGATTGTGCCCAGCAACGGTACCCAACGGCGGAGCTTCTTTTTCTGGGGGACTTCAATGCCCATCACGATGAGTGGTTGTTCCCGTTCCAGAAAACTGACCATGCTGGGAGAGAGGCGCGCAGATTTGCATTGTCGCTATAGTCGCTACATCTCACCCAGCTGGTGAATGAAGCTACGCGGGTGCCGGATGTTCTCAAAACTTTCTCTCCACTCATCATGTATGTTTAACTCTACATAAGATATTACGAAGTAAAGACGTATTAGTATATAAACAACTCTTTTATAGCTTATTTAGAATTAAAAATATCGTATAGTTAGGACAGATCTCGCCGCCACTCGACCTGTTGCGTATTTTATTTTGTTTTGGTAAAACTACTGAATCAATTTACACGAAACTTTAGAACTGATATAACAAATGTACAAGTAATATAGTGACAGTGTTTTTTTAGGAGACCTACATACATTATTCTAATAAGATCCCAACTCAACTCCCTCACGGACCGCCTAGTTACGTGATTACGTCATCGCATGCGTCATCTGACCTTGTTCACTAAAACGCTTATTGCTCGAGTTCTATTATCTCTTATCTCAAACGGTAAACAGTTTCGTGTTTCTGAAGAGCTAGACGATGTATTATTATATAAACAACTCTTATAGCTTATTTAGAATTATAAATATCGTATAGTTAGGACAGAGGTCGCCGACCTCGACTCTGACTCGACTTGTTGCGTATCTTATTTTGTTTTGGTAAAACTACTGAATCAATTTACACGAAACTTTAGAACTAATAAAACAAATGTACAAGTAATCTAATGACAGTGTTTTTTTAGGAGACCTACATACATTATACTAATAAGATTCCAACTCAAAATTCTTATAAGATTCTTATTAGCGAACTGTCATTTTAGAATTGCGAAATAACCTTGAAATATAAATAAATACGAAATTATTTGCTTCGAATACACGATATAATGATTTATCACTATATTTTACGTTGATATTAAGCATTAAGTGGCTAAGTTAATCACTTTTAGAGGGTCATAAGAGAGCCGAATACGGTAATCATCAATACACACGTGTATCATACGACGTTTTTCAACACATTTGTGAAGAAAATAATACTGAAAAATCAATTTCAACAGTGAAAACCAGTTGTGAAAGTTGTTTCAAAAGGCAGGAAAAATTAACCACTATGCACGACAAGATTTTGACACATCAGCTGAATCGGCTGAATTAAAAAAAAAATCGTGAATTTTCAGCATTCGATTTTAGAATGAAAAACATGTGAAACCTCTTTTGGCACCATCCAGAGACATGCTATCCAAGAAGGAGGCCGAACGCGTGGGGAGAGGGCCACACGAGAACAAGACGCCCCAGGCGTCGGAAGACGCAATTCGGTTTTAGTCAGTAAGAATTTCCAAACTCTCTTCCGCTCCATCCAGAGCGGGTGGAGTCATTTGATGATTTCCTATCTTAAAAAGTCATTGCAAAGTCACTGACTTTCGAAAGTAAAGTTATTTTTAAAGAGAATTTCTTCGCAAGAGAATGATGATGATGACGTGTAACATCCATATATCCGCACTGGTTCCTCGAAAGACAGTATTTCCCTATTACATGAGCTATCAAGATAAACACCAAAATTACTTCAATCTTTCATTTCTCCTCATTTAAGTAACTTGACATACCTACACTTTGTTTTTTTTTGCAATAAAGGCCGTTTAGTAACTTCGTACAATACGACCACGTTTAAAATGGTCTATTTACACAAATATCAACATTTCGAAAATGAACAGGTTTTTCCTTATAGTGATGACATAAAAGATTAACCACACACACATTTATTTTGACACAAACAAAAACATTAATAGGCCTACATTTGTACATTGGCAAGGTTTATTGCTATTAAGTACAGTACGCTCAAATTATCTTGGCAGCTCCGAACTTCGTGCAGGTCATTTTGTTACAACGAATGTATTAAAGTGTTATGATATTTACTTTATTTGTATTTCTCACTGTTTAAATTAGATATTTTCTGATCGTTTAAGTATTGGTTTATCTGGCAATAACAGTTTTATTCCCAAGTTTACATGCGTAAAATTTCGCAAAGCCTATGTTCAGAGCTGCCAAGATAATTTGAGCGTACTGTAAGTACATTATTTCGGCACAATCTCCGTGTAGAATGCTAATCATTTAGGTAAATACGTAGAACTTGTGTGGCTAGAATAACAAAATAAATGTTTTCCTTTTCATTGAGATCTATTAAGTGAGCTTTATTTATTTAAACAGGAAAATAATGGGTTTGTTAAAGTTAAAATTGTTACTAATAACCGCTATTAATAATATTTTATAGAGGAAAGATTTGTTTGGTTGTTTGAAAAATTACTCAACCGATTTTAAAAACTCTTTCACCGTGAGAAAGCTACATCTTCACCGAGTAACATGCGAAGCCGCGGGCATCAGCTAGTAATATTATATTCAAATTATTTATTTGTCGGAATATGGTACATTACATGGTCTTAAATTAATCAATGGTTTAAGTTCTGCCACGTAGGGCGCGCAAATATACCTACCTAGAGGAAAGATTTGTATTTTTGTATGTAACGAATAAACTTAAAAACTACTGAACCGATTTGATAAAATCTTTCATCGTTGGGAAGCTACACTATCCCCGGGTGACCTATTAGGCTACTTTTAATCCCTGTATTCTCACGGGAACGGAAACTACGCGGGAGAAACCGCGTGACGTCTGCAGCTAGTTAATAATATATTGGAACTAATACAGTGAACTCCTACCTGCAACGGAAAAACACCACAATTTTTTTTTTTAAAGTAGGTAGGTACCTATTGCAAAAATTGGTGTTAAACTAAACGTATGCGACTGTAAAATAGATTGTTTTGTTGATTAGTATGTCATGTACAGGGTTGGGCAGTATTTGAATTACTTGTAATTAAAATACGTAATTGAAATACAAATAAGTACGTATTTTGTATTTGTATTTCAATTACTTTCTTAAAATGTAATTTGTAATTCGTATTTCAAATACCTGATGACGAAGTATTTTGTAATTAGTATTTCAAATACTTGAGGCTTCAAAATACATTTTAACAAAAATACATTTATACTTTCATTTAGCGATCGTGAGTGTGAATGCGAGGCGAGAGTGCAATGATGGTAAAGCAGCTATTAGAGTTGGCAAAACTGCATCTGTTATGTACACTGGACGTTATCTGTACGTCAAAATTGGCCGACAAAACGCAAAAAAATGTACTTTGAATTGTCAATGTCAAGCTAAGATGGCAAGTCATAACGGCTTAATTTTGCACGTGTAAGAAAATTAGGTTGTTGAAAAAAAATTGGGTTTTTTTAACAAAAAAGGTTAGAGTTAAAACTTTTAGGTTGGTTATTTTGTTTTTAATTCATTTTTGCCACCGACTTCCAAAAGAAAGTGACTTTACACTAAACGTTTTATGATGGTTTTTGAAGGCCGTTATTTTTATTTTTGAAATTTTTTTGTAACTATGTAATTTGTATTTTGTATTTCAATTAAAAATAGCTAAAATACTGTATTTTGTATTTTATATTTCAAATACCTTACTTAAATGTAATTTGTATTTTAATTACTTGCGATACTGTATTTTGTAATTTGTATTTCAACTAAAGCAAAGCATGTATTTTGCCCAGCCCTGCATGTACCAGACTACCAGTTATCCAGGCCATTCATGCTCCAATGTTGATTTTTTATTCAAACTTACCATTTGAAGACTGAAAATGAAAAAAAAAGACGGGTTGCACTCCGGGAGTGCCGGCAGAAGTGAAAACTTGATTATTAACGTTGAGCATGTTTGATATTTTGGAATGGTTAGGGAATAATTTTGCACCAATTGCTTTAACAGTATAAAAGTACTATCATTTATGTGGTAGAATACAATATTGATTTATTGCGCTATCGTACACAAACATGACAATTTATATTACATTAAAAATTTAACACTTTAAAACTATTGCAATTATTTTACATTAAAAAGTTTATCTCTCCGAAAAATCAACTTTCATCCATAATTTCAACGACTTTTTCACCATCATCATTACCAGAACTATCATCGCCAATCTCTAAAACTGATACGATAGGTTTATGGTAGCTGAAGTAAGAAACGAACAGTTTTGATTCGAACCTATTTAAATGTCTAATAAAGACCGCATCAATAGTAGTTTTGTATTTCGTTGTGCTAAGATTGCGATCATTCGACATAGTTAAACCAAATTCATTATTTAAAAATTCAATTATTCCGCCATAACTATGCTAACCCATTTATTTTGTCTTTCCCTGTCCTCCGATCGGAACTCCGATTGGTAGGAGGAGCGGGAATATTTTTTCCCATGCCTCCGATTAAGCATCATAAAAACATTGTACAGTCTAGTTCAAAATAAATTATTTTTGTATTTTATTGACTGTACAGTCGACATCGTTAACGTTCAGGGTCAAAATGTCCAACTCCCACACGACTAGTCTAAGATCGATAGTTTCCGAGATATAGCCGTTTCAATTTTGACAGCTGTCATCCGAAATGTAGATCTCATTGAGATCTATCACTTGTCCCTACACACAACTAGTCTAAGGTCGATAGTTTCCGAGATATAGCTGTTTCAATTTTGACAGCTGTCATCCGAAATGTAGATCTCATTGAGACCTATCACTTGTCCCTACACACAACTAGTCTAAGGTCGATAGTTTCCGAGATATAGCCGTTTCAATTTTGACAGCTGTCATCTGAAATGTAGATCTCATTGAGACCTATCACTTGTCCCTACACACAACTAGTCTAAGGTCGATAGTTTCCGAGATATAGCCGTTTCAATTTTGACAGCTGTCATCCGAAATGTAGATCTCATTGAGACCTATCACTTGTCCCTACACACAACTAGTCTTAGGTCGATAGTTTCCGAGATATAGCCGTTTCAATTTTGACAGCTGTCATCCGAAATGTAGATCTCATTGAGACCTATCACTTGTCCCTACACACAACTAGTCTAAGGTCGATAGTTTCCGAGATATAGCTGTTTCAATTTTGACAGCTGTCATCCGAAATGTAGATCTCATTGAGACCTATCACTTGTCCCTACACACAACTAGTCTAAGGTCGATAGTTTCCGAGATATAGCCGTTTCAATTTTGACAGCTGTCATCTGAAATGTAGATCTCATTGAGACCTATCACTTGTCCCTACACACAACTAGTCTAAGGTCGATAGTTTCCGAGATATAGCCGTTTCAATTTTGACAGCTGTCATCCGAAATGTAGATCTCATTGAGACCTATCAATTGTCCCTACACACAACTAGTCTAAGGTCGATAGTTTCCGAGATATAGCTGTTTCAATTTTGACAGCTGTCATCATTATTATTATTATTATTAATTATTATTAATTATTATTATTATTAATTATATTATTATTAATAATAATTATTATTATTATTAAGCGCCCTGCGCTGCCTAAACGAAACAGTAGGCCCAGGCATACATTTTCGCCGCGCCGTAGAGAGGGGATAGCTGTCTACTCTCCATCCGTCTTACGCTTTTTCGATCAGGGTCACGTGGTCACGTGTCCTGACGAATTTTCGATCAGGGTCACGTGGTCACTTGTCCTGACGCGAGTTTAAGATTTTATACCCATCACAGAACAATTTCCCAAAGTGCTCAACGCCGCTAAAGAAGTTTTCACTTCAAAAGAACCATTACTTTGAGTGTTTGTAGTTGTTGTGAGTTTTTTTTATTTCATTAGTGTTATCAATATTATCAATTCTCAGCAGTACCTATGCGAATTATTGTAACCTTACCCCTATTTTTGGAGCAAAGTTAACCGTAAAGCTACGTATTGGTTCTGGCTGCCATTTATATAGATCTTTGGCAGTCGTTACAGGTGTGACCTGAAATTCTGACAACCAGTCTTACAAAGGGTATGGTATTACCCAGTATTAACTGGGTTGTGGAGGTCAGATTCTGATGGGCAGTCCATGTACAATAGGACTGGTATTCAGTTGCATCCGGTTAGAATAGAAGCCCACCCCAACTTAGTGGGAAAAGGCTAGGCAGATGATGACATCGAAATGAATTTCGATAAATTGCTGTCGGTCAAACATTTGCTACGGCGTAGTACTCGCTACGCCGCGCGTAGCAAACACTACGCGCAGGATGTACGAAATTAATTAAGGCGAGGTTGCAGTACTTTTTATGATTTTTGAACCTATGAAAATGTAACTAAATATGAGTTTTTTAATAAATAAAAATCATTACATAAAAATTGAACATACTCTCAAGTAAATCGTAAAGATAGAAACGCGATTTAGAATAATCGGCTCGATCATTTTTTTTATCAAACATGACTCTAAATTAAAATTTTAAACGTGTACTGCTAAGACATTTCATCATGAATTTATATGAAAGTTATATCAGTAGATAGAACTTTTTATTCTGAAGTAAGTAAATTGTGAAAACAGATTGTATAATTTCTTTATCATTTTTCTCCAAGAAGAAAAAACAGTCAATATTTAGGCATTATTTCACGCCGGGCAGTCGCTGCCGTTCGTCAGAACCCCAAAGACTACAATATCAGTACCCGCCTAGACGTGATTGAGGTAGGACCTATGTCCGTTTTGCTGGCGCACGAATGTCCCGCTAATTTATCGAACGATTCATTGATAGAACGTAGTGTAAAATATTTAAGTAAGTTAACCCCCGACGCAAAAACGACGGGGTGTTATAAATTTGATATCGTAGAGCTCCCGAATGGATGAACCGATTTTGTTTTTTTTTTGTTTGAAAGGTGAATAATTAGTCGGTAATGTAGGTACTTATCTATGTGTGATGAAAATCGGTCCAAGATGGCATCCGCCACAAAATGATGAATTATAAATATATTTTTTCACATTTTTGGTTTTTCCGTCATGGGTGTCGTTTTCATGGTTTACGGGGTCGCTGATTACGAAAATGAAGCCAAAATGAAAATCCAAGATGGCGGCCAGGAAAATTTTTGGTTTTTCCGTCATGGGTGTCGTTTTCATGGTTTTTTGGGTCGCTGATTACGAATTAATACCCATGTTACTTCTTCGCCCTTGTGCCGAGGCCGCGGTATCTCTTTCGACATCCCGCAGCCCCGGCGGGGTCGACTGACACCTCAATCATAATTTTCGAAGACTGCTGAAAAAAGTTCACCAAAAAAGCACTTGTTGAATAGACTATAAGGTCTTCTGGATATGTACACACGGCTACACATCAAGCTATACAAAACCAGTATAATCTGATCGTTCATTGTGCGAAAAGATCTAGTAAAGTGAGGCCAAGATTAACTGGTTTTGTATAGCTTGATGTGTAGCCGTGTGTACCTACTTGTACTGTGCTGATTGTATTCTGTAGGTTGATGGGGACACATAATTTGCACACAATTTTTAATTCACAGTTAAATCGGCATCGGGTATTTTATTCAAGAATCAGAATTTGTGTCTGCTGTTTTTTTGTATATCTCTCCCGTTTTTCGCGTCTCGGCATTTAATTTATCAATGATGCCATAATGACATGTTATTTTGAATTGTTCTCTTTTCCTGAAACTTACTTCAGGAACTGAACCATCATTGGGCATTTCGTTTCTTCGTCTTTGACGGGTGTCTTTGTATTCCACATCTGGTAGCTTTTCTTTTGCGCGGGCTTCTAATGAATCAAAGTCGCATGCACTAGCGGGCAGCGAGTGGGTTAGCGAGAGGGGGGTTGTGACTCTAGGTCGGACTCTTATGTCAACTTAAAACGCGTGAATTTTCAAATTAGTCCTATAAATTTTTTTGTGGGTTTTGGTGACGAGACATCCCGTCTCCGTCACACCCACGCCAGAAGAAGCACAAAAAAAAAGACGGGTTGCACTCCGGGAGTGCCGGCAGAAGTGAAAACTTGATTATTAACGTTGAGCATGTTTGATATTTTGGAATGGTTAGGGAATAATTTTGCACCAATTGCTTTAACAGTATAAAAGTACTATCATTTATGTGGTAGAATACAATATTGATTTATTGCGCTATCGTACACAAACATGACAATTTATATTACATTAAAAATTTAACACTTTAAAACTATTACAATTATTTTACATTAAAAAGTTTATCTCTCCGAAAAATCAACTTTCATCCATAATTTCAACGACTTTTTCACCATCATCATTACCAGAACTATCATCGCCAATCTCTAAAACTGATACGATAGGTTTATGGTAGCTGAAGTAAGAAACGAACAGTTTTGATTCGAACCTATTTAAATGTCTAATAAAGACCGCATCAATAGTAGTTTTGTATTTCGTTGTGCTAAGATTGCGATCATTCGACATAGTTAAACCAAATTCATTATTTAAAAATTCAATTATTCCGCCATAACTATGCTAACCCATTTATTTTGTCTTTCCCTGTCCTCCGATCGGAACTCCGATTGGTAGGAGGAGCGGGAATATTTTTTCCCATGCCTCCGATTAAGCATCATAAAAACATTGTACAGTCTAGTTCAAAATAAATTATTTTTGTATTTTATTGACTGTACAGTCGACATCGTTAACGTTCAGGGTCAAAATGTCCAACTCCCACACGACTAGTCTAAGATCGATAGTTTCCGAGATATAGCCGTTTCAATTTTGACAGCTGTCATCCGAAATGTAGATCTCATTGAGATCTATCACTTGTCCCTACACACAACTAGTCTAAGGTCGATAGTTTCCGAGTTAGAGCTGTTTCAATTTTGACAGCTGTCATCCGAAATGTAGATCTCATTGAGACCTATCACTTGTCCCTACACACAACTAGTCTAAGGTCGATAGTTTCCGAGATATAGCCGTTTCAATTTTGACAGCTGTCATCTGAAATGTAGATCTCATTGAGACCTATCACTTGTCCCTACACACAACTAGTCTAAGGTCGATAGTTTCCGAGATATAGCCGTTTCAATTTTGACAGCTGTCATCCGAAATGTAGATCTCATTGAGACCTATCACTTGTCCCTACACACAACTAGTCTTAGGTCGATAGTTTCCGAGATATAGCCGTTTCAATTTTGACAGCTGTCATCCGAAATGTAGATCTCATTGAGACCTATCACTTGTCCCTACACACAACTAGTCTAAGGTCGATAGTTTCCGAGATATAGCTGTTTCAATTTTGACAGCTGTCATCCGAAATGTAGATCTCATTGAGACCTATCACTTGTCCCTACACACAACTAGTCTAAGGTCGATAGTTTCCGAGATAAAGCCGTTTAAATTTTGACAGCTGTCATCTGAAATGTAGATCTCATTGAGACCTATCACTTGTCCCTACACACAACTAGTCTAAGGTCGATAGTTTCCGAGATATAGCCGTTTCAATTTTGACAGCTGTCATCCGAAATGTAGATCTCATTGAGACCTATCAATTGTCCCTACACACAACTAGTCTAAGGTCGATAGTTTCCGAGATATAGCTGTTTCAATTTTGACAGCTGTCATCATTATTATTATTATTAATTATTAATTATTATTAATTATTATTATTAATTATATTATTATTATTAATAATTTTATTATTATTATTATTATTATTATTATTAATTATATTATTATTAATAATAATAATAATTATTATTAAGCGCCCTGCGCTGCCTAAACGAAACAGTAGGCCCAGGCATACATTTTCGCCGCGCCGTAGAGAGGGGATAGCTGTCTACTCTCCATCCGTCTTACGCTTTTTCGATCAGGGTCACGTGGTCACGTGTCCTTTTTTTTTTTTTTTTTTTTTTTTTTTTTTTTGACGCGAGTTTAAGATTTTATACCCATCACAGAACAATTTCCCAAAGTGCTCAACGCCGCTAAAGAAGTTTTCACTTCAAAAACCCACCCTTAGGATGGATTTTTTGTGCTTTTTCTGGTGCCCCCTAGACGTGATGCCCTAGGCAATTGCTTAATTTGATTAAGGGGTAATCCGTCACTGCTAGTTATTATTTATAAAGATTTAACTAAAACTCGCAAGATTGTCGAATATGACATATACGTACTTAATACCTACTTAACTGGTATAGGTACCTACTCTTATATTTAATTTTATCAATGCTGCAATGGCCAGACTTTAGTATATTATGTCCTTGCGCTTGTTAAGCACAATACCAGTCTTTTAATAGAACCTATTAAACCGACACCTTTGGTTTAAGTTTTTGCTGATGATGATTGATTATCTGCTCTTAATTGGAATCCTATTGATTTAAATAATAGGTAAAAAAAGGATAAATGTTTTAATGCCAAGACATAAACTAAAAACTCTTAATTAATTCGAAATATTATTAGACGGTTTTGCAAGTAAGATAGGTAGGTACCTTACTATGAGTTTATACGAATTTGTGTACCTACTTGTCACGGCTAATAGCCGAAGCGGTTGAACCTAGATGTAAGTATCTATCCTACATTCCTAGAGGAGCTCGTGGCCTTATATAGGGGCTGACTCCACGAGCGGTAAAATCGTGGCGATATTATCGTCATAGCACGTATTTCTATACATTCTGGCTCGCCGCGATTCTCTCGCTCGTGGAGACATCCCCTTAGTAATAATAACTGCCACTCGGGTCGATCTTTAGGTTAACCCGCGCTTGCCTAGGTTGGTCTGTGGATGGGTGACTGCCCATTACATACCGATTTTCCTACGTGCCTCGGAAAGCACGTTAAGCTGTTGGTCCCGGCTGCCAGAGGTATATAGATCTTTGGCAGTCGTTACGGATAGTCATGTCTGACAACAAGTCTTACCAAAGGGTATCGTATTAGGTACCCAGTATTAACTGGATTGTGGAGGTCAGATAGGCAGTGGTTCCATGTAAAATACTGGTATTCAGCTGCATCCGGTTAAACTGGAAGCCGACCCCAACATAGTTAGGAAAAGGCTAGCCTGGTGATGAATATGAATTGCGTCAAAAAACGTAAAATGGACGTTACGTTGCGTTTTTAACGCAATTCATATTATGATCTGCTTACGTGGCCATTTTAGACGCCCTAGCTATTATTTAAATTTTTCGTCGACTTGGGGTACCTACGTCAGACAATTTTTATTTTTGCAAGAAAACTAATAGCGATTTTCTAAATCGCGGTGTTGAGATTTTCCACTGATGGTAGGTATAAATAGGTAGGTACTAGAAACAAGAAAAACTGTCAGCTATTATCAAAAAAACCACAGATTTTTTTTTCAATATTTTACTCTATCGGCGTAGGTAACTCATTTGTTTCATGTCAAATTACGACTCTTTGAGAATAGTGCGGACGGACAGACCATAAAAAGATCCGACGAGTTGAGAACCTCCTCCTTTTTGAAGTAGGTTAAAAATAGACTTATTACCGTCAAACCGTGCCACTTTACTCAGATTCAGTGACGGATTAAGACTTCTTGATGCCCTAAGCAATCCACGCCTGTGGGCCCCCCTATCCGTATGTCAACTAGAATTGGTTTTTAAACCTTTACCGCCTAAAAACATTCGTTTTTTTTTGTAAAATATGATGATGAAATGTAAAGTACCTTATAAGTGGAGTAGGTGTGACAACAATAAAAACCAAAGCATAATTTATTACCCGACTGCGGCGAAGCCCAAAAGGAGAGTTATGTGTTTAACGTGTATGTATGTATGTCCGTTTCTTTGTTCCCTCATAACTCCTAAACGGATGAACGAATTTGGATAAAATAAACGTAGTTAGATTTGTCCTCGTGGCACGAGTGTCACTGGCTAGATGTCAAAATTAAAAAACAACGAAAATTGCGGATTTTGGGCGCTATATTGTGTGGAGTTCGAAATATTTTTTTTTCAGGGTTTCATTAAAAATCGTATAAAAAAAAACATAAATCGTCTGCGAACTACTTTACGTGACTAACTTAAAAGCTATAAATAAAAAAAAATGTTGAAAAACCCCACTAAATAGAAACTGAAAAGCAAAAATCAAGCATATTTTTTATTAAACAAAACTTGGAAGCAGGCGGGGTCCATTCTATACAGGGTGTAATAGTACCCTTAACACAAACGAAGAACACTTGTTCCCCTCACCACTGCAATCGTTTTTCTATTCTAGACCATACTTGGGAACCTTCTAGTTACAGAGAGGTCAAAGTTCAAAATTTTTCACAGCTGTTTTTATAAATTCTAGTTTTTCAAGTTTATATAACTTAACTTAAATTACCTCTATAACCCGTTAACTATTGAAAGCATCCACTAGCACAATGTTTTAAGAGTGCTACATTGAGTTTTACCGTAATATGTGTTTTTTGATCCCCAAAAAAAAAGTCGTTTCCCAGCAAACATTTTTGCGTAGGGCTCGCCTAGGGGAACTTAGTTTGATGTACATGCTTGGTTGACGGCTGCGTGAAGGGTTAATTCTTAATTTACACCCAGTCTTTTCTTATTTTTATTAGGTATATTCAAATGGACCTCATTCAATATGCTTGTATTTTGCTTTTCAGTTTTTGTTCAGTCGGGGTTTTTAGTTTTTTAACTACTTTTTTTTATTTATTGAAATGCGTTTTGCGGCTTTGCCGGGTAGGTATTGAATTCACGGAAGCGTCTAACGTTTTTAACATATCGGACTCTATGTATAATATCGATAAATTATCGAGCCTTTCTTGTATCATCTTTGTCCTTTTTTAATATTTTTAATTTTGAAAAAGATCGTTTCGCTGAGCAATTTGTAATCATAAGCGATAAAAATATACGCAGGGCTGTTTCCACATTAGGGGAAGCTGATTAAATTTTATCATCATGTATTAATTATGGGGTTATGTTATGACCTAGGTCGGACTCTTATGTCAACTTAAAACACGCGAATTTTGACGTGAGAGTGAGAAGTGATGCCCTAAGGACGGATTTTTTTTGTGCTTATTCTGGTGCCCCCCCAGACGTGATGCCCTAGGCAATTGCTTAATTTGATTAAGGGTTAATCCATCACTGCTCAGATTTCGTGCCATTTTTTCTTCAACTTTGATTATTTTTTAAAATAAAATTGCTTTCAATTTGTGATTGTGTTATCCTACTATAAAACAAAGTCGCTATTTTTGTCTGTTTGTTTGTTTGTATGCTTAAATCTTTAAAACTACGCAACGGATTTTGATGCGGTTATTGGATGGGAATAAAATTCTGCCATCTTAAAAGTAGGTACTTATGCCATTGAAAATTCGCCCAGTTAAACATTCGGCCAAACGATAATTCTATTAAATAATTGTTTTGCCTTAAACACATTTGTTCAAAGAAGAATATGCCAAGTGTGTTATGCCAAATAAATTTTGGAGCATCAATTTAAGTTTCTGCCAGATAGATGGTACCCACGTCAAACACATAACCCTCCTTTTGGGCTTCGCCGCAGTCGGGTAAAAAAGTGACAACCCTTGTTTTTCGTTTAATTTCAGTGAAAAACTACAAAAAAATAAATGTGACTTTGCCCAATCAAATTTGACAGGTATGATGAACACTTAAACGTATAGTAATAAGGTCCTATGATAGATTGGTTATTTCTGTATACCTAAGGATATCTAAATCTGATATTCTTAAGGTAAAAAATAAAGAAATTACTAAGGTTTTTGCAAAGTGGGCAAACTTGTAAAAATAATAATAATAATCTTTATTATGAACATCTTACAAGGTTTCTTTGAGGTGAGACCCTGACCTCCAAACTATATATAGTAAAATACTGTATCATGAAGGTCAGTTCCTTCCCTTCACAAACGTGTTATTACCTAGGTATCTTATACTCTATGGCCTATGCAAAGAATATTTCATTTATCATTTACTAGCTGATGCCCGCGGCTTCACCCGCGTGGATGTCGTTCAAATTATATACTAAAACCTTCCTCTTGAATCACTCTATCTATTAAAAAAAACTGCATCAAAATCCGTTGCGTAGTTTTAAAGATTCAAGCATACAGACAAACAAACAGACAAAAAAGCGACTTTGTTTTATACTATGTAAGCATTGATGTATTATGTAAGGATTAAAAGTGTTTGAAATATTGAACATTTAAGGATGACCGTCCATTCCGATATCATAATGACTAGACAAATCTCTGTAAAGTAGTAACTTTGTGGAATTACTAAAAATTTTCATGGGCGAAAGATTGGCTTATTTCACTATTTAAATACTTGTTTATTCTTACTTTAAGCTAGCCACGAGTTTAAAATTATAGGAGCGCTCAGCGCCTGTTAAAATAATGGGAGCAAAGTGACGTAGGTATGTTTGTTGTACTCGTTGCTCTATTTTCTGTAATAGGTAACTAAACAGCGCTTAGTTCTATATTATTTTTATAATCATGGCTGTATTTTAGGAACGCATGATGACTGCTTTATTCTCACCAAGCTCAGTAATTGGAAAATGTGAGAGAGAGCTTATGCAGCAGCAGAAGTTTATGAAGTGATTACGTAATAAACTCCTGAGTCTATTCCTAAATTCACTTTTGTGTCCCGTACACCGCATCTTGCAAACAAGCGTATCCGACGCGTATCTGATTTCCGATCGATCACTTGGTCAACTGACGCAATTCATGTTATGATCATCTGCTAAAGTGGCCATATTAATAAGACGGCTTAATGACCAGGAGGTCTCCCCTGGTCATTGAGCCGTCTTAGGAGCTGAGTTTTAAGAGTTGGACTAAATGCTTAGGAATCAATAACCTCACCAAATCAACTATGGTAAATGATTTATTCAAAATCCATATTGTAACTTTCTATATAAGACAAGTAGAATTCTACTTTCTTCAAACACTTCTTCACTTTGCTTATATCTAAATTAGGTAAATGTTCCTGTTCATGGTCGGCGAATTTTCTAGAAAACTCTGCTTTTTCTTTTATAGTCTTTTCTTCAGGTTTCTCTTTTTTTTCTATAGATTTAGCCTTTGTAAGTATGTGGTGTAAATGTGATAGGGCTGCTTGGCAATAGTATTTCTCGTTTTCTTCACTGGGTCCTCTGATAATTAGGAATGTGTCCTTTTTCATTACTGTGAGACTTGCTTCGTCTGTCTGAATGAGTTCACTCTGAAATAAAATTATCAAGAAAATCCTTACATAGTATAAAACAAAGTCGCTATTTTTGTCTGTTTGTTTGTTAATTGTTTGTATGCTTAAATCTTTAAAACTACGCAACGGATTTTGATGCGGTTTTTTTTAATAGATAGTGATTCAAGAGGAAGGTTTCAGTATATAATTTGAACGACATCCACGCGGGTGAAGCCGCGGGCATCAGCTAGTAAATTTATAAAATAACGCCTGTAATGGTAATCTCTGAAGGTTTAGGAAGAGGTGTACCTCTTAGTACACCCACATTTCACCAGTTATTTTTAGGTTGTATGTAATATTAGGGGCAAGTCTATTGCCATCAACCAGGCACAAATTCAGACTCAATGGCTGCAACTGAAAATTCCTAACGGGAAAACTCGACCCAGGAATTGCTACCAGGACCTCATCAGCAACAATGCCCTTGTGACCAATAGACTAACAAGGCAGTCTTTTTATCTGAATGTGACACACAATATAGACTTACACATATTTTGATGACATGTGTATTTTACTGTATGGGGGTATAAGAGTAGTGAAGGACCAAAAAAACGATGGATGAACTATGTTAAGAATTATATGGCAAGAAAGGAGGTGTCTCAAGAGATGACAAGAAACAGAGAAGTATGGAAGAAGAAGAAGACATGCTCGCTGACCCCAAATTAATTGGGATAAGGGCAAGAGAATGTTTATGTGAATTTACTCTGCTGAGAATTATTATTATTATAGCTAGCCTCTAATGTGAAATGAAATCCCACAAGCTACTCAAAATGAGCAGGGGAAACATAAGACTAGTAGTAGGGATCGCAACAGGACACTGTGGACTCGATAGACACCTGACGATTATGAAAGTAAAGGAAGATCCCATATGCCCAGCATGTGGAGAAGCAGAAGAAACAAGTTTCCACCTTGTGGCGGAATGCACAATGTATGGGCCACTCAGATGGGAAATCCTAGGAACAGATGAGATTAATGAAGAGAAGCTCGCAGAAATCTCTACCGAACAACTGGTGAGCTTCTGCAAGGCAACAGGAAGATTCGCGATGCCGCCCACCAGTAACCCATGAAGGGGATCCACCAAAATGGGGAACTGGGCGAAATAATCCACAACGAAAGGACTGATCGCCCGTCTGGTGTCTGCCGGCGTCCCGAAGATAAATAGTTGTGGCGGAATGCACAATGTATGAGCCACTCAGATGGGAAATCCTAGGAACAGATGAGACTAATGAAGAGAAGCTCGCAGAAATCTCTACCGAACAACTGGTGAGCTTCTGCAAGACAACAGGAAGATTCGCGATGCCGCCCACCAGTAACCCATGAAGGGGATCCACCAAAATGGGGAACTGGGCGATATAATCCACAACGAAAGGACTGATCGCCCGTCTGGTGTCTGCTGGCGTCCCCGAAGATAAATAGAAAAATAGAATAGCCTCTAATGTCCCACTGTTGAGCAAAGGCCTGCCTCCATTCCTCCCAACGGTCACAATTCTGTGCAACTTCTCTCCAATTCTCAAGGAAGATATCCAGTTCGTCCCAGCATCTCCTTTGTGGTCTGCTGAGAATATTTTTGTTTGTAATTTGGCTACTTGGCTTGCTTTGGTTACTTTGGCTTTGCCTTTTTTTTACTTTGGCATATTTTTGTGCTTTTAGAATATGTAAGTATTAAAAAGACTACCTGAAGACACTTCTGTGCAACGGACTCCAAAGCGATGGCTGGATCATCAAAGTTGGCATTGCTATCCAAATTGTCACATATATTGAGCAGACATATCACTGCCTCTCTCGGTTCTATCTCTCCATTGAAGTACCGCAATACGAAGGCATACGATGCTAGCACATTTGTTATGTTGTTCTTGATTGCCGGAGATGGTGTTACTGCCTGAAATGATATTATAGGATATTAGATTCACTACTGTACAGGTGTATTTACTAAAAGTAAGAATTTATGACAAGAAAAGAATTTGAGTTTAAGTTTTTTTTTTGTTATAGGTAGGCACTATAAATGAACACATTCTGAGAAAATTTAAACAGTCAACCTAATTCCAATCAATAGATACAGTCCGCTAACTGACAGATCAACTGACGGACAGAGGAGGCTCAGTAATCAGGTTCCACTGGATACCCTCCAAGTACAGAACTTGAAAATAGAAAGCTGAATAAGCATATTCTTAGCCTATTTCAACCATTTGTCGTCAATTTGCAGCAAACCATGTAAGAAAAGCTGTTTGTCTAAGTAAATAAGAAGTTCAGACACAAGCCAAAAAGCTTTTCTGCTTTCTAGTCTATTGTACCAACTAGGATAAATGCACACTTACAGTCAGAGTCTCAAACTTAGGAACAGCTTTCAACTCCGGACATAGCTTCAAAGCTTCTCCATCATCCACATTAACACCAACATCCTCCACCAGTTTCTTATCCCTTCTATATGCCCACCATGGATCCCACTGCGGCATAATAGACCCTACATCCCCTTGATTTAAGAGTGCTTCAAATTCATTCCTCTCATCTTCAGTCAAGGCATTCCATACTGCATCTGCATCATCAAGGTTCAAGTCTTTTATCCGGTCTTCAAGGTCTATTCCAGGCTCATCATCGGAATCAGCCGGTTCGTCATCATATTCTATCAAATTGTCTATGTCAATGTTGTCTACATCCTCATTCTGCATTCGTTTTAAAATCTCCATCATTTTGTCTCTGGATTCGTCATCAGCGTGGTGTGACGTCAGTTCGTCGTTCACGCATTCTCTGTAGAAACTTTCCGAGCATTGCTGGTGCTTCTCCGACTTGTAGCAGTCTAAGGAACAGTAGAAAATTTCGCAGCGAGGGCAGCAGTATCTGCTCTGTTTGTCGTCGCAACTGGAAGTTTAGATAAAATGTACTTAGTTATTTAGTTGTGCTTTAAAACATATAGTTTCAAGTTGGTTAGTTAGTTACTTTACAGGAATATATATTAACAAGGGACCCCGCGGCAATACAAAACATTACAACGAGGTTAGATAATTATACTCACAGTCCACAAACATTTTGATTTATTTTGGAAGCTTTACTCTCAGCCATTATAACCTGTTCTTGTAAAATATAAGTTGACAAATTAAACTTAAATAAGAAATATCCAGATCACAAATTCACTGTTTAATTCCCGGTGTCCCACCCACCCAGTAATTCCCGGCATCACAATGAATTTCTAAAACTTAAACTTTAGCTAGACAGACAGTCAGTTGACTTGACATTGACAATGACATAGGCCGCGTTCCGTATTACAAAATAATCGCTCACAGCGCTCACGTCTATATTTTGCGTTCCGAATTAGATATCACAAGACAGCTAAGACCTGTCATCAATTCGAAACGCTCGTTATCGCGTTTATAGTGCTCACTCGTCACGTGATAACAAAAACATAACCTGCATGAGAGAAATTCCCCGTTAGGCTCGTCTTGTATATTTACTTGAATACTCATGGTAATGAGACTCCAAAGCGTAGACAGAGAATGGTATAGACAAGCTATTAAAATAATAAGAATTACGAAAGTGAGACAACACTAAGGCAAAATGTGTATGTGTGAACAGGACATAGCATCGTTTTTTCGTCTCTTTTTGCGTATCGGTTTTTTGTTGTTTGCCATCACTAGCTGATGGCAAACAATATTTGTAAGTAATGTCAGAATATTTTCTTAGATAAAAATTGTTATACGCTTATTTTGTGTAATTTGCAACTTAGTGATATTCCAGAAAGTAATATTAAGTGTGTAGTGATGGTGAATTGCTGTATATATGGCTGTAAAAGCCGTAGTGAACGAAATCAACCAAACATAACCTTTCATCGGTAAGTGGCATTTTCCATCTATTACATCAAGTAAATCAAATGATTATTGTACGTACAACTATTTTCTGTCAATAACAAGTAAAGATAATTGATAATTTCATCTAGTACGACGATAATATTATCATACCTTGTTTGTTTATATTACCCGACCAAAGTGTGTAGCAATACAGGTTCTATTTCTATTTATCTTCGGGGACGCCGGCAGACACCAGACGGGCGATCAGTCCTTTCGTTGTGGATTATTTCGCCCAGTTCCCCAGCAATACAGGTTAGGTGGTTCTCTTTGTCAGTTCATGTCATTTGTCATTAATCGGATAATAACTATCGCTGTCTCTTACCGAATACGCTGATGCCTTGTCTATACCTATTCTCTGTCTACGCTCCAAAGAGATTTTAAAGAACTAATTGACTGTATTTGTGCGACTCCAGCCAGTGAACCTCAGCTGTGAACACACGCACACACCCAGCCACACACACACACGCATCAGACATCTGCCATTTTTTACTTTGATTTTGACAACGCTCACGGTGATATTTATTTGGGGCATGGTCGGTGTAATCGCAAGATGGCGCATGTCATGACGTCATCTATGACGATTCAAGGGACATCGTTAGCGCGCTCACAGTAATTCGGTACGGGTTTATGGACGCTCAAATCGATTACAGCGTAATTCGGAACGCACCCATAGAAAGGTGACAGCAGCTGGCTGTATGCCATTGCCATTTGCATTTAGTTCCTGCTTGGCTTATACTACTTTGCATTTCAATCTTTTTGTCATAGATCTATAACATTTTATTCTGTTCTCTGATCCCGTATGTATTCAAAACAAAAATGAGCAATATTTATTAAACATAATAACGATTAACTATCTGTTTAAGCTAGAAAGCATACTAAACACTCTATATGCAAGAATTGTACCTATTGCAATTACTAAACGTAGCTGTCAAACCGAATAAAAATAAAAATAAAACTGTCAATGTCAAACTCACTGATTTTCGAAATGGAAATCAAAACTAAACAGGTAAAACAAACAATAAAAATCGATCGAATAGTATGTATTATTAAGTTTCTACATTCTGAAATACACTTGTGAACATGTCAGAGCCAGAACTAGTGGAGGACTTCTTTGGGGTCTACTTATTGTACAGCATCAATCCTAAATACAAAGGGCGCACATACATTGGTTATACACGGGACCCAAACAGGAGAATAATGCAACATAACAGGGGGACATGGGCTGGAGGGGCTAACCGAACTAATAATAAGGGACCCTGGTACGTATCAAATAGTTTACTGACTAGAAATGCTGAATTATTCATAGTTTTACTTTAGTAGGTTAACTACCGGCGTTTCGTGCTAGAGGCTTTTTACCGTAAACTAACGTGCAACTCAAAAGGTGACTTCTAGTTTTATTTATTGACTAGTAAGGCAATGAAGTCCTTAAATGTCCAATATTCCAACTACATTTTGGGAACAGTTAAAAAAACGGTATCTTTTTTCTTTAAAATTAAGTTTTTTTTAGGAAGATGGTGATGATAGTGCATGGATTCCCTAATAATATTTCTGCTCTAAGGGTAAGAATTTGTACCTCTATATAAGTATCATAATAAGCTTTCAGAAAATATGAAACATCTTTTGATATTTAAATTAAACTAATATTTGTATTAGTAAAGTCACAATATAACCACATATTTATAAAACAGTGTTTTGTACAATTAAATAACTTGTAGAACCAAGTCAATAATGTCTCTTTTTCAGTTTGAATGGGCCTGGCAAAACCCAGCAAAGACAATAAGGTTGCAGCACCTAAACTTAAAGAAGATCCCAAGAAAGGAGACTGAATTCAAATTTAAACTGAGGGTTCTGAGTGAGATGCTCCGTGTAGGACCATGGTGTCGTCTGCCTCTGATCATAAGATGGCTGGAGTTGGAGTATTGTGAAGAATTTCCTGTAAGAATTCTTTTATTTTTTCATATCTACACAATTGCAGCACCCGGAAGAGGACAGGGTCATGTGACACATATTGTGAGATGTTTATGTCCAGCAGTGGACTGCGATAGGCTGTGTTGCTTCATCTACATTACAATGTATCATGTCTTAGCAAAAACATGTATAGTGAACTCGTCTAACTTCGTAATAATACTTATTAACTTAGTAGTAATAAGTGATATTAGTACTAATAAGTATTAATATCACCGAATTAGGCGAATCACAGAGTTAGATGAGTTTACCCTATGCTCTTGATTTTTTTTCGTATTTTACGATCTTTTTACATAAACCCACCCCCTTTTCCCATGGAGGTTGGCAGAAAACACGCCATCACCTGACTACCATCTTTTTACACCATGTTTTTAAGGAAATAAATATTATTCGTATTCTTCTTGTTTTATACTTTTGTTTTTCTGTTCTTCCTCTACTCTTGTAGCCATCCAATATCATATTCAAAACTTTCCTCATTCCTTGAAATCAAATAAAATAAAATTCAGTTTGTATCATATTTAATAGTGTAGTAAAATTAATATAAATGCAGCTAAACACCCTTAAACCATGCTATTGTCTCTAATATTCTTTTTTAAAACCTTGTTTTATTTTTTCTCAGCCTGAAAGAACACCACCAGAACACATGACAATCAGCCAAGGCCCAGTCAAAAGCAGGAACTTAAAATCCAAAAACTCGAACACCATACTACCTGATGAAGAATGCCTTTTATGTTCAACCTATATATCCAACGGCCAAGCAAAGATCACATGTTTGAATCCCAGTTGTGAACTTTTATGTCACATTACTTGTTTAGCAGACCTATTTCTGGTACCAGGGGAGTATGTCCCCATAGAGGGTAGCTGCCCTTTCTGCAGTGTAAAGTTAAAATGGGGAGATTTGATCAGGAAAATGAAGGGATGTTCACAAAAGAGTGATGGGGAAATTGGTGAAGAATGCAGTGATGGTGAAGAATGTAGCGATGAAGAAATAGAGGATAGAGAAGATAGAGGATTTGCTGAAAATCCATCTTGGATGCTTGATTGTAATGAGGATTTATGACGAATTTTTAATACAATATTATTTGATGATGATGGTTTTTTATTTTCTTCTTTCATCCAAGCAGAGCTTTGTCCAAATCAAACCGACTTCCGCTCGTAATTTCCAAATATAATATTTTAATAAGGTGTTCCAACTGACGCGGATATTACATTTACATCATGTGTAGGTACCTACATAATTTCTTAGGGACGAGAGAGTGGAGAGAGTAGATTTTTATTACTATGTTCAAGAAAAAAATAACAATTACTCTCAAGAACAAAATAAATCCTATTACAATGATTCAAAACTCTGTTTTAAACGTGATAAAAAATCTGCTGCCCTCCGAGCCGGTCGGTGTGAACGAACCCCTAATCATTGAAACAATAATTGACTCACGACGTGCATAAAAGTAACATTAATAGTAGATTAGTAGCCAAGGGCTGTAAGGCATCGCAGCCCGAGATATTTAGGCGCACGAGCGCAGCGAGGGCGCCTATAGTTCGAGGGTGCTATTGATGCTTATACCCGAGCTAACTACTCTGCTTTACATCTCGATTCTGAGGTAAGTAGAAAAAAACCGGCATTACAAGAATAAAACATTTTATTAGTTATTTTTACAAGAACGAAATTGAGCTTCGCCGTTCAATATTTAAAATTGATAACTATTAAGCCTACCCCACACAGGCGCGTTTTTGCGTTTTCGCGTTTCTGCGTTCTCATATAATTGTTGATATGAGTTCTTAGAACGCAGAAACGCAAAAACGCTCCTGTGTGGGGGAGGCGTTATAGGTACCTACTCAATACGAAGACAAGGCTGAATAGCGAAGCGACCTCTTTTGTCATTGGGCTGAATGCATGATGTCTATTGCCAGTATGATGGTTAAATATACGCGAACTTTTTGAAAGAGTGAAGTGTTTTTTTTTAATTACTTACCGCCCTAGGGCTTTTCTAGCTACATTATTACCCTAGAGCGCTAATTGGTCACCTACAAGCCCCATTTGGGGGTATAAGGACCAACTTACCGAATATGAGATATGTACCTACTTAAAATTATTTTGTATACCTACCTACTTAGCTAATTAAAACTTTATGGCTTAATGGTTTATAAACTTTTTTAATTTTTTAACATACTAACTGCCACGTTATTGGTCGCAAACGCGACTTCTGAGCATGAGAGCCTCGGTTTGATTCCCGAGTCGGGAAAAGTGTTGTTGGGGTTTTCCGTCAGGAATTTCTTAGTAGCAGTTGCGGAGTCTTGATTTGTGTCCGGTTGATGGCCATATAACCGCCCCTATTACATGTAACTCTAACTAGGTACACTGAGAAAAAAGTATTGTTAAATTAACAATAAAAGTTTGCGAAATAGGAGCCAACAGAGTAAGTTTGTTGCCGCAGCAACTTTTTTATTGCGAAAAACTATTGCGAATGTGACAAAGTGGAAATGTGTACTTTGTGGATTATCACATAGCGAATTTCACAAACGCTCGTTTTCACAAACTTACTCTGTTGGCTCCTATTTCGCAACTTTAAACGTGGAGATATCACAGTGTTAAACTTATATAATCTAGCAACGTACAGTTTGCTATAGTTGCAATCTTACAGTTGCGATTAACGCAATGTTATCTTTCAACATTGTGGTTCCAGCTATGTACACTTTGCTTTATTAGCAACCTTCAAGTTGTGGTTTCAACAAAGTTGTGATGTAAAAACAGGCCTGCAGTTGCGATTAACGCAATGTTATCTGTCAATCTTGTGGTTCTAGCTATGTACACTATGCTTTATTAGCAACCTTCACGTTGTGGTTCCAACAAAGGCGTGATCTAACATTGTGATGATCGCCATTTTACCATTGCTATTTCCGCAGTACCATATTGCAGGTAGGTATAGCAATGTTACCATTGCTGCTCCCGCAGTACAATCTTGCTGGAGTAGCAACATTGTACTGTGGGAACATAAATGGTAGCATTGCTATTTCTGCAATATGGTACTGCGGAAATAGCAATGGTAAAATGGCGATCATCACAATGTTAGATCACGCCTTTGTTGGAACCACAACGTGAAGGTTGCTAATAAAGCATAGTGTATAGATTAGCAATAGTAGAATTATTTAGCGTTGCACATGCCAGCAATGCACAGAGCTTCTAGAGTGCTAAAATTTGAAGCCCGGTGTATTAATCATGTGCAACGTCTTAGAAACGGGAATGACTATCTACATAATAAAAAGCAGTTATCAAAATGTCACCAATTTTTAATCAAACATTAAGTTATAATTAAACACGTAGGCAGCAAATGCAAAAGATTACTGCCTAACAAAAAGTCGAACAATGGGTCCGCCATGATATTAATATTATTAATTTCATAACACTTTTTCACCACACGCACTTTTTTTACAGTTTTACTTTTCACGACGATTATCGGCGCACTCGCAGACGCGCCGACGGTCATAAAACCTATTTCTGCACAGACTATGTACCTACGTATATATGTCTCTGTGTGTCAAATTTTATTTAGGTAGGGTACCTACTTAGTAATGAATACCTACTAAAATCGTTTAATTTGTCTATATATTTATTTTTTATTAAACTTAACATAACATAGCATCACGCCTGCAATTTCCGAAGGGTTAGACAGAAGTGTAACTAATAGTATACACTGAGAAAAAAATCCTGAGACAAAGCTGCAGTTTTACATTGCGGGCAAATTCTTGCGAAAGTGACAAAATAATTTTGAGATTACAGCAAAATAACCTTTGCTGCCACAGCAACTTTTTTTTTGTGAAACGCAAATATTGTGAACCCCGCAGTAAAATATTGTGGCGTTATCAATTTTTGGGCCCTTAGATATAATCGCACAGTGGTATTTAGCGGGGTTCACATGGTTAAAGTTTGTGTAGTTCGCAATGTGCGCTGCACATTGACTTTAGACGTTGTGGCGTTAGCAATTATTGGGCCCTTTGATAAATTCGCAAAGTGGTAATTTGCGGGGTTTACATGGTTAGAGTTTGTGCAGTTCGCAATGTGAGCTGCGCATTGACTTTAGATATTGCGGCGTTAGCAATTATTGGGGCCTTTGATATATTCGCAAAGTGTTAATATGCGTTGTTCACATGGTTAGAGTTTGTGCAGTTCGCAATGTGAGCTGCGCATTGACTTTAGATATTGCGGCGTTAGCAATTATTGGGGCCTTTGATATATTCGCAAAGTGTTAATATGCGGGGTTCACATGGTTAAAGTTTGTGTAGTTCGCAATGTAAGCCGTACATTGATGTTATAAGTTGTGGCGTTATCAATTTTCAGGCCCGTTGTTAAAATCACATGTTGGGAATCTGTGGGGTTTACCAAGTTAAAGTTTGTGTGGTTTGCAATATAAGCTGTGCATTAATGTTATATGCTGTGGCGTTAGCAATTTTCGGGCCCTTTGATAAAATCACGATATGGTAATCTGAGAGGTTCACTTATGGCATGGCTGATTTCTGGTCAAAAGTAATTTTATCCTATTATGTATCTAAATCTATCATTCCATTCATGCTGGTTTCGTTAGCGAAGCTAACAATAAGAAGAAAGGGTTCACAGGTTATACGTTTGTGCATGGTTCCGGTGTTCGACATTAACTTTGACATGTTGTGGCGTTAGCAATTATCGAGCCCTTTGATAAAATCGTATAAGTTGGTAATCTGTGGGTGGGGTTCACATAATTGAAGTTTGTGTAGTATGCAATTTAAGTTACACTTGTTTTATATGCTTTGGCCAATGATATTATATAATCATCACATTACACCATTAAATGTGTGTATTACCATTAGTATGTTGTGGCATTGAATTTTTTTTTTATAAAATTGCAAATTTGTACTCTGTGGGGTTAACAATTCTAAGGGCACGAGTTCACAATGTGCATAATTCTCTAACAATGTTCAAATTGCTATAAACACAATTCAAACTTAGCGAGGGTATCCTAACATAGATAAAAATACAAATCAACTATAGTGAAAATCACAAAGTTCATTCTCGACAATGTTTGAATTTGGTAAAGTTGTTAAAATCGATCGGTATCTAGTTTAGTCTTCGGTCGGCAGTGGCGGGCAACACTACTCGTAATAGCGTATAGTCTTTAAAGAATATATCTCCGCGGCGCGTGCGTTATGTTGGTACGGTACACTTGGTACACCTGATTTTAATTATCTAATTCTAGTTCTTCTAGCCGTTCGGATTTTCGGAATTTAGGAAGGAAGAAGGAAGTACACCGCACGGACACACAGAGACATATATACGTAGGTACATAGTCTGTGCAGAAATAGGTTTTATGACCGTCGGCGCGTCTGCGAGTGCGCCGATAATCGTCGTGAAAAGTAAAACTGTAAAAAAAGTGCGTGTGGTGAAAAAGTGTTATGAAATTAATAATATTAATATCATGGCGGACCCATTGTTCGACTTTTTGTTAGGCAGTAATCTTTTGCATTTGCTGCCTACGTGTTTAATTATAACTTAATGTTTGATTAAAAATTGGTGACATTTTGATAACTGCTTTTTATTATGTAGATAGTCATTCCCGTTTCTAAGACGTTGCACATGATTAATACACCGGGCTTCAAATTTTAGCACTCTAGAAGCTCTGTGCATTGCTGGCATGTGCAACGCTAAATAATTCTACTATTGCTAATCTATACACTATGCTTTATTAGCAACCTTCACGTTGTGGTTCCAACAAAGGCGTGATCTAACATTGTGATGATCGCCATTTTACCATTGCTATTTCCGCAGTACCATATTGCAGAAATAGCAATGCTACCATTTATGTTCCCACAGTACAATGTTGCTACTCCAGCAAGATTGTACTGCGGGAGCAGCAATGGTAACATTGCTATACCTGCAATATGGTACTGCGGAAATAGCAATGGTAAAATGGCGATCATCACAATGTTAGATCACGCCTTTGTTGGAACCACAACGTGAAGGTTGCTAATAAAGCATAGTGTATAGATTAGCAATAGTAGAATTATTTAGCGTTGCACATGCCAGCAATGCACAGAGCTTCTAGAGTGCTAAAATTTGAAGCCCGGTGTATTAATCATGTGCAACGTCTTAGAAACGGGAATGACTATCTACATAATAAAAAGCAGTTATCAAAATGTCACCAATTTTTAATCAAACATTAAGTTATAATTAAACACGTAGGCAGCAAATGCAAAAGATTCATCATCATCATTTCAGCCGAAAGACGTCCACTGCTGGACATAGGCCTCCCCTAAGTGTCGCCACATTGACCGGTCCCGTGCGTCTCGCATCCAGCGGATCCCCGCAACCTTCACCAGGTCATCGGTCCACCTAGTGGGAGGCCTTCCAACGCAACGTCTTCCGGTTCGCGGTCGCCACTCCAGAACCTTCCGGCCCCATCGGCCATCCGTCCTGCGAGCAATGTGCCCTGCCCACTGCCACTTAAGCTTGGCAATTCTTCGGGCTATGTCGGTAACCTTGGTTCTCATGCGGATGTCCTCATTTCTGATTCGATCACGCAAGGAAACTCCGAGCATAGCCCTCTCCATTGCTCTTTGGGTGACCTTAAGCCTTCTGATGAGGCCCATTGTGAGCGACCACGTTTCAGTCCCATATGTAATCACTGGCAACACACACTGGTCATAGACTTTCGTCTTGAGACACTGGGGTAAGTTGGACGAGAAGATACTTCTCAACTTCCCAAACGCTGCCCAGCCGAGTCGGATTCGACGATTGACCTCTTTTTCAAAGTTGGACCTACCTAACTGGACTGTTTGTCCCAGGTAGACATACTCGTCTACAACTTCGAGTGTAGAGTCTCCGATCTTTATAGGAGTAGGTGTAACATGGGCATTCAACATGACCTTGGTTTTGTCCATGTTCATTTTAAGACCCACTCTTTCGGAAGCTCTACTGAGGTCATCGAGCATTGTACTGAGGTCCTCCATGGTCTCAGCCATGACCACTATATCGTCGGCAAATCGAAGGTGAGTGATGTACTCGCCATTGATGTTGATGCCTAGTCCTCTCCAGTCCAGAACCTTGAAAACATCCTCCAGTACAGCGGTAAACAGCTTCGGAGATATGACGTCTCCCTGTCTCACACCTCGCTGCAGAAGGATAGGTTTCGTGGTCTGGTCCTGAAGCCGGACTGACATGGTGGCGCTTTTGTATAAACACTTCAATACCTCGATGTACCGGTAGTCAATTTGGCACCTTTGGAGAGACTGCAGCACAGCCCAAGTTTCGATCGAATCGAAGGCTTTCTCGTAGTCCACAAACGCTAAACAGAGAGGCAGATTATACTCTTCGGTCTTCTGTATAACCTGCCGCAGCGTATGTATGTGGTCTACGGTGCTAAAGCCTTTTCGGAATCCGGCTTGTTCGGGAGGCTGAAAGTCGTCGAACCTGCGCGCGAGACGATTCGTAATGACTCTGGAAAACAACTTATAGACATGACTCAGAAGTGAGATGGGCCTATAATTCTTCAGTCGGGCATTGTCGCCCTTCTTGAAGAAGAGTACCACCACACTTCTGCACCATGCCTGCGGCGTTTTTCCAAAAAAATGCAAAAGATTACTGCCTAACAAAAAGTCGAACAATGGGTCCGCCATGATATTAATATTATTAATTTCATAACACTTTTTCACCACACGCACTTTTTAACAGTTTTACTTTTCACGACGATTATCGGCGCACTCGCAGACGCGCCGACGGTCATAAAACCTATTTCTGCACAGACTATGTACCTACGTATATATGTCTCTGTGTGTCCGTGCGGTGTACTTCCTTCTTCCTTCCTAAATTCCGAAAATCCGAACGGCTAGAAGAACTAGAATTAGATAATTAAAATCAGGTGTACCAAGTGTACCGTACCAACATAACGCACGCGCCGCGGAGATATATTCTTTAAAGACTATACGCTATTACGAGTAGTGTTGCCCGCCACTGCCGACCGAAGACTAAACTAGATACCGATCGATTTTAACAACTTTACCAAATTCAAACATTGTCGAGAATGAACTTTGTGATTTTCACTATAGTTGATTTGTATTTTTATCTATGTTAGGATACCCTCGCTAAGTTTGAATTGTGTTTATAGCAATTTGAACATTGTTAGAGAATTATGCACATTGTGAACTCGTGCCCTTAGAATTGTTAACCCCACAGAGTACAAATTTGCAATTTTATAAAAAAAAAATTCAATGCCACAACATACTAATGGTAATACACACATTTAATGGTGTAATGTGATGATTATATAATATCATTGGCCAAAGCATATAAAACAAGTGCAACTTAAATTGCATACTACACAAACTTCAATTATGTGAACCCCACCCACAGATTACCAACTTATACGATTTTATCAAAGGGCTCGATAATTGCTAACGCCACAACATGTCAAAGTTAATGTCGAACACCGGAACCATGCACAAACGTATAACCTGTGAACCCTTTCTTCTTTATGGTTAATTGAACTTACCGTAAGTGAACTTCAACCAAAATTATACGAGATGTTGCATCCGAAGAGATTTAATGTACATTGTAGTCCGTATTCCTATGTACTGCATTGCCACACTGTTCAAAGACTAAAAAAAAAATTAAATATTACAGGGGGTACCTTTACTTCTGACATCAAGTTTATGCTATCTATCAGCTGTCACTTCATTCGTTTTAGAGCTAGGACCGTTTTATAATGACATAGGGGTTAATGTAAACTGCATGTTATATTGGGTAAGGGGGGGTGTTAAATCTCTTCGGATGCAACATCTCGTATAATTTTGGTTGAAGTTCACTTACCATAAATTATACTTCAATGTTGCATCCTCGAGATTTAATGTACATTGTAGATGTTTAGCGCCCATTATGAAACGGGATCTTTCAACCTCGGGGAATGAAATCGGTGTATAAAATAAACAATGACTATTTACGAGTAGTTCGTTTATATTATAATCATAGACACTTATAATTATGTAGTCTAATTAATTAGGTTAACAGGTGTAATGTAGATCAACTTAACAAAATAGTGCATCTTATGAATTTAATACAGCTTCAGCAAAGCATGTATCTTCTACGGATGTTACAAGAGGTTGATTATAAAATTTAGCAAAACAAGTTGAGTTTCCGGTCCAGCCGGCGGTCTTTTTTATGATTTCGATTGAGATACCTGCCCTATTTGCTGCCGACGTGGACGCGTGTCGAGTGCTATATGCAGAGAACACTTCAACATCCACACCGCTATCACTGAGAATTTCCTTTATCCAACGACTAATGGACTGTGCAGTACAGTTATGTATAGGTTTTTTGTACGTTTGAATTAAATTATCGTTATTTTCGGTGGTTCTAAATGGCTTAGTTTTTTCTATATATGAAACTAAGGTTGTTGCGGGGCATATGGATTGTTTGTCCATGAAAAATGGTATAATCAACCGAGGGTTCTGTCTGTTAGGTGCTGATGTTTTAATTATCTCCTTAATTTCGATTATTACACAGGTGTCAGTCACCATAATGTCCTTGACTTTAATTAAAGATAACGTTTGCATCCGTTGTCCTGTGGACAACGCAAGTAACGTTACTAGTTTTCTAAAAATGTCCTTAAGAGATAGGTCTTCGTTTGGGTATAATTTGGAGAGATGATCCAACACCAAGTTAGGGTTCCACGTTGTGTGGTATTTTGGAAAATTTGGTTTGATTTTAAATTAATATTTTAAATTAATTTTACCCTTGAAAAATCTAGAAATGTAATCATTTTTCGTCTGGTCTTTGGGTATAATCAAATTTAACGCAGATCGAAATGAATTTAAAGTCCCAAAACTGGCGCCTTTATGAAACTCGTCAGTCAGAAATTTAAGAATCATTGTAACTGAACTGTTAAGATAATCTACATTATTTCCAATACAAAAAGAATACCAACGTCTAAGTGCAACATTATATTGATTAATGGTATTATTAGAAAGAGATTTAATCATAATTTCAATGGTTTCAATTGGAATCTCACGTCTTAGGTATGATTCCCTGACAATATCGCGCAGGCCAGGGTAAGTTTTTTCCACATGGGGTGAGGTTCTCTGTAAGGAGACAATAAATTATCTTTATGAGGTTTGAAGAAAAGTATCTTTGAGACGACCAGCCTTCTATACAACGGATACCAAGGTTGACTGGGCCAGTGAGGAACTAGAACTAACCCAGTTGCCTTCTCGTTGACTATCTTCCTTAAGCATTTTAGTACGAGGGCGAACGGCGGGAAGGCGTAAAAAAAGTAAGTATTCCAAGGTATTGTGAATGCATCTATGTCATAAGCATCTGGGTCGCGTTGCCATGACAAATATTTACTACACTTTTTGTTTATACGCGAGGCAAACAAATCTATTTCCGGTTGGTTAAATTTATTAGTTATGGCCTTGAACAAGTTATGACTAAGTTCCCACTCCGTATCAACATTAGTATATCTAGAAGCGCGGTCGGCGTCAGTATTCTCTCTTGACCTAATGTATGACGCAAAGATGTAGATCTGTCTTTCCTCACACCACTGCCAAATTTCTCGCGTAATGTTATTTAAGTGCGGAAATTGTATGCCTCCCATTTTATTGATATAGGCAATAGCAGTTGTGTTATCTATTCTGAGTAACACGTCTTTATTGCGATAATCTTTACAAAATGCTTTTAAGGCGAATGCTCACATACTGCCCGCGAAATTCAAATTTTCTTACGTTTTTTGCAATTTGCAGGCCAGTGCTTGGTTGTATGTTGATGAACATTTGATTCGCGACTGTAAGACGTATTTAGTTACAGAATTATAATCATCAAAATCATCAATACAACCCTCCAAGTTCATATAGATCGAGGAATAACTTTGACCTTGAAAAAATAGTTTCTCGATCTATATGAACTTGGAGGGTTGTGTTGGTGATTTTGATGATTATAATTCTGTAACTAAATACGTCTTACAGTCGCGAATCAAATGTTCATCAACATGCAACCAAGCACTGGCCTGCAAATTGCAAAAAACGTAAGAAAATTTGAATTTCGCGGGCAGGGTGTGAGCTTCCCCCTTAAACCGAGGAAAGCAGCTAGCAACTCAAGGTAATTTATATGGTATGTTCGTTCTTCTGTGGACCAATGGCCCCTAGTAAATTCACCGTCACAGGCTGCGCCCCACCCAGTGAGTGAGGAGTCAGTGAATATTTCACTGTAGAAATGGCCATCATGAAATTTATTCATATTTTTATTAGATATTTGGCTCCACCATGAAAAATCGTCTTGTAAAATTGGATCAAGTAGCATTTTTGCGTCATAATTATCATTCGATTTTAGAAGAGACAAATATTTCTCACGTTCTAGACGTTTAGTGTGTACCCAGCCGTATGCAATAGCTGGGCATGCTGCTGATAGTGTACCAATTAGCTTTGCAAAGTCTCGAATAGGAATTAAATGTTTTTTGCGAATTTTACAAATTAATTCGGTAATTTTTTGTGTTTTTTCTGGTGGTAATTGTAAACACATTAATTGAGAATTTATAATAAATCCTAAGAACTTGCAAATTTGATTTGGCTCAGGAGAACTTTTTTCATAATTAATCACGAAACCAAATTCTGTAAATGCTTGTATAACTGCCTTAACTGTTTTGGAACAAGCGTCAATTATGTGTCTCCGATGCAGATGACGTCATCTAAATACGACACAACTGTGTGATTGTTGTTTCTTAGGTGAGACATGACTGGTTTTAATAATTTTGTGAACACAAACGGTGCTAAACTAAGGCCATAAGGTAAACAATTAAACTCGTATAGGACTTTATCGTAGCGAAACCTGAGATATTTTCTATATGACTCATGAACTGGAACTAAAAAATAGGATTCTTTTAAATCGATAGTTGCCATAAATGAATTATGTAGTACGAGTTTAGATACAGTACGTATATCGTCCATTTTAAAATGGCAAATCGGTAAAAAAATATTGAGAGCCTTTAAGTTTAATATAAATCTGTAACCGCCGGTGTTCTTGGGGGTCAAAAAAACAGGAGATACAAATTGATCTAAGACATCATCGCATTCAGATATTGCTCCTAAGTGGATAAGTTTTGAAATGGCCGTCAACATATCTTTATGTGGAGAAGGTGGATTCTTAGGTTCTATGTTTTGATAAACCTTGCTAATGAATGGGATTTTATAGCCTTTTACATACTGTAATATGACAGGGTCGTCAGTTATAGATGTCCAATTGTGGAAAAAATGTCTAATTCTACCAGAATGAGGTACCTTTAATGGCGATTCTTCTTGTCGTAAGCTCTGCTGCCCCTCATGTATCTGCCGCGCTGAGTCGTCGTACTGTGGGTCCTCCTCGTTGACGACGTTGATGGCTGCGGCTGATGACGGCCTGGTGCTTGCGTCGTATTCGTATTGTACATTTTTCGAGGAGGACCTCGCGCATTTCCCTGTTGGAATCCAGGTCGACGGTTGCCCATGGTGTTAGGTAGAATAGCTTTCTTTATTTGTTGACTGGATTTTTCTATATCTTTTGATGTTTTAATGTTCTCTCCAAGTTTTGTGCCGAACAAAAGATCGTCCCTTTTTACGCCTTTTATTATATTCCAGAAGTTTTTGTCCAAAAGGGGCACGATAAGCTTCCGCCGGTTAAATGTTTCTTCATGGTGTAAGTCAAGTAATATCTGGCTGACCTCAGATATTCTTTTTAAAATGTCTATCTTATCGACAGATTGAGCTTGTATAAGGTCTTTTGTTAAGTTAACGAGGCCTGCGATACCTGTACCGAGTTGATTTTGTGCTGCCTCTAAGTGTTTATCTCGGTTTTTAGCCGACTCGGACAATACTGAAGCCACTTCACACTGAGAAAAAAGTATTGTTAAATTAACAATAAAAGTTTGCGAAATAGGAGCCAACAGAGTAAGTTTGTTGCCGCAGCAACTTTTTTATTGCGAAAAACTATTGCGAATGTGACAAAGTGGAAATGTGTACTTTGTGGATTATCACATAGCGAATTTCACAAACGCTCGTTTTCACAAACTTACTCTGTTGGCTCCTATTTCGCAACTTTAAACGTGGAGATATCACAGTGTTAAACTTATATAATCTAGCAACGTACAGTTTGCTATAGTTGCAATCTTACAGTTGCGATTAACGCAATGTTATCTTTCAACATTGTGGTTCCAGCTATGTACACTTTGCTTTGTTAGCAACCTTCAAGTTGTGGTTCCAACAAAGTTGTGATGTAAAAACTGGCCTGCAGTTGCGATTAACGCAATGTTATCTGTCAACCTTGTGGTTCTAGCTATGTACACTTTACTTTATTAGCAACCTTCAAGTTGTGGTTTCAACAAAGTTGTGATGTAAAAACAGGCCTGCAGTTGCGATTAACGCAATGTTATCTGTCAACCTTGTGGTTCTAGCTATGTACACTATGCTTTATTAGCAACCTTCACGTTGTGGTTCCAACAAAGGCGTGATCTAACATTGTGATGATCGCCATTTTACCATTGCTATTTCCGCAGTACCATATTGCAGGTATAGCAATGTTACCATTGCTGCTCCCGCAGTACAATATTGCTGGAGTAGCACCATTGTACTGTGGGAACATAAATGGTAGCATTGCTATTTCTGCATTATGGTACTGCGGAAATAGCAATGGTAAAATGGCGATCATCACAATGTTAGATCACGCCTTTGTTGGAACCACAACGTGAAGGTTGCTAATAAAGCATAGTGTATAGATTAGCAATAGTAGAATTATTTAGCGTTGCACATGCCAGCAATGCACAGAGCTTCTAGAGTGCTAAAATCTGAAGCCCGGTGTATTAATCATGTGCAACGTCTTAGAAACGGGAATGACTATCTACATAATAAAAAGCAGTTATCAAAATGTCACCAATTTTTAATCAAACATTAAGTTATAATTAAACACGTAGGCAGCAAATGCAAAAGATTACTGCCTAACAAAAAGTCGAACAATGGGTCCGCCATGATATTAATATTATTAATTTCATAACACTTTTTCACCACACGCACTTTTTTTACAGTTTTACTTTTCACGACGATTATCGACGCACTCGCAGACGCGCCGACGGTCATAAAACCTATTTCTGCACAGACTATGTACGTATATATGTCTCTGTGTGTCCGTGCGGTGTACTTCCTTCTTCCTTCCTAAATTCCGAAAATCCGAACGGCTAGAAGAACTAGAATTAGATAATTAAAATCAGGTGTACCAAGTGTACCGTACCAACATAACGCACGCGCCGCGGAGATATATTCTATAGACTATACGCTATTACGAGTAGTGTTGCCCGCCACTGCCGACCGAAGACTTAACTAGATACCGATCGATTTTAACAACTTTACCAAATTCAAACATTGTCGAGAATGAACTTTGTGATTTTCACTATAGTTGATTTGTATTTTTATCTATGTTAGGATACCCTCGCTAAGTTTGAATTGTGTTTATAGCAATTTGAACATTGTTAGAGAATTATGCACATTGTGAACTCGTGCCCTTAGAATTGTTAACCCCACAGAGTACAAATTTGCAATTTTATAAAAAAAAAATTCAATGCCACAACATAAAAAGTCAATGTGCTGCTTAGGTATATTGCGAACGACACAAACTTTAACTTTGTGAACGCCTTTTAATAGATATTGCGATTTTATCAAAGGGGATCTTTGGTAAATGTAAATTGTTAATGGTGTAATGTGATGATTATATAATATCATTGGCCAAAGCATATAAAACAAGTGCAACTTAAATTGCATACTACACAAACTTCAATTATGTGAACCCCACCCACAGATTAACGAACGACAACTTATACGATTTTATCAAAGGGCTCGATAATTGCTAACGCCACAACATGTCAAAGTTAATGTCGAACACCGGAACCATGCACAAACGATAAAATTACTTTTGACCAGAAATCAGCCATGCCATAAGTGAACCTCTCAGATTACCATATCGTGATTTTATCAAAGGGCCCGAAAATTGCTAACGCCACAGCATATAACATTAATGCACAGCTTATATTGCAAACCACACAAACTTTAACTTGGTAAACCCCACAGATTCCCAACATGTGATTTTAACAACGGGCCTGAAAATTGATAACGCCACAACTTATAACATCAATGTACGGCTTACATTGCGAACTACACAAACTTTAACCATGTGAACCCCGCATATTAACACTTTGCGAATATATCAAAGGCCCCAATAATTGCTAACGCCGCAATATCTAAAGTCAATGCGCAGCTCACATTGCGAACTGCACAAACTCTAACCATGTGAACAACGCATATTAACACTTTGCGAATATATCAAAGGCCCCAATAATTGCTAACGCCGCAATATCTAAAGTCAATGCGCAGCTCACATTGCGAACTGCACAAACTCTAACCATGTAAACCCCGCAAATTACCACTTTGCGAATTTATCAAAGGGCCCAATAATTGCTAACGCCACAACGTCTAAAGTCAATGTGCAGCGCACATTGCGAACTACACAAACTTTAACCATGTGAACCCCGCTAAATACCACTGTGCGATTATATCTAAGGGCCCAAAAATTGATAACGCCACAATATTTTACTGCGGGGTTCACAATATTTGCGTTTCACAAAAAAAAAGTTGCTGTGGCAGCAAAGGTTATTTTGCTGTAATCTCAAAATTATTTTGTCACTTTCGCAAGAATTTGCCCGCAATGTAAAACTGCAGCTTTGTCTCAGGATTTTTTTCTCAGTGCAGGGTTAAGTTTCGGTGCTCGAGCCAGGGTAAAATTTTCAGGCACGAGCATCTTCCCTATCAAGGTTTCCTTTTGATCTTTGGCCAAACCATCCAACAGGATCTTTCCCCAACGTTCAGCGACTTCCTCGGGTATTTTTGTACCCAGCTCAGGGTGTAGCTTTTTTGCCTCACCAAGTAATTCCAAGATTTCAATCGGTATATCGGCTGCAGGCTCGATAGTTTCACTTGGGTCCGTCGTCGGTTGTTCTTGAGCCGCGGGCGGAGGCGGCGTGATGTTATTTTGCGGCACAATATTTGCGACTGACCTAATTATTTGATCATCATGAACCTGCTCAGGTTCCGGCGAAATAATATCCTCGCGGTCGCTGTATATATCTTCGTTATGGCTTCCATAATATGTGTCGTGACACGATACTGGACTAGAAGACCGCGGAGAAGTATTTTCTAAGAAGAAGAAAAAAGAAAAACAAAATAAGGTCGCCATTACTTTCAGGACAGTATCGCGTACTGTCTCGCTAAGAAAGTAAACATTGTATTTCTGGATAACATCACGTGTTACCTCTCTAAGAAATACACGTTTTAACTATCAGGATAACATCTCGTGTCATCTCATTAAGATAGCATAATGCTTGTTAATAAAAAAAAAAACAGCGAGGGTAGGTGTGTACTACTCACGTTTTTCTCGTTCATATTTTAATTTCTGTTCATAACGTTTTATTTTTCGCATTAAATATTCTTCCTCGTTCTCACGTTTTCGTTTTCCCATATTTCTAAAACACTTTCTAAAAAAAAACTCGATTAAACTGATGTTTACGGATATAAGTTTGAAATAACGTCGTAGCAATGCCGCACACGAAACACGAATGAAGTGACAGCTGATAGATAGCATAAACTTGATGTCAGAAGTAAAGGTACCCCCTGTAATATTTAATTTTTTTTTTAGTCTTTGAACAGTGTGGCAATGCAGTACATAGGAATACGGACTACAATGTACATTAAATCTCGAGGATGCAACATTGAAGTATAATTATTGTTAGCTTCGCTAACGAAACCAGCATGAATGGAATGATAGATTTAGATACATAATAGGATAAAATTACTTTTGACCAGAAATCAGCCATGCCATAAGTGAACCTCTCAGATTACCATATCGTGATTTTATCAAAGGGCCCGAAAATTGCTAACGCCACAGCATATAACATTAATGCACAGCTTATATTGCAAACCACACAAACTTTAACTTGGTAAACCCCACAGATTCCCAACATGTGATTTTAACAACGGGCCTGAAAATTGATAACGCCACAACTTATAACATCAATGTACGGCTTACATTGCGAACTACACAAACTTTAACCATGTGAACCCCGCATATTAACACTTTGCGAATATATCAAAGGCCCCAATAATTGCTAACGCCGCAATATCTAAAGTCAATGCGCAGCTCACATTGCGAACTGCACAAACTCTAACCATGTGAACAACGCATATTAACACTTTGCGAATATATCAAAGGCCCCAATAATTGCTAACGCCGCAATATCTAAAGTCAATGCGCAGCTCACATTGCGAACTGCACAAACTCTAACCATGTAAACCCCGCAAATTACCACTTTGCGAATTTATCAAAGGGCCCAATAATTGCTAACGCCACAACGTCTAAAGTCAATGTGCAGCGCACATTGCGAACTACACAAACTTTAACCATGTGAACCCCGCTAAATACCACTGTGCGATTATATCTAAGGGCCCAAAAATTGATAACGCCACAATATTTTACTGCGGGGTTCACAATATTTGCGTTTCACAAAAAAAAAGTTGCTGTGTGTTATTTTGCTGTAATCTCAAAATTATTTTGTCACTTTCGCAAGAATTTGCCCGCAATGTAAAACTGCAGCTTTGTCTCAGGATTTTTTTCTCAGTGTATACTATTAGTTACACTTCTGTCTAACCCTTCGGAAATTGCAGGCGTGATGCTATGTTATGTTAAGTTTAATAAAAAATAAATATATAGACAAATTAAACGATTTTAGTAGGTATTCATTACTAAGTAGGTAGTAGGTACCCTACCTAAATAAAATTTGACACCTAATTATTTATTCTGGTCTTGAATTTTTACTCCAAACCGCGTCAATCCGCTCACAATTTTTCGCACGGATCGACTGCACGACATGCCTCCATTTAGGACATACATTGCGGACATGAGGTCTTCCGCGGTAAGTAGACACTGAATCATTTCACTCTTTCGGTGGTTAGTAAAGTACCTAAACTAAGTACCTGGAGGCCAGAAACATGCAGCAGCCGGCAGGAGGTAGGTATTGTATATTGTTAATAGGAGTCTCATAATCAAATATATATACATTTCTAGTAACATGCAGTATGCAATGGCATTTTGTGAGACTTTACTATCCTTGTTTCTCATCTCCTATTTGTACCGCCAATTTCGATATAGGTACCTACCTATTTTATTTCACAAATATAAAAATCAAGTTATATATTATTATGTTGCGGCTAAAGGTTGGTGTGAACATAAACTTAAGATTAGCCGGCTAAACTTAGGTCTAACTTCGAGGAGGTGTTAATGTTAGTTTCTTCTACCTTTAGCCGGCTAAACTTAAGTGTAACTGCAGGCCTTTTGCTAAAAATGTAAAAAGAAATGAAATAGGAAACAATGTAAGTACCTACCTACTTAATAATGTTTACTATTTTGACACGAAAACTTTTATTAAAAAATAATCACCCTCATTACACATGAGGGTGATTATTTTAAATAAAAGGTAGGTACTTTTATGTATCTGTTACCGGCCAAACCCAATTTCAAGACAAACTAGTTTTGCCTAGGCTAAACTAGTTCTTCGTTTTCGTCAGCAGGTCGACGGAGCCCCGCACAGGGCTCCTTCTTCTGTCTGCAGGGTTTAAAGGGTCCTACTAACCGAACCTCGGGGTGTCCCTGACGTCCACCGTTTAGGGTTAGCGTCTAGTAAGAACTATAGTTGAGACGTGAAACTATGTAGTTTGTCCTAAAATCGGGTTTGGCCGGTAACATTATCTATGTAGGTATTCAAAATTACAATTACAAAATATTAATTACTTAAAACAATATCTGCTTAATCATTAAAATAAATTGTCTCCCCACCGCCCGCTCAAGCCCTCCGCCGACCCAGTGAATCCGTCGAATACATTTTAGCCGTTTCGTTTCGGTTAATGCGCACATTAGCCGGCTAAAGATAGAATATCACGACACAAACTAACATGATATCGAAGTTTAGCTGCTTCTCGAAGATAAACCTAAGGTTAGCCAGCTAATCTTAAGTTTATGTTCACACCCACCTTTAGCCGTAACATAATATCATAAGAAGTCAGTCAGTTTATGAGTTCTTCTTCTTAGCGTGTCGATGGCAATTTAAATTGTGTCGGCCCAGAATTGGGCTACATAGTTTGGCGCTTTCGGTAGCGACCATCAGTTCATGTAGTGAACAGTCAGCTAGTTTATGAGTTATGGAAGTGACAGTTCCCTAGGTACCTACTTATGACCATCGAATGGTCTGAAAATAAAACTTAGAGAAGGTCCGGTTAACTTAATAATCAGAGTTACCTGCAATAGGTACCTGAATAACCTACGCATTTAAAATGTAAGTGGATTATTTTAGTCTTAAAATATGTAAAAACATGAAATTAATAAAACACGTGATAAATATTAAAATAAATTAAGTATAATTATTTACAATTAACATAATAAACGTACGTAGGTATACAATTGAGCAGAAATAAATAAGCTAGACGCTACCAGGTACAACGTTAATATGATTAAACTAACTACGTAAAAACACAACTAAATGAAACAAAAATACAGGACCTAAGCAAAACAAAACGTAGGTGTATTAAATTTCCTCAATAACCAGTTGACAAAAAAGATATTGAATCAGGTTGTATAACTGCGGGTTATTTTATTTTGCGACGGAAACTTTAAAAACAATGAAAAATGTAAATGACTATAATAGGTAGGTAGGCACATGAAACATGATTCAAAATAGAGAAGACCCTTTTTCTCAAAGAGGTTGGCAGAAAATAAATACTCTCTACCTGCCAGTTTTGCGATAAGAACGAATAAATTTAATAGAGCATATTATTATTATCTTTCCTATTTAATCCGAAACCATCAAAGCACTGTTTTCAGACAACGAAGTCGTCAAGATAAACATAAATTCTTTCAATAATACGTACAGTCACAAGCAAGCTGTTGATTTAAGAGGTTTTAATATTCCTTCAAGGTTCAATTTTCTGGTCGTGACTGTACCTATAGGTATACAAAAATAACCAACAATAAAACGAGAACCGGGCCTTCGTGCAAAAATACATGAAAAAAATTACTCTATAGGTAAGTCCAATAATTTTCAGCCAATTTTATAAAATCTAACAACTGGTACTTACTTTATATTCTAAGGCTAAAATAAATTACCTAATAAGAATCTACTCTGTAATAAATAATTTAGGTAAGTACTTAAATAAGTTAATAAATAATTTACAACAAGACACAACTGAGTAAATGCGAGTTATTTGGTATCGAAAATATGCACGTTTACACACTTAAAATTAATAATCGTCAAAGAAGTCTTCACCATCATCATCATCAAAATCATCATCATCGTCCGCCCCAGGGGGTACGAAAGCACCGTTCATCACTTCACCGATTGGCTCTTCAAAGCCAAGAACTTTAGCGAAACCATACACCATTCTCATCACCACAAGTCTTGTGAAATCCACTGGCGTAGTCTCTTTCCTCTGCAAAGTCAGCTGCTTCTCGGTGGGATAATCATTAATCTTCCTTCTCCTCATCTCACACGGAGACAGCACCAGAATCAGCGCGAAAATCACGAAAAATACGCGCGCCATTTTGTTTCAAACTCCCGCCAAATTAAACGTCAAATTAGGATGCGTTCACTTTTATAAGTCCGAATTAAATTTTATTAAAAACTTCCTTGCATTATTTAGAATTGTTTTTGACCGAGTTGCGTTGAAAAGTGAAGAGACTTGCTAGCTGCTAACGGAATGTTGGCGCACGGGCGAATGACGGCGGCCGCGCACTGCGGGCCCGGCACTATTGTGTGTCATGCCAGTGACTATATGGATAACTGTCTTAAAACCCGCGACGACCGCTCGCGAAGAAATATTTTACAGTTAAGTATATTGGGCCGGTGAAAAGGAATCTGATTTCATGTTAATTTTCCTGCATTTATGCGCGGTGACGTGATAAGCACACTTGTTTCGCTGCAGTGTCAGTAATGAAAGCGGGACATGTACTTCGAATAAGGCGGTGTTAATGTCTTGCCTTATAGAAAGATGAAAGTGATACCTATAAACTTCTATTCTGATGTCTAGTTTGTATAATTTATTACTACTGTCTGTCATGTATGTCTTTCGACGTATCCTTTTGTGTACTTATAAACTTTCTTTTGCTTGATATTTTTGTTGCTAATCAATTTATCATTTTTCTGCCATATGACTTATTCTTCAATTCTGTCATTCCTCTCTTTTGACCATCTTCACAACGACTCACCGATCTATCATTTATCTTCCTCTTCCTCTATTTTACACGGTTGGCGTAGTGACCGAGTAATTGGCCGCTACTGCGTGTCTCGGGTTCATTTCCCGCACGAAACAAATATTTGTATGGCCTAGGTAAATGTATTTGTTCCGTGTCTGGCTGTTTGTGTGAGTTTAAAAATGTTTGTGAACGCACGAACGATGCAGGAGAAATTCGTAATGACAAGCAACGAAATAAAACTGCCGAACTTGTCTCAAAAAAAAATCCAAGTAGTACCTAGACCGTATGTATACGTACTTGGTTCGTATGGTTTAGACTTAGTTTGTCGACACCCAACTTGACACGAAATGTTTCAACAAAAAATTCTTTTCTACAACATCTCACATTTCGCGAACACCATACTAAGTACGTATTTACAAAGTCTGTATGTAGGTCTGTTGGTGGCAAAGATCATGACACGACTCAAAGATCTCACCGCCTAGATATCTACAAGCCTTGCACGCATTCTAGACACCATGGAAGCCGATTTACACCTTACGTTCCGGGATACGAAATCCAATCAAATCAAAAAAGAATCAATCAAAATCGAATCGAAATCAAATTGAAAAAATCAATCAATAAAAAAAATAAAGAAAAAATCATCAAAAAGAAGTCACACAATCAATCGAATCGAATTCAAACTTACTATTCGTCCACGTACCTATTTTGGCTATGATTAAATTCGGAACACGATTCTCACCATCTTGGAAGAAAGGAAAAAACGTGTTGCGCGGTCTCCAAATAACATAGACAAGGGCAGGAAAATGATGATGATGATGATGATGAAACAAAAAAGCTCCTCAAACAAAACTTCGAAGTGCTTTAGCAGGAAAGAACTGGTGAAGTCAACTCCCCAGAAAACTATAAAATGTTAATATTCATAAAGAAATATTCTCAATTCTAGCGCGAAATGACCAATATAACCGCTACATACCTAAATGATGATTGTTTTATTTGTTTACAACTGTTTCATGAGAAGAAAACTTTCACAACTCATCAAGAATACCCAATTTAATGGCAAAGCAAATTGCTTTTGGCGTTGCAGTCGATTTGGGCTCGTTTATGATAATATGGTTGTTTCGTTTAGCGTCTGTGTGACACTTAAGAGCTGAAAAAAATAAATGTAAGTATTGCACCTTTAAGGGTATGAGGAACAGATGTCAGCAAATTGGAAGAAGTGCGCAAGGGCCGGTGCCTGCCGGGGCTGCGGCCGCTGCGGGACTATCCGAAAGAGATACAGCGGCCCTGCAACACAAAGGGATAAGAAAGAACATGAGTGGCTTTTAGTTGGTATAAGTCTCTTCCGCTCCGTCCATAGCGGGACGGGTCATTTGATGTTTTCCCATCCGCTAAAATAAAAAAGTTGTATGAGAAACAATTGACAGTCCCCCATAGAAATGGGAGCAACAACTGACCACCCAGTCGTAGCATCCTCCGTGGGTATCTCAGTGGGTGTGTTTCCTGGTAGCATTGCCCATTTGCCCGACAGTTTTTGTCGGATTTTTCTATATTATGGTTTTAGTCGCGGATAACTTGATTCATTTGGATGTTAGTAATTCCTTTGCATCATAGATGGCGTAGTATAGATGATACATAAAGTAAACAGCAACACAGTGCAAAAGTACTGCAGCGCCATCTATCCATCCTGCTAATATTATAAATGCGAAAGTTTGTGAGTGTGTGACTGTGTGAGTGTGTATGTTTGTTCTTCACGCAAAAACGGATTTGGATAAAATTTGGTACACATAGTTTATAACCTGGATTAACACATAGTATTTATCCCGATTTTATCTTCCCGTGGGATAATTTTTTCGAGTTGCAGCGGGTGAAGCCGCTGGCAACAGCTCATATAAAATAGTTCATCTACAATCGAAAGTGGAGGAAGTCGTACCGTGTAAATGGGCTTATAAACCAATCAAAAGTTGAAAGGTGAGTAAGGTGACACAACCATTAAACTTTAGGCTCATGAGTTCGTTCTATGTACCTAGTTACAGCAATAGCCAGCAATTTTAATAACTCTCGTACTATGTGCAGTTAAGAAATTAAGCTCACCTTTTTCGTCGAAACCTGCCGTTTAAAAATTGTGACATGTTTCTGTAGGTACCTACGTAGTTTAATGCGTGGTAGTCACTTATCTACTACCTAACTTAATGTGTGCAATAGTATGTACTTACACACGCAGGGCGACACATGAAGAACACCCAGTATAACGTGACCTCCCTTTGTATAAGTTCCCGTCCCATCGGACCCATCGGCATCGACTAATCTCTCATCACTGAGATCAGCTTAATGGTTTTGTCTTGCTTCATTGTCGTACTGGTGAAACACTTGCATATGAACTCTTCTCTCTCTCTTCTATTAGGTAGTAGAAATCTCTACCTATGTGTCTAACACCTTAGCACAAAAAGCCCGCGGTTTCGCCCGCGTGGATGTTTGTCAAATAACATAGGTACTAAAACCTTCCTCAAAAACTACTCTATCCATTGGTAAAATCAGCATAAAAATCCGTGCAGCAGTTTTTGAGTTTATCGCAAACAGACAGGCAGAAGCGGCGGAAGGCTTTGTTTTATAATTATTTTAGTGATGTAGGTGTGCGGGCTTACAAAACGTCTTGTCTCGTGACGTTTACACACCCTTTCAAGACGTTTTATTAAAACGTCTTGAAAGGGTGTGTAGGTCCTACTGATCACTTTGACTATACTCCTAGGCAAATAACTTGACCCAAAATGGCGTCGTTCTGCGCAAGTTCTCTGCTTGATTTGTACGGGACGCCTAAAAAACGACTACTGCGCAGGTTCAAGTTATATCATATGCCGCGTTGTATACGTGTTTAGGACTATCCCAAAAAATGCAGTCAGGCTACATACCCCTTGGTAAGACTGGTTGTCAAAGATCAACAAAATGACAGTATGCTCCTAGGTAAATAACCTGACCCAAAATGGCGTCGTTCTGCGCAGGTTCTCTGCTTGATTTGAATGGGACGTCTAATAATCATTACCCTTCCTTTTGGCTTCGCCGTAGTCGGGTAAAAAACGACTGCTGCGCAGGTTCAAGTTATATGCCGCTTGGTACACGGACGTTCGGCTTAGCGAGGGTCGGAGGAAACTTGGTATGTAATGGGCGGTCAGGGTCACCCGTCCACAGTCCAACCAACCAATTCACAGGGGCTATTATTATCCCCCACGAGCTCCTTATCTAACCACGCACGAGCTTCTCTTATCCATAAAAATACTCTACCTCTACAATTTCAACTTGTTTTCCTGTCGGTACAGATAAGGAAATTAATAAAAATGCCAATCGTACAAGAAGCTAATGATTTATTTCCTAAACACTGTATTTATCGTGTCATCAGCCATTAAAGTGTATTAATTAATCATTCCACGAAAATATACAAACTTCTTTGTTCCGTCCGTGATAAACACGCACACGAAGGAATTCGACTACATTTCCTAAACGGAAATACGGTGACCACGCACTTGACCAGTATTTTTCTTTCTTTGTCAGGAAATGATAAAGAAAGAAAGAAAAAAAAACGGTCAAGTGCAAGTCTACCTCCGCTAATAATGTAGTTTTTCGTAGTGTCGTAGCCTCTTCTTTTTTTTGTATGCCAGTTGTCTACAACGTAAATAATACTAATTGCACAAAACTGCAAACTAGTGTCATTCAAAGTTAATATGTACAAGAGGAAAAAACGTGAACGCATATAATAAAGTGAATTTACATAGTAAAAGCAGATACACACGTTAACGGTGGGAATAAATTGAAGGTAGTTTAACTTGTCAAAGCTCTAGTTAAAATCTAATTTGAATTTAAAAATAAAAAAAAAGCGAAAAATGGACCTTTCTTATTGGTAACTGCGTCTATGACCATTTTACGAATTTTAGCAATACATCAATGATTTTAGCGCATTTCATATTATTTTCCTATTGTAATCTATTTTCCTAAATGGTCACAAACTCAGTTACCTACTGTTATGATAGGTCTTTCATATTATGATCTGCTAAAGGGGCCATTTTAGACCCCCGGAACGCTTTTTCAGTCACGTAGAATATATAGATAGTGTAGCTATCAATTGAAATCCAGGCCTCACGTATGATAGTTTTGTGGTTGACCGTAAAGTGAAATAGAAAAAAAGTAAATGATACGTGATGTGTCCATGCCACTTTGCAGATGATTTTGTTTTTGTAATATGAAGTTGAAATTGGTAATTCGATGCATTCATCGAAATGGGTACCTATATGCTTTGTAAAATTCTGAGCCCTTTTTTTTTTTTTTTTTTTTTTTTTTTGGTGGGTGGAAAATCATCGAATGACCCCCCCCGCTCTTGGGCAGAGCGAAGGGGAGTGTCAGACTTCTACTGACTAAAAACCGAACCCATGTTCCTTCTTTGCCCTTGCGCCGAGGCCACGTAATCTAGTACTAAATACCGCGGCCCCGACGGGCGTCGGCCCTTGCGGGCCCCTCCTTGCTGACATCTCTTTGAGGCGCGCGTGGAACACGAACGCGCCGCCGACACGGTCTGTTGCCGTCATGACGACGGCCGGACGGCGAGCTAGCCCATTACTCACCGTCCACAGGCCCGCGTCTACGGTGGCCGGAAGCCATCACGTGGCCCCCGACGCCCGGAGCGCCTTCCGCGCCTTCCGCGGCGGCTGGGACGTTGAGAGGATCGCTCCCTCTCTCGTTCCGCCACCTCCTTCGCTAGCATCACTGCTTCGCAGAAGGAGGCGACGGCGTCCCATTCCTCCTCGCCCCGGACCATGGCTTGCACCAGGGCCGGACGCGAGAGGTCACCGCCGCCGATCGCCGCTACGAGAACACGGCGGGGCTCCGCCCAAGCAGGGCACACCTCCACAGTGTGCTCCACCGTGTCCTCCGGTCGATCCTCGCAGTGGAAGCATCCGGGCGTTTCCTCCCGCCTAATTCGGTGCAGGTACCTCCCGAAACATCCGTGTCCGGTGAGGACCTGCGTCAGACGGAAGGTGAGGGCGCCGTGGCTCCTCTCTAGCCACTCCTCAAAGAGGGGACTTACCGCCACTATCGTGGCGTGCCCTGCACGGGGTTGCGACAGTCGCTGTCTCCATACCGCCATGAGATCGCACCGGAGGTCTGTCCGCCGCGCAGCAATGTGCCGCGGCAGCAGAGTGACCCCCCGGTGTAGCGCCTCCGCGCGCCACTCGTGTAGGCGCGCGAGGACTATCGCCTCCAGATCCCACGGCGGCAATCCGGCAAGGAGATTCGCCGCCTCGCGGGAGATTCGCCGCCTCGCGGGAGAAAATTCTGAGCCCTCAGGCCTCCTCTCTAGAAGAGGGACTTAACTTCACTGTGACCAAATACGTATTCTGTATTGAGTAATTTCTTTATTTCTCAAGCATACCTGCTGCTCTTGGCCTGTTTACGTGGACAGATTATATATCTGTGGGTTATCCAAGCCCAGCCCCCATGTAAGTAGGTCAAGGGCGGCACAATAGATGTAGGTAACTCATCATTTCAGCCAAAAGACGTCCACTGCTGGACATAGGCGTCGCCACATTGAACGGTCCCGTGAGTCTCGCATCCACCGGGTCACCGCAACCTTCACCAGGTCATCGGTCCACCTAGTGGGAGACCATCCAACGCATCGTCTTCCGGTTCGCGGTCGCCACTCCAGAACTTTCCGGCATGTTGTACCTGACCTAGGTAGGTATATTTATTTATTCGTTCAAACAGATACTTGTTGCACTTGCAGCTTTGGTTCTTCGTCTTCTTTCTGAACTACATCTCAATTGGCTATTAACATCCTTGATTTAAATAGAGCTGCCTCGTCTCCAAGCTTATTCTTCCACAGCTCTTCATACATATTTTTAGAGTTATCATATCTTAGTTTTAGGAAAAACCCATAAGAAGTCGTACACCATCGACACGAAAGAAGAAGACGACAATAAATCCCGAAGTTATCCGATGAGAGTGATAACGATTTCATCATTAGTCCGTAAGTCAGTCATCATTCTCCTGCCCTTATCCCAATTCATTGGGGTTGGCGCAACATGTCTTCTTCTTCCATACTTCCCTATTTCTCGTCATCTCAGCAGTCACCTCCTTTCTAGCCATATCATCCTTCACACAGTCCATCCATCGTTTCTTTGGCCTTCCTCTCCTTTTATAGCCATCTACATTCATACTCAACATTTTCCTCACAACATTTCCTTCATTCCTTCGCATCACATGTCCATACCACGACAATCGATTACCAATCAACTTTTCATTCACTGGCGCCACTTTCAGACTTCCTCTTATGTACTCATTCCTTATTTTATCCTTTCGCGTCACACGACACATCCCTCTTAGCATTCTCATCTCAGCCACATGCAATTGCCTTTCATTTATCATTCATTCATTCATTCATTTGACTGGCCTGTTGGTCTAGTGGTTAGTGACCCTAACTGCTATGCCGGAGGTCGTGGGTTCGATTCCCACCCAGGACAAATGTTTGTGTGATGAGCACGATCATTTGTTCTGTGTCTGGGTGTAATTTATCTATAATATGTATGTATTTAGAAATATATAAGTATGTTTATCAGTTGTCTAGTACCCATAACACAAGCTCTGCTTAGCTTGGGACTAGATGGCGTTGTGTGATAGTTGTGGAATATTATTATTATTATTATTATCCCTTTTGTGGCCCAACATTCTGATCCATACACGACAGCAGGTCTAAGTCCGTAAGTCAGTACCTAATGAAAAAGTTTGATGATTAATTACCTACTACACTTCGACCAACTTATCTGTGCAGTTGGGAAACACACAGAACTAAAATAATAATATATAATAATATTCCACAACTATCACACAACGCCATCTAGTCCCAAGCTAAGCAGAGCTTGTGTTATGGGTACTAGACAACTGATAAACATACTTATATATTTCTAAATACATACATAATTATAGATAAATTACACCCAGACACAGAACAAATGATCGTGCTCATCACACAAACATTTGTCCTGGGTGGGAATCGAACCCACGACCTCCGGCATAGCAGTTAGGGTCACTAACCACTAGACCAACAGGCCAGTCAGAAAATAAATGCACCGACTTTGACATATCGATGCACTTTTTCTTAACAAGCAGCGACACCTATAACTGCACACATTAAGTGGTCATACTGTAAAAACATTATTAATCTGTCATCTGTCTGTCTGTACTCAATTTAAAGACAATTTCGAATACCTACCTAAATCAACAAATATTTAATCGCCATAGTAAATAATCGTAGATGTGTGCAAATTCACTCTTATAATAAACACTTTCCTCCGTCACGCACGTATTCCTAGTTTGCGTGTTTTAGTTGAAACATTGTGTTACATGTTTTAGAACAATGTTGTATGATAATTGTAACACAGTGTGACACAGTGTCGGTTATCGAGCGACTTGTGAAGTGCTGTTAAATAATCGAAAGTGTTGAAAACGCGTGATAACAAAAAGTAAATGTTTAACGAACGGTATCTTGTTCATCTTAGCTTTTTCCCTTTTTATCCCGACAGTTTTATCATGTAGTATGTAAATTATATTTATAAAAGAATTGAAGAATTTTATGAAAAAAATATACTTACCTACCTATTAAGTTGGTGACTGGCAGTAGCTTGGTTAGTGGATGACCACAGTGACCAACCATTACCTACATACCGAGTTAAAGTCGTTTAGTCGTTGTTTATCTTTGACAGTCGTTGGCCAGGTAGTCAGTGGCCTGCAAGTCAGATAATCAGTTTTACCGAGGGGGTATCGTATTAACCCAAACGATTTTAAAAGAGTGTCCATGAAGTTTCTTGCCATTCTTCTCATGAGACCAACGCTTTGTAATGGGCAACTACAGTACACTCACGAGTTATTATGCCTTGTGACTGGGACTGTAGCTTAGTTTATTTAGCTTCATTAGTTTAGTAGTTTGCTGCCGCACTCGGAGAGCTTCAGTGGTTCCTTGAGCCGTCGCTTGTTATAGGTTTTTGGCAGTTTTGTCATTCAAAAGTATGTCAGGCCTTTGCTGGGTCACGGCTTGAGTAATCGTTGGATATCTCTGAGCCCCTAAGACGACCCACTGACCCTAGTCCCGTGCGTACCGAAAACGGGGCGGTGGGTGCAGGCTGACTTGAGCCTTATTATTACAACATAAGGTTTAGGCTAGCTTGTAACCGCCGCGCGCCGTGCTAATTAAAATTGTGATTGAATTTAATTTTGTGTATATAATGTGACTGTGAATGTAATATTATTTCTACTATGAGTCAGTGATACTTGAATTAAATGATTTTATTTTTATTTTATTTTTTATTTATTATTAGGTACACCTCTGCCTAACCCTTCGGGGATTGCAGGCGTGATTCTATATATTAAATATGGTCAATAATACTAAATTTTAATTATGATAATCTCGTTAGGTAGAGTCCTAGGCAAATAAGTTGAAACAAAATGGCGTCGTTCTGCGCAGGTTCCCTGCTTGATTTGTATGGGACGTCTAAAAAACGACTACTGCGCATCTTCAACTTAGGTAGGTATGCCGCGTGCCATGTAACGTTGTTTTCTCACAGAACAGCAACGCCATTAAAAAACAAAAGATGATTTAATTTTTTGTTTTACTTACGTATGATGCACGTGTTCACGATAGGTCACCTATCGTTTTATCCTACTACACTAGTAGGAAAAAAAGATATCGTCGGTTTTACCCATGATTATAATACCTACCGTTACCGTGGTAATAGATTCAATTAGGATTTATGCTAATTTAATAGATAATGCTTATCATACGCAAGCCCGCTAACCACAAATCATAAGTTGTTGTAAGTATTTAATTTTAATGATACCTACATTATTTAGAAAAAAAACAAAAAAGCCTAGTTTTTTTGCAACTAAATGCCATACTCAGATTATTTAATGATTAAGTCTAAGCTGTCACCTAATAAAGATTTGAAATACAAAACCTTCAGTAATGTGTCAAATCTTTACTAACTGTGGTAGGTATAGGTACTCAGAGGTATATTTTAATGATTACTTAAACCGTTACCTACTTAGTAAAGATTTGACAAACAAAACCTTCACTAAACTCTCAGAATTGTAACTAAATGATAACTTAAGTAATCATTAAACGCCTGTGAGTGCGGCAGTAAGACTTAAAAATCGTTGTTTACGGTTTACGGTTTAAGAAATTTATTTCGCTCAAAAAGAATACAATTATTCACTTCTATGAGGAAAAACATAATGATTTAGATACAATAAAAGCGGCGGTTGCGCTTTGTTGTAGCAAACTAAATTAAGTAATAAAATAACAACTAAAATTAATCACTAAGAACGGCAAAAACAACAATTTATCTATTAGCTAGGTGGTGCTTTAATAGCCTTTTAAAAGTTGGAAGGGATTTCGACTCCTTGATATTTTTAGGTATTGAGTTATAAAGTTCAGCCCCCTCATATACGACAGTCTTTCTACCGTAATTTGTCCTCGGTGCTCTTAAAATTATATGGTTAGCCTGCCTCGTCAGGCGCTTTTGAATTTGCATTCTTTTTGTAAATGTTATTTGTGTATGTATGTCTCTATTAAGTATTTTACGTACTAGTGTGCAGGTGTTATATTTATAAATTTGATCAATGTTCATAAGTTTTGTTTCTTTATAAACCGTTTGAGAAGATGTTAGATAATGATAATTGAATAAGACTTTAATGATTTTATTTTGAGATGTTTGTAGCTTTTTAAGGTGAGTTTTGGCAGTACTACCCCATACTTCGATTAAATAATCGAGATGTGGTTTAACCATCGAGTTATAAATAATATATCTTACCCGTAGTGGGAGACATCGGACAATTCCTCTAAGTGCACCAGTTAGTGATGATATCTTTTTTCTTACTTTCTCAATGTGAGGTTTCATTGTAAGTTTATCATCAAGAGTTAGACCTAAATATTTCTCAGTACTTGTTTTGAGTAGTTTTTGACCATTTATATTGTTTCGTAGGAGCACCTTTTGCCCTTTTAAATATTTCTACAACAAGTTCACACTAAACAAGAACATTGTACCTACTGTAGCAAAAAAAAGTATGTCAAAAGGGTATTACCTATCTATAAATACACGCAAACTGTCACCTAGTAAACTCTCAGATAATGTGGTGTGGTCAACCGCAGATCGCTAGCCTGTGCTGCTCGACTAGGCAAAACTCTCTACCGGGATTGTACCGTTGTACCGTTAGCCAAAGTCCCCTAGAATAACTTTAAAATGTACTTACGGCCTATCTAAATATGGCTAGCTATGTTATTGTTTTGATAGACTGATCACAGTGATGAGCTGTTTAAAATTCAAAAGTCAGTCATTTAAATCAGGTTAATGAAATTGGCACTTTTGTACTTTACTTGTAAACAATTGCACGAAACAGTGCAGAGGTCATAAATGGAAATGGACATAATAGTATGCTGAGACAAAGAAATAAAAAATGGAGTAGAGTAATATCAGAGCGGTACCCCACGGATGGTAAAAGAAATAAAGGTCGACAAATGAATCACTGAGCAGATGCTCTCAAAAGAGTTGACAGTCCAGGAATGAATCAGAATTGCAAGAGACAGAGGCAGGTCTTTGGAAGAGGCCTTTGTCGAAGGACAAGCTGCTATTAGAAATACACCCATCATCGAATGTAATGTAATCGTTAAACATCAATAAAGACTTACTTTATTTTATATATTTATGGGCTTAATCACAGCCGGGCATTGCAGCCGGGCCATTTGAATATGTATAAGTCATCATTATTCTTAGCCCTTATCCCAATTCATTTGGGGTCGGCGCAGCATATGTCTTATTCTTCCATACACCTCTGTTGCTCGTCATCTCATGAGTCACCGCCTCTCTTACCATATTATCCTTTACACTGTCCATCCATCATTTCTTTGGCGTTCCTCTAATCTTATAGTATATGCGTACTCAAAACTGTCCTCACGACATTTTCTTTGACGTTCAACGTACAAGTATGTCGTCTTTTATAACACTGGCCGAATTTAAATAACGCCTACTCATTTCTTCTTTAAAAAAAAGAATAAAGATAAAAAGTAAGGTTTACATCACTGAGTGCGGTCCACGTACGAAAATGTCGATCGGAACCAGGCTGTGGTCCGGCCCACTTGACTTTCACCAAATGTGACACGACAGTCCTAATCGGTAGAATCGGGTTCATTGATTAGAAATCGTTTGTTATTAATCCTTATTTATCGAGTACTTAGTATTATTTATTTACTATTTGTATGCGTCTCCTGGTGGGTAGTTTTTGGCAGGTTTTATTGATCGATTTTTATATTTTTTGGTAGTAGTGGTAGTTGGTTTGGTTTATCTTAGTTGTTTAATACAAATTAATCTGGGTCTTATTTTTGTTCCTGTAGGTATCACTTTTGTTCGTGTAGGTACCTTTGATTGTTGTTACGGTTTTATTAGTTTCATCTGTTACTTACAAACCATGTAAAAAAACCTTAGTACCTAACCTATAAGTTAACTTTGACCCACTTTCCGGTTCCTTACGTGAAAGAATTTATCTACCTAATCGAATCTACTCTTATCTAAGCAAGGCTGTATTTTGGCCCTTGGGTTACAATGATTTTATAGAGCCATCGAATGCAGTACTTTTGGCCGAAATAGAATAGAAGTAGAAAAATAGATTGCATGATCATCATATGGATCGCTATAGATAAACGTAAAATTGTAAGAGCCATCGCAGTCTCATCAGTATCTAGAAAAACGCAATTCTTTCATATCATTATTCACGATCAAAATGAAAAATATATTAATTTCCGCTTTTCGTCGGGCACAATATAGGTAGCAATTTTTATGTCTTTAAGGCCAGCGAGATACGCAAAACGTTTTATAATGCACTGTATTTAGGTGTGATAAAGTTCGAAATGCATGTAAAACACTGTGAAAGATTGATATTTTCTAAGAACGAAAGCGCACTACTTTTATTGACGGTGTAAACAATGGAATGATTGTTTTTGTAAAGCTTACTCATGATGGGAGATTAAAGAAAGGGTGCTAGTAGACGCATGAACATTATAATCTCTTGCAAAAAATATAGAGTTATTACAGATCAATCTGTGCTATTAGCGCTGCTGTGTTTGGAATCAATATGAGTTTGGCTGTTATTGTACCTATAGCTATACCTTCGATCTTTGATTCTAGACCTACCCTACCTTTAGAAAAAAATTTTCTTTGTGAGAATGGGCCGTAGCCGTAATTTACCACGCTAGCCTTTTACGGATAAGTGGTGATCGTCACATTGTCTCCTAATAGCAGAAGTCGTTTGAAATGGCCTACACGTAGAAGACTGCTGAGTAGAAGTATGATTCGAAGGGTCAAGTATCTAGAATGAATCAGGACCGATGGGCCAGAGATGTCACGCAGTAGGTGCCAGAAGATGGGACTCGTTTTCATCGAGGAAGGCCTAGACAACGCTGGCGTGACGACTGCGAAGCGTTCGTGAAAAATTGGTTGGAGAAAACTGCATAGAGAGAAGAGTGTAAGGCTATGAGGAGACTTATGCCCAGAAGTAGGATATTATAGGCTAGGAAAAAAACCCTTAATTAAAGGTACTAAAACTCGTTGATAATGATGACGTACAGCGACTTATACCAGGTTTCCAGATAGTCCAATTAGAACTTGCATACGCAATCGTTCATGGTAATTCCCCAGCCATATAAAGTTATTACAAATACACGTCAAACTTGATGGTGCGGTTTCTTAGGCAAACACATAAGTCATTATTTAGACAGAGCACGTACATAAAGTTCATTCAGTCTATGAAGCCAATGACCGCAACGGCCATTATTTATCTATGCCTACGGCTGTCTATTGAGGATAACGAGTTATTGCAAAATATCTGACTTGTATTGGTTATGTTAGGTTCCGTAGTAAAAGGGATAAAGTACCAATTACTGTTTTTTGTTTGCGATATTTCAGTGTATCTGAATGAATGAGGAAGCTTAAACAATGTGGCAAGTTTGAAATTGACATAACATCACGATCACGCATGTAATCCCCGTAATGGCCGCCATAGACGTTCAAGTAGGTAATTCCAAATAACACTATGAAATCTTCCTCTTATAATATAAGTGTTGGCGCACGCAATATTGTTGACCCAAAACTTACATGCTTTGAAGTACAGAGGATAGGATCAGAGGTGGGATGCAGCTCCACCACAAGCTCCACACATCCACTCCCTGCGGCCGTTCCGTTGAGGTAGGTAACTAGGTACGGTCAGCATCACAAGTAGCTGAACATTTCAGAATTTTAGTTCTTTTATGTACAGGACTCTAGCTATTATTTTTAATGTTTCAGAAGATTATTCGTTAAAATAGTCCTTACACTCCAATAACATGTAGTAACGAGTAATATCTAACAAGTTTTTATTAAAAAAACAGCTTCAAAACTTTGAGTAATGTTAATATACTTCTGATGCTGACCGTACCTGCACTTTATGAAGTTTAGAATATGAATGACGATAGCCAAAGGCAGACAAAACAAACAAGCAGACAAAAAAAAATAGGATACAGATAGACCAGACAAAGTATGGGTCATCGTAATCAGCCTAAAATGTTCCCACTGCAGGTAATCAGGCCTCCTCTCTAGGAGAGGGATGGGCTATAATCCATCACGCGTGCCCAGTGCGGGTTGGTAGATGTCGCATATCTTCGAATTTTTTGGTTCTAAAGACATGCCGGTTTCCTCACGATGTTTTCCTTCACCGTTTTGAGAGCAGTGGGGATGAAATAAATTACTCAAAGTAATGCGCCTGCCCACACAACTTACCATCGCTATAAGTGGATTGTGTAAAATTAGTCAATATTTTAGCTCCCGACACGTAACTTGGCAAGGTTTCGAAATTCAAATTCAAAGTTCGCGCATCGTACACTGCACATGCATTTGAATGCACCAATCACACGCGCGGTTGACGCTACCTCATACCCCGCGCCCCGCGCCACCGTCAAAGAGACCTAAAAAATGACTTCTGCGCAACTAACGACTCTTGCCAAGTTACGTGTCGGGGACTATATTCTTCTGTTATTCATTTGAGGCCAGCGCAGCATGTCTTCTTCCATACTTCTCTATTACTCGCTATCTCAGCAGTCACAATGAATAACAGAAGAATAATATTGAGTGGTCTATCTCAGTGGTTACTTTCTGTGGCTAGAAAAGAGGTGACTGCACCGGCCGGGGTATTTAGAAGCCACGCCGTTGTTAACGAGCGTACAGACGCGCTCGGTGAAGGCCCCGAAAAGCGTCTTCGGATCTCCACCTGGTAACCTTCGAGAGGTGCCATCGCATTGGGCATCGCTACGCAGCGTGTTTACACACATCAGGAGCCGAAGAGTCCAGTCACCTCCTTTCTGAGATAATAAAATATATTCAATCTGTAGTGATGGCCCAGAGGTTAAGGCCTCGCCTCTCACACACGAGGTTATGGGTTCAAAGGCGGGCAAATACTAATGTGACTATTACAATTCAGATTTAATTTCTTACTTTAACTATGACATCAAAGACTGTCGACTGATCATCGGTGAACTTATATAAATTAAATTAGAATAAGTCTGAAATCGCCAACCCGTTTTGAGAAAGCCTGGTGATCAATGCTTTTTCTGTATGAGAAGAAGCCTTTGTCCAGCAGTGGGATAGGTTAAGGCTGGTATTATCATAATATATTATATTTATTAGTGCTGCATCCAACTTTCGGTACCTACTTGCCTGACATTGGTTGGTGGGCGCTGTTGGGCGTTTTTACAGAGCTCAGGGGCCGTATTTTTGAATCAATAGAATTCCAAATCGTGTACGAAATCGCAGAATTCATCACGTCATTTCTACTGGTAGAATATCGGAAACGAGTGGGTCGGACCATTCGTTGCAAAATTCACGGGTATGAATATTCAAAAATAGCGATTTCGTACGGATTCGCATACGAATTCTGCGATTTCGTACACGATTTGGAATTCTATTGATTCAAAAATACGGCCCCTGAGAACCAATTAAAAAGTGATCTGCATTAGAATAAATTAGAGCTAATCAATTGATGTGAATGAATGTCTCCATAGTGACGGGAAGGTCCTTTATGACATATGTGAATCTAATATTGTTGCCCATTCAAGAAAAAAAGATGCAATATCGTCTACCCAATTGGAATAGATAAAATAATTGATATGCATCTTTCTTAAACTTTGACCTTCTCAATAAATACCAGCAGTCATTGACAGACCTCGTTATTTTTAAACGGTTTTTTAAACGGTTTTATTTAGCTCACCCCGTTTGTTTTTTTCTTGGATCAAATTTAGTAATTCAAATTTCACCCACTTCCAGTCAACCGATTAATCTGAAATTTTGTATACACTTTGGATTTTGGTGACAATACAATTATGTTTATTCATTATCATTATAAATTCAAGATGGCCGCCGCTACAAAATGGCGGATAATTTATGTTTTATTAATCCCATCAATATGGGTATCAAATGAAAGGGCTCAACAAGCAGAATACAATATACTATAAAAAATTGAAATCCAAGATGGCGGCCGCTACAAAATGGCGGATAATTTATTTATGTTTTATTAATCCCATCAATATGGGTATCAAATGAAAGGGCTCAACAAGCAGAATACAATATACTATAAAAAATTGAAATCCAAGATGGCGGCCGCTACAAAATGGCGGATAACGTAGGTTTTATCAATCCCATCAATATGGGTATCAAATGAAAGGGCTCAACAAGCAGAATACAATATACTATAAAAAATTGAAATACAAGATGGCGGCCGCTACAAAATGGCGGATAACGTAGGTTTTATCGATCCCATCAATATGGGTATCAAATGAAAGTGCTCAACCAGTATAATACAATATACTATATAAAATTAAAATCCAAGATGGCGGCCCCTTTAAACAGAATGCGAAATAAAAACTAAAAACTAGAAAATAAAAAAATAGGTAAAAAAACTTTTTAAGTTAAACGGTTTTATGTTAAACATACATTGCAATGTTTAAGATAAATGTACTAAAAACCAAAAAATAATAAAATAGAAAACCGTGGGGCACGTCAATTGTCTACAATCGTTGATTAAAATCATATTAATAATAATTAAGTCGATAATTTGTACCTAGACAATTGACGTGCCCCACGGTTTTCTATTTTATTATTTTTTGGTTTTTAGTACATTTATCTTAAACATTGCAATGTATGTTTAACATAAAACCGTTTAACTTAAAAAGTTTTTTTACCTATTTTTTTTATGAATTAACTTGCATTCAAGCATGACCTCTTTAGAAACTAGACGGGCAGATGACCACAGTAACAGACACTGCGGAACCCTGAGAACCGGTTGTAATGAGTACCGGTTTTCATCACGCTAAGGCTAAGGCCACTGGAATAGCACCAGAGTATGAAATTAGTCAAAAAAAAGACAATTATTATGTAAAAATGTAAATACTCTACCAAGATTTATGTTTCCTTATAGTTTTGTTTTTAGTAATTAAATTAAAGTTTAACCGATTTTAATTACATCATGGCTTCTTCTATAAGTCAGGGTTTAGCTAATTTTTCGGAATGGGACGAACACGACCCAAAAATCGTAATAAAAAAACTAAATGTGGCACTCGGAGACTGCCGCGGTAAAGCTATTGTATAGCATTTTTTATCAACAGCAAATAATTAATTATTTAATTTGGCAACCTCAGTTGACTAGGGCATGAATATCGGAATCTCGGAATCTCGTAATATCGGAATCTCGGAGCGAAAGTTCCGATATTACAATTCCGATATTGGATCACTCAATATCGGAATTGCAATATCGGACATATTTTTCTATATTTTGAGTTTTAAACTGAACCTCTATTTTAGATCCGTATCCCGTTTGCCAGTTCACTAATGATGCGATAGGAGAGCAATATAAGTCACGAGTGACATTGAAATATGAAAAAACAATTTAATGACTAGAGTCAAGGGTGTAAATGCCTCAATTTTCATCAAAACATCTAGGGAGTAATTGACAACCTTGTTATTTTCCGAAACCATAGCAACCTGGTTGAATACTGAATCTTGAATATTTTCGTTAGGGAATTTCTGGATTCGCTCTCCACGCTCAAGGCAAAACTCACTTAATAATTTGTTGTTGCTAACACTAAAGGCCGACCTAATGGTTTTTTTTTATTTAATATATTTTTTTATAAGTACTAAGAAGGCTTGCGTTTGGCCACAACTCTTGGTGTGAAGCAAGAAAACGGCCTAGGGTGGAGCCCGTTTTTAGACCCTGTTTTTATATAAATTTAAAAAAAAACTCACTTATTATTTCCTGTTTTAGATTGAATCGCCTCCTTCAAAAACAATATAACCACAAATATTCCTGATACCTACAAAGGTACCTACTCTACCAATCAGGGGAGGAGTTTCCCCACACCAATCTCCAAGTTTGAACTCGACTCGACCCCTTCACCTCACGATCCGAACTCGAAAGCTGTGAGAACCTGACGACTTCTGCGCTCCTAGTACTTGATTCTATCGATCAGTTGACTTATATGTTACGGACTTATGTAACTTGGTATATGAGCATAAACTTCTTAACGAAGAGGTCAGTGTATTCGTTGCTTTACGTTGAGAAACATGATTCTTGTGCTCTGCTTGTTTTATTTTGGATTAAATGTGAGTAAGCTGTAATTAATTATAGAATAACTCGTTAAGTTTATTTAAGATACGGTTCCTGATTGATTGTAGTTTGTAGTAAAAAATATAATTAAAAAAATTATTTTTTAAAACACATAAAACTATGAAGTATTTAAAAATACTAAAAAAAACCAGATGTGTAGATAAACAATTTACCGTAAAAAACTTCTTTATTTGCCAAATCAAAATAACAACTTAGCACAGTTCAGTAGTAGACGAAGCCAGCTATGGCCAGTACCAGCCAGGGTTGCGGAAAATGTTGGAAAGAGTTACTTATCACGGCCCTAGAACGCAAATGGTATTAGGAGGAACTCGGATGGGTGTTATTTAGATAATAAGAATCTGACACTCCCTACTGCTCCCGCCCAGAGCGGAGGGATTCATTTGATGATTTGCCATCATTAAAAAATCTCGTTACAAAATTTATTAACACGAACGTTACACTATTACTATTTAAATTCAACTGGGTGGTGTTTATAAGATGTCAGTCTTACAATGGGACTTTTATCGTGGCTATCAGTAATAACTTTCAAAAGGCTGTTGCCAATGATCGTACGATTTTTTATCGTAAGAAACTTCCGTCCATAATTGAAAGCTCGTAAGAAACCGCTCTCATTTATTTTTAGTGTCACTTTATTCTTGCTTCTTGAGCCGCTGCAGCCGATATTGTTTTTAACTAAAATATAATTAAATGTGTGAAAGTATCGAGTTTGTTATCAAAACTTTGCCTTTTATCAATATTGAGAAAGTTCTGCCATGAATTATTATTGGTCACATGATTCTAGACTCTGAACTACCATTTTATTCGGTTGTTACTGTTAGCCTGTGTCATCCCACTGCTAGGCAAAGACCTCCCCCTATGACTTCCAAATTTTGCGATCCAGGGCCAATGTGGACCACTGGTCGTTGAGTTTGTTCAGCTCTTCTGTTTATTAAATTTTAATAAATCAGCAGTTTCATTCGTTTTGATCACTTCTGAACTTTAACTTCTTAACTTTGGAACAACTGAATTATTTTTGCCTTCTTGTCCCCTCATTCTTTTCTCCGTGCGGTTTTCTCCGGCCAATCTTGCACAAAAAAAGCCTTTAATGATTACCTACTTAAGCCGTCACTTAGTAAAGGTTTTGTATGTCAAATATTTACTAAGTGACGGCTTCATTAAACATCTCTGAGTGCGGCAGAAAGTCACCACACCAACTTTATCTATCGTTATGTATTTTTTTTTCGTTGTGTTTTCAGTGTTTTCATAACTGACTAAAGTTTGAATGCATCATGTTCAAGTTTCAGCAATAAAATCATAATTAATAGGTACGTACTAAATCGATCATAAAACCTACATACTTAATAATATAAATATATATACCTACGTCAGCTACCTAATCTTGGAAAATCTTCGGATTCATTGATAAAACAAGATGGGTTCGTACTATAAGGTCGAATATGTCTACAGTTTCCTCTAATGGACAGGAAAATTGTCTGTAATCGATCCTGTATCATGCATCGACAACCGCGAAAATCAATTAGATATTCGTGAGTTCAATCATTAATGAATCTTAACATCATTGTTATTTATTAATTTCGATCTAATGTGGGATTTTCCTGTGCTATTTTTTATAGTAGTAACCTTGTACTTTATATAAAGTGGGGTTTCCCTGTGGCTTCTTAATGTCAGTAGGTATACATACCTAGTTACCTACATAGATATTTAGGTACATGATATCACGCTTTCAATTCCCGAAAGGTTAATCAGAGGTGTACCAGTCAAAAACCCATATTTTGCCAGTTATTTTTAGTCCTATGTAATAGGGAGCGAGTATAATGACATCAAACGGGCTCAAATCCAGGCTCCGATTCAGCTTTAAAGACTTCCCGTCGGGGCTACGGGTTGTTCGATAGAGATACCGCGGCCTCGACACAAAGGGCTAAGAAGGAACATGATGGGTGGTTTTTAGTCAGTAGAAGTCTGACACTCCCTCGCAGGAGGACTAATTTTGTCACTCCCAGTACTATCTCCTCCAATTAAAGAAAGTATATTGATAATAAGAGTTTTTGTTAATTTTTATTTGATTAATTTTTATATTATGTTTTGTTAATTTGTATTGTAATATTGTTTATTTTTTTCTTAGTTTTGTTATTATAATTTTTTTATTTTTATTTCTATTTTTTTTTTCGTTTGTGTAATTTTTTGTAATTTTTGTTCAACCTATAACTTATATGTGTGGTGTTCCTGTTAGTATAAGTTGGTTATAAATAAATAGATAAAAAAAAATGATGATTTCCCACCCTCCAAAAAAAAAGCTGGGTATTGAGATTTTTTTGTTCCATTTTTTTTTTGGCAAAAGCTCTGCCTCAGCAGGGAGGCCTAATGATGAAGTCTTCCTTCTTCTTCCTTGCTTCTCGGTTCTCCAAGCCACATCCAAGTCTTTTCGGATTCGGAGGCACCAACTCTTCGCTTTTGTACGGCCCTGGTTTAATTCAATGAAGCTCAAATAATTGGAATCTGAACTTTATGATTCAGGAATGATATTTCTAACTCTAAAAGTTCTCTCTCTCAAAAGTTCAGGGTTCTTGTTGCCTATGTTTTCGAACGGCGGCCGTATTTGGTGTCTAATTTAGATTAACAGACTAACTTTTAAAACTCTGTGGAAAATAGTTTGATTAATAAGAGCCTGATGTGTCCAACTGCACGATTAAGACCTTCCTTCCCTCTTTCTATTTTGGGTCTTAATTGGGGATTATTTGGGTCGCAATATTTTTAATGAGAGTCCAGTTCGCCACGCCATCTTTTTCGGGGCCAATAGTACATAATTAAGACGAAAATGGACATAATCTTAATATTGTTAAAGTCGTTTTTCTATTTGTCTGCTTGTCCAGATTTTGCTTTTAAACTTCGTAAAGGATTTGAATGCGGTATTTATTACACAACAATTTGGAGAATTTATTCCGGAAAATTAAAACCTATGTTCATAAAATGTATTGATATGCTCGATGTTTTATCATGTCATTGTCTGCTGAGACGAGTCACTATAGTTGTATATCGTCACGCCTGTAATCCTCGAAACGAGGCAGAGTCGTAACTATGGTTTATAACTTAACCATGTATGAGTATGGTTCCTAGAGCTATGATTAAAAATATATTTAATTCCGAACTTTGATTCATCATTATCATTTCAGCCGAAAGGCGTCCACTGCTGAACAAAGGCCTCCCCTTAATGTGATAATGTCGCCACATGATCGGTCACATGCGATCTCCGCAACTTTCACAATGTCACCGGTCCACCAAAAGGGAGGCCTTCCAACGCAACGAATTCCGCCGTCGCAACTTCCGAACTTTTCAGCCCCATCGGTCCTCCATTAGTTCTGTGAGCAATGTGTCCTGCCCATTGCCACTTAAGTCTGGCAATTCTTCGGGCTACTTCGGTAACCTTGGTTCTCATGTGGATGTCTTGAACTCCGCTTGCTAAAATTTAAACCCTTGGTCACGTAGATTTACAAAATAGAAAGTAGAACAGAATCACTGACGTCAGAGATGACTCCATTAGATTATCAAATGTTAAGGTTAAGAAATACAGCTGCAGGCGTTTGACAAATGCTTAATGAATTATAAGAAGGACTTCTGTGACAATTATGTAATCGACATAATAATTGGTAATACTAGACGATTTTACTAGAAAAAGTACTCTGTCGCAATGTTTTAGATCTCGTATAAAAAAGGTGACATTGATGTTAAAATGGCCGTATGTATCAGACAGACTGGCATGCGAATGCATACTATTGGAATAAAGAGGCTACTTGGATCGAACACATTTATTAATAGCACAAATAATATATTTACACAACGACTTTTCTCCTTGATAGGACAGTTATATAGTGACAGATTCTAAACTCGAATCTATCGTTCACAGTCGTGTAGGTATACAACCTCCATCACGCACCCTTAATCTATAGCATGATGCATGCGCAAGATTACATTAAATACCTACCTAACATATTACCTACAAGTGCACGCACCCTTAAACTACTCAGTGTGCATACACCCTAAGTACACAATAGGTATATTCAGCTGGAGCTATCGTTCACTGACATACAATCTATCTTTATTATATAAGTATGTTTTTAATACAGCTATATAACAAAAATACTAGACATGAACAAAATAAAAATTATCTATTACAAATCATAACAAATCAAAACAGAATCACATTAAAAACAATATTAGCTAAAATCATTACATCACACATCGCTCGCCCCCTTAATAGATAATTTTTCTAAAAATTGCTTTAGTTTAGGACCTGGTACAGATTTTGTTAACATATCTGCTACCATTTCTTGTGAAGGCATATATTTTACCTCAACCGCCTCATTGACTATAGCTTCGCGAACATAATGAAATCTAACATCAATATGTTTTGTTCTGTTATGGTTCATCTTATTTTTCGCTATTTTATGTGCTGATTGGTTGTCGTTGTAAATGACCACCGGTTTGACACAAGTCCCCTTTGTTAAACTTTTTAACAAATTTCTTAAATAAATAGCTTCTTTCGATGCTTGACTCAGGCCTATATATTCTGCCTCAGTGGAGGACAGCGCCACGCACCCTTGTTTACGACTTTCCCAAGACAATATATTGTCTCCTAGTCTAAAAATTAAACCTGTACAGGATTTCCTATCATATGACCCACCCCAATCCGCGTCTACGTAGCCATTTATTTCTAGATTACCCGTTTTCTTAAACGTTAATACAAAGTTCGACGTCCCCTTTAAATATCTAAGCACCCGTTTAGCACATTTAAAATGTAGTTCATCGTAACATGAATTAAACTGTGACAAAACACTAACAGCGTGCGCGATATCGGGCCTAGTACTTTGAGCTAAGTAATTAAGACAACCTATGAGAATTTGATATGGCAACTTACAACCGGAATCTGAAGCTTTCTCTAATTTGAGATCTACTTCCATTGGAGTAATGACTGGTTTACAATCCGTCATGTCAAAATCCTTCAAAATATTAAGAACGTACTGTTCTTGATCAAGATAAATCGAACTTTTATCTCTCCTAAGTCTCATGCCTAACACGTGTCTAGCAGGACCTAAATCCTTAACTTTAAACCTTTTAAGCAAGCCATTTTTTAATTTCTGCTTCTCAGTTTCGTTATTTTTGGAATAGAATACAAAAATATCATCAACATATATGACTACTACTATTCTATTTCCATCGCTAAACACCTTTTGATAAAGACAAGGTTCTATTTTCGATTGTACGAAACCTAAATTGTACATCTCCTGATCTAGTTCATGGAACCAAGCGTTAGACGATTGTTTGAGTCCATACAACGATCTTTGCAATTTACATACCTTTGTCTCTTGACCTTTAACTATCGCCCCCTTAGGCTGAAGCATGTAGATGTCCTCTTTTAGCTTGCCATACAGGAAAGCAGTCGTAACATCCCATTGGTCAATGAGCCAATCATATTCTACAGCTAATGAGAATAGTAATCGTAAGGTTGAGCTTCTTACGACAGGAGAATACGTTTCATTATAGTCTATTCCACGTACCTGCGTAAATCCTTTAGCTACCAGCCTGGCCTTGTATTTAGACACTTTACCGTCACTGTCTCGCTTAATTTTGAAGACCCATTTGCAATGTATTGGCTTCTTGTCACGTGGTAAGTCTACCAATGACCACGTCTGATTCTCGTTCAATGATTTTATTTCATCATCTATAGCTTTATGCCATAAATTAGAATCAGGCCTTGCCAATGCTTCTTCAATTGTTGTTGGATCGCCATCAGTTTGTGCTATAGCATTATATATAACAGGATTGCGCTCACGAAGATTGTATCTTCGTTCTGGTTCCGCTGTAGCAACTGTTTCATCAGGCGCTGCAGCCATCTCAGTGTAAATACACTCCGCTTCATGAAACTCTTCTTCATCTTGTATAATGTTGTTAGACGAACCACTTTCAACCACAGGTTCTATCCGTTCCTCCTCTATATCAACAGGAACGACTGTGTTCTTCGTCATGTCGGTATCACCTCCAGGAAAAACATTTTCAAAGAATTTTACATTTCTGGAGAATGTTATCTGACCTGTTTTTGGGTTCATCAGTCGATAACCTTTAGTAATTTCACTGTAGCCGATGAAAATCATTTCTTCAGTCTTCATAACAAGCTTTTGCCTTTTCTGTTTAGGTTTCAATACATATGATTGACAACCGAAAATTTTCAAATGACTCAAGTCTACTTTCTTATTTGACCAAAGTTCTTCAGGTACTTTATTCATGACAGCCTTAGTCGGGCTTCTATTTTTTAAATATACCACTGTACATACCGCTTCGGCCCAATACTTTTTACTAAGTTTGGCCTCACAAAGCAACGCTCTTGTTTTTTCTATTATCGTTCTGTTCGCCCTCTCTGCCACACCATTTTGCTCAGGTGTATAAGGAACCGTTTTCTGATGCTTTATACCAGCTGACCTTAAAAACATATCGAAGGCTTGGTTACAGAATTCTTTGCCATTATCAGATCTGAGACACTTTATCGACTTTCCTGTCTGCTTCTCAACGTCCGCTTTATATTCAAGAAATTTATCAAGGGTTTGACTCTTATTTCTCAAAAAGTAAACATGCGTCTTACGCGTATAATCGTCGATAAATAATAGCATATATAGAGATCCACTGAATGATGGTTCTTCCATCGGTCCGCATAAATCACTATGTACAATTTCCAAAACTTCTTTCGCTCGTGTACCTTGATTTTTGATAGAGCTCTTACAAGTTTTTCCATTTATGCATGAAACACATGGTTCAATTTTATCACTTGATTTAAAATTCAATCCAGTCACCATATTTTTCAATGAATTCATATATTTTTGTCCCAAATGTGCTAATCTTCTATGCCAAATATTTGACAAAATGTCATTTGACAAAGTCAAGTTGACAATACAATTTTCTTTTTCAACCAACTCAAAAATTCCATCAACCTCTTTGCACGTTGCTACTATTTGGTCTGTTTTATTTTTTATAGAGCAACCTGTTTTGTCGAAGTTTACAGCGAACTCCTTCTTTACAAGATCGCTTACTGAAATTAAATTCATAGAAAGTCCGGGAACATGGTAAACATTCGTTAATAGGAGTTCATTGTTGTTATTTAATTTAGGGACGGCATTCCCTCTTCCTATAACTTTCATTTCTTCCCCGCTTGCAACTTTTATCTTTAGGCCATTCTGTTGCCTTTTGTAATCCAGCAATTTTCCGGCATCGTTCGTCATGTGGTTCGAGCAGCCACTGTCCAAGTACCATCGGTCCTTTTTCACAGTGTTCGCCATACTCAAGCATGGATTCGCTCTCTTAGTGACTTTGCATTCAGATGCTTTATGCCCTTCTTTATGACATTTAAAACACTTGAATATTAATGCCTTTTTCTTTTCAAACTTCTTTTTATTTTGCGCCGTTGTTACTAGGGCTTGCTCTCTATTCTGACCATTTTCAATTTGTCGGCTTGCCTGTTGCATCAACTTTGATTTTAACTGCTCAAGTTTTATTTCTTTTCCGCTGTTGTCTATCGCCATTATAAATGGGTTGTAATCTGACGATAAACCGCTTAATAAGATAGAAATTATCCACTCGTCAGAGATTTTTGCATCAATGTCTGCAAGTTGTTGCGCCAAACAAATTATTTTGGAAATATATGTTTCCATGGTTTCGCAATTGTCTAGTCGGCATTGCCATAACTCTCGTTGCAATCTGATTCGTCTGCCCCAACCTTTGTCTTCGTAAGCCTCGCTGAGACTCATCCACACTTCACGTGCTGTCTTCGCATTATACACATGTGCGAAACATGCAGGCTCAAGTAGCAGACATAACGTTGTTCGTGCCTTCCTGTCAGTATCTTTCAATTCAGCTGTTATCTCCGTAGCTTCAATTACCTTGAACCAGTTTTTGGACTCTAAGTAATTCCTTACCACAAATTTCCAATTGGCGAAGTCCTCAGCTCCATTCAATTTTCTTATTCCACAAATTGAACCTGAATGATCTTCTGCCATGACGAGAATTTTGCCTTTCGAAATTTTACTACTGACACTTTTTACACTTTTTGTGTTCTAGCTTCTAGGCGTTTTTGGAGCCTGATCCTGGGCCCATAACCTATTGGAATAAAGAGGCTACTTGGATCGAACACATTTATTAATAGCACAAATAATATATTTACACAACGACTTTTCTCCTTGATAGGACAGTTATATAGTGACAGATTCTAAACTCGAATCTATCGTTCACAGTCGTGTAGGTATACAACCTCCATCACATACGAGTAAACTGTATATTAATTAATTTATGTAGTTTAATAATCATGTAGATAATAAAATAAATAAATGACAGAAGTAAGTATAATAATTGTGTAACGAATGCAAACACACATTAATTCAGTTTAACTTTTATAATATTAGGTCTTTACCATGAAATTGCCGTTGTGATGGTCACTGTTTGGTGGTCTAGCGCCGGTGTGATTCATCACAGCTTCTTACCAAACGGGGTGAGCATTACTGCAGATGTGAATGTATATACTGTGAAGAACTGAACACAATGATGGAGAAGCTGGCACATCTCCAACCAGCATTGGTCAATCGCTCGTCTCCGCTGCTCCTGCACGACAACGCGCGACCTCATACTGCACAGCAGACGGTCTCCAAGTTGCAAGAACTGGGGTTGGAATTAGCTCTCCGTCATCCGCCCTACTCACCAGACCTTGCGCCTACAGACTACTACTTTTTCCAGAATTTGGATAACTTCTTGGCGGGAAAAAAATTCAATACCCGAGAGGCATTACAAAATGCCTTTGAAGAATTTGTTGCCTCCCTACCAGCTGATTTCTTTAAGAAGGGCATCAATAAACTGCCACTGCGTTGGCAAAGATGCATTGATTGCATGGGTGATTACTTCGATTAATACAAATAAAAAATACATGAAAAAAATTCGTTTAATTTTTTTCAAACATAACGGCAATTTCATAGGTAAAGACCTATTAATTATGTTTGAAGCATAGAGAAATGTAATGTTTTTAACTATAGTAGCTACTAAAACTTAGGTTAGGTCTAGATGTAAACATATAACTTAGGTCTACAAAATGTACGGAAAGGATTTTTTGTCGCGATTTCTGTTTTGGTTATGGAGTAAATTAGTTGTTTTAAATAATGATGAGGACAATGACCCCATAGATGTTTTAAATACGTACTTACCTTGTCCATGTATAGGCCTACTTTATTTCAAGCTTTTTTAACGCCTGTTTTTCCACGTACAGCATCAAATTTGTCCAATGACCCGATCACGTTTTAGTGGTTGGTCCAGGCTTCTGCTGCTGGTTTGGAACCACTTATGCGAATACGACACAGTTAAAAGGAACGGTTATGATTTTAGCAGTCTTTAAAAATACATAATGTAGGTATGTGATACGAAAATCGAAAAAAAAAACACATCAATATCTTGTTTATAATTTTATAGTCGCCGTTTTTGTCGTAGTTTTGGATTACAATAAAATTTTATTGAGATCGACCGTCCATCTGTTAAAGCTTCATCCATTATGCATCTGTTCAGGCAAATTCGCGGAATTTGCCTGAAAACTAGTCTGTTCCAATGGTCGCTTTTCGCTTTCAACAGACCGTTCAGGCTCAGCACGCCCATTTCCCAAAATGCCCCATTCCCGAAATGTCCCTTTTGAAAATATCTCTTTCACGAAATTATCCTATCTCAAATTAATGTCGTTTTTTCTACGATACGCCTCAAGAAGACACGTTTACTTAAGTAGGTACTTATTATTTTATTTAAATTTTCAGGTAGCATTAGCTGCACAGGTGCCCTGCATAGAACTGAACGATGGAAACAAAATACCCATGCTCGCGTTAGGGACTGGCAGAGGAACAGCTACAGAGGTATGTGTTACTAACACTTTAATAAAAATGTTGCTCTGTAATGTTTGATTTCTTCCCAGACAGGCTTAAATATAACTGCGGTGGTCGACGTTTAGGTTAAGCCGTGCTTGCCTAGGTTGGTCTGTGGATGGTTGACCACTCTACATACCAAGTTTCCTCTATGCCTCGGAAAGCACGTTAAGCCGTTGGTCTCGGTTGTCATTGTAGATCTCTGACCGTCGTAACAGGTCTCTCAAAATCAGAACCAATCAGGAACCAAACCAATCAGGAACTCTGAAAATCAGTCTTGGCAAGTAGTATCATATTACCCAGTACAAACTAGATTGGGGAGGACACATAGGCAGTTGCTCCATGTAAGAGACTGGTATTCAGCTGCATCAGATTATACTGAAAGCCGACCTCAATATACATAGTTGGGAAAGACTAGGCAGATGATGACTATAGTCTTAGATACCTAGTCGACGTTCCACACATTCGAACGAAGCGCTTTGCTAAGTCCTTTATTATGCGCACAGCCAAGGAGTGGAATTCCCTGCCTGCGTCGGTTTTTCCGAGTTCATATAACCCTAATTTATTTAAGTCGCGATTAAACAGGCTTCTTCTGGGTAAGCTCGTTCCATCGTCGACATCATCTCTGCCCTTAGGGCAAGATTGAAGTCAAGAGCAAGCCCATTTATAATAAAAAAAGACTTATGCTTAAATCAATGCAAAATTAGTATCGTGACCTCAAGACAGTCCTGATACGTTGTGCCATTAAGTTTTAAGTACCTATATTATGCAGTCGAAATCTCGTTTGTTGAAATTTTCTGCAATTTGTGGCAAACCACAGCATAATATTATAGTCTAGCTCCAATTACCCTTCTGCGGTTGCATCTCGATTTGATTGGATGACTTTTGACCCTACATTTGAAATGTGTTCCTATTAGTACATTCTTGAGGGTTATAGGTCTCAGGTTGCCGTAACTACCTATAATATCTGTATTTGACTGTGTATACTGTGTAGCAATAACCAAGCAGCCAGCAAGCAGATAGCAGTACCTAAAAGTGTAGGGTGTGACCGTTGGACTGCCAAGTCTTAGGTCTCGAGTACAAACCCAAGACACGTACCTATCTCCGATTTTTCGTATTCTTGTGCCTATTCTATAATCATCATTTGCTTCGTTGAACTAAAACATCGTTAGGAAACCAGGAAGCCTGAGTTATATTTTTCGATGGCAAGTCAGACATCTATACCTAGGTGGCATAAAACTTTTGACACTAGGTCACACACTAACACTACGAAAACGACGAAAATCAATCAAGATATAAACAATTTTATACTGCATCATAGTTAAATACTATTGTTTGCTATATATTGCCCAAATATGTGTTACTAAATATTTTATGTAATAAAGACTTCATGTACCTCTACATTTGATGAAATAAATGAATTGAACTAAATGGCTTGACTGGAACTAATTCTAAATCACGCTTATATTTGTTATGTAATTGTGTCGATGCTTTATTGTTTACCTTCACTTTTTTGTGTGCTAGCATACATAACATAACATCACGCCTGTATCCCCGAAGTGTTAGGCAGAAGTTTACCCATTAGGACACCCACATTTTTGAATCCCGCCTAAAAGGGGGCAAGCCTATAATTGCCATCAACCGGGCATAAATACAGACTCCGTAGCTGCTACTGGAAAATTTCTATTGGACAAACCCAAAAAAAACTTAGTCTGACTTGGGAATTGAACCAAAAATGCAGTCATTTACAGTCATGAATTGACAAAATTTAATAATTCTCTTAATTTTCAGTCAGAGACGCTAGACTACGTCCGCAACGCAGTCTTCTGGGCTTTAGAAGCTGGTTACAGGCACATTGACACAGCAGCGGTCTACGGTGATGAGGAGCAGGTCGGCCAGGGCATAAGAGACGCTATTGACAAGGGAATAGTGACCAGGGAAAACGTATTTGTTACTACTAAGGTTAGTATATCGTGCCCTTACTTCAAAACCCAACTAACTGCACAAAATGTAGTTTCGAGAAAATCGTGTTTAAAGGTTCGAAGCGTAAAAACAATATTAAAATACTTGATAAAGAGGCGAGTACGTGTATTTTGATTTCTTATTGTATTCATTATTCGGGTGGTGAAGGAAAAATAGCTTAATTCTCAAACTTAAAAACTTCTGACATTTAAAAGTGCCTGTAATGGCTTAATTGAAATAAAATATTTGAGTTTGAGTTTGAAACAAGTAGGAAAAATGAAGGATTGGCTTGATAAATGCTACAGATTAGTGGTTTTTCCTGTAGTCGCAATGTTTTCTTATGTTTAGCAGAATAGAGTTTAGACAGCAGTTTTTTTATGAATTTAATTAAACGAAATATTTATGTTCACCTAATGGGTAATTGCTAATACTAAGTATAAATATTTAGTCTCAGTTATTGTTATTGTTAATTTAACGTGAATCATTACAAAACCACTTAAACGCAGATAGAATGTTTTTCCTGGCGAGAAAAATTGCTTACAGTGCAAAAACATTGCTTTATCCGACACTTACTGGGTTTTGTCTGTTCTTTATTTAAAATCTCTCCTGATAAGCTACCTTAGCTAAAAACTAAATCCAGAACGGAGCGTCACCTCGGAAAACGGGTTTTACCAGTATGTAGATCTTGAAAAGCAGATTCTAACGGTATTTGTAACTCATTTTTGCCCACAAGTGACTTTAGTTGGTTTTCGCTTTAAGGGCACGATATTTTTGTGTTAAGTTATAAATATTTAATAACTAGCGAGCTGCATAGGTCAAGTGCAATATACTGACACAATATAATAGGGGATCGGACAAAAAAAAAAAAATTAGTCCGTCAGCTATAGATTTCCAAAAAATATGACCGCATATTTTTTCTTTTTTCACATAAACAAAAAATTAAGACGATACAGTGCTTCGAAAACTCGTGTGACGTCATATGCTAGTACATTTTGTACTTTCAAGTGACGTTTCAAGCCCCCCACTAATCCTAAAGAAAAATATTGACAGGTGCCGTATGTGGAATACCTCAGGTGCCATTACCTCAGGTGACGTTAAAGCGGGTGCCCAATGTGGAATACCTCTGATCTTTGACGCGCTTTATCTTCGTCATTTTTTATTGATTTGATAAAACAAAAAACACGTATCCAATATTTTTCGATGATATTACATATTTTTTTGAGTCGGTCCGATCCCCTATTATGTTCCGCTAAGTTATTGAAACAATAAGGTGCAAAATTATAAAGCTGGTCCGCGGCTGGGTGACCACCTATTACTTACCAAGTTTCCTCCGTGCCTCGAAAAGCTCGTTGAACCCTTGGTCCCGGCTGTCAATTTATTGTAGATCTTTGACAGTCGTTACAGTTAGTCAGTGGCCCAAAAATCCGACATCCAGTCTTACCTAGGGATATCGTATTACCTAGTACTAAGTGGGTTCCGGAGGTCAGATAGGCAGTCGCTCCTAGTAAAATATTGGCATTCAGCTGCATCTCGGTAGACTGGAAGCCGACCCCAAAACAGTTGGGAAAAAGGGTTGGCAGATGATGAACCTTATAATTTTTTGTACTTTGATACCCATCCCATCTATAAAGTCATCATCATCATCAGCCTATTATTGTTCCCACTGCAGGGACTCAGGCCTCCTCTCTAGGAGAGGGATGGGCTATAATCCACCAGGCGGGCCCAGTGCGGATTGGCAGATGTCACATGTCTTCGAATTTTTAGGTTCTAAGACATGCCGGTTTCCTCACGATGTTTTCCTTCAACGTTTTGAGAGCAACGGTGATGAAATAAATTACACAAAGTAATGCGCCTGCCTGGGTTAGGCAGGCGCATTACGAACGACCTACTGTTCGTAAGTCGGGGCCGACACCACTGGGCCACCGCTGCTCTCTATAAAGTATAGTATAGTATCTATAAAGTATCACTAGCTAATTTAACTCAAGCTTGTATAACCGAATCTTCTATCTCTTTCTTTCAGCTGTGGAACGACAGACACGCTCGTGACCAGGTGGTGCCTGCTCTCAAGGAGTCCCTCACCAGGCTGGGGCTCGATTACGTCGACCTGTTCCTCATACACTTCCCTTTTGCTATTAAGGTAAGAGCTATTGTCGTTTAGCTCCCCGAGTTAGTTGAGCTACACGATAACTGACTAATAAGTACTTGCATTGGCTGGACAGGTATAATCAAATCTGTGTGATTCTTTTACACTTCTCTATTGCTATTAGGGTAATAACTATTGTCGCTCAGCTCCTTGAATTATGAGTCAAGCTACATGATGACTGACAAATGGTTGCTCTAGCTGGATAGGCACACTAAAATCTGTGAGGTTCTTTCATAAAAAGACCATCTCAGACACTTATCTGTATAAACATCGTGTGAGTGGATCAAGATTATGTCTTGACCTTAAAATAGAGTTTGACCTCTGAGTTTTATTTCGGCAGATTCTTTCTCAGAGTAATGAGGCAGGTATAAAACAACAGCCTCATCTTGTTTTTAAAAAGTCGGCGTGTAAAATTGTTTGTAAATAAACCCTATTTGCCAAATAAACATAACTTATATAACCGACTTGTATAAAAGTACCTAGGTGGTTCCTAACTGGGTCACGCAGTACAAAATAATGGTATTCAGCTGCATCTAGCTAGATTGGTAGCCTACCCCAACATAGTTGGGAAAAAACTATTCAGATAAGATTACCTAATTATCTTTTTTGACCTTACCAACGTGTGATTAAAAACGTAAGAAAAATAGTTTTGTTTACATTGTGACTAGAAAATGTACATTGTTATTAGTGGGAAATTCGCTTACCTACCTCAAATTCAATTGCATCTCGTTAGTAAAACATTCCTTGACCATAATCGGAACATTGTTAAGACATAGATCAGATACGGAATAACTTTTAATTAAAAATTGCAATCTTTTAATCATTCATCGTTATATGTCATATCGTATGAATGAAATCTCTTTGTTATACAGTATTTGTCACACCTACGAGACACAAAGAATAAAAATAATTAATTAAATCCATCTAGGTAAATAAAATTACGGAACGTGAATCTCGTTTCGTAGTATAATAGTTTAGTTACAGCCATTCACATTTTCACACAACACAAGGTACACTATTGTGAATTTTATGGGATATGTAGTAATCTAGCGCTAACTCATTTGTATTCAGGAATCTGACGAAAAAAAAAGAACAAATGAAAAAAAGCCTTTTTTAATTTGGCTTCAAACAATTGAATCTGGGACGACTTTAAAAAAAAAATAAGTAACTCAAAAACTACTGAATTTCGAGGGAACATTTATTGGCTTATGGCTAAGCTAGGCAGATGATGGTTTAGTGGCTTATTTTTTGCATTTTGACCCTATTATGGCATCCTGCAAGGAATACGTCGAGTTACCAGTAACCCAGTATGAATAGGTACTTAAAATCTAAAATTTTATTTCAATTACAGAGTGACGGATCTCCAGACACCATCGACTACATAGAAACCTGGTATGGCATGCAGGATGCGCAGTACCAGGGCCTGGCCAGGTCTATAGGAGTGTCCAACTTTAACGCCTCGCAGATCGACAGGATCGTAGCCCACAGTCCTATCAAACCGGCTGTCAATGAGATTGAGGTAGGGTCGATACCTTGGGAAGGAGCTCATCTGTTTTATGTGTATCCTTTTCTGTATAGATCTGCGCTTTGAAACAGAAAAATACAGTACTTTCTCAAGTTATTATGCCTTGTGACTGTGACTGTAGCTTCGCATTCTTTGGTTTTCTGACATTCAAAAGTGCCTGTTTTCTTTTTTTTATAATATTGCCCCACACTAGGAATTTCTCCTGTATCGTGGGTGCGTTCACAAACATTTAAACTCACATTCACAAATACCCAGACCCGAAACAACTATCTGTAGGCCATACAAATATTTGTTCCGTGCGGGGATCGAACCCGCGACAAGCAGCACAGCAGTCCAATCGCTCAGCCACTGCGCCAACCATGCTGTCGAACGTGCCTGTGATGGTCTAATTGCTTTAAGTTTGTGTTTAAGGCACTGTTACTATACCGGGTGCCGGCCTACCTTCGTCGTTTAGTCGGGGACTATCTGACAGACAGGGCTGTCATCTACCCTGGTCAAGACGGACAGTGGAACCGGCGAGAGATGTCGTGCGGTGTTCCGCAGGGTTCGGTTCTGGGGCCGCCCCTGTGGAACATCGGTTACGACTGGGTGCTGCGTGCCGACCTCCCTGACGGCGTCAGCGTCGTCTGCTACGCGGACGATACGCTGGTGCTGGCACGGGGGGAGTCGCACGAGGCGGCGGCCGCGAACATGACACGCGGGGTTGCGATAGTCGTTGAGAGGATCCGGCAGCTGGGTCTCGAGGTGGCACTTCACAAGTCGGAGGCCATGGGCTTCCATGGACGTGGGAATGTGCTACCGTCGGGATCCCAGCTATCGGTGGGAGGGGTTTCCATCGGCGTCGAGTGTACTTTAAAGTACCTCGGACTCGTCCTCGACAGCCGGTGGAACTTCGTGGAGCATTTCCGACGTTTGGCTCCCAGACTGTAGCGGGCTGCAGCTGCCTTTAGGTGGCTCTTGCCCAATCTGGGGGGGCCAAACGCCTCCTGCCGTAGGCTGTATGCGGGGATCGTGCGGTCCATGGCCCTTTACGGGGCCCCGGTGTGGGCGCGTGCCGTGAGGAAGCGGGCCGTCCACTACCTGAACGCGCCCCAAAAGGTCATGGCCGTAAGGCTTGTCCGCGGGTACCGCACGATCTCCCGCGAGGCGGCGATTCTCCTTGCCGGATTGCCGCCGTGGGATCTGGAAGCGATAGTCCTCGCGCGCCTACATGAGTGGCGCGCGGAGGCGCTACACCGGGGGGTCACTTTGCTGCCGCGGCACATTGCTGCGCGGCGGACAGACCTCCGGTGCGATCTCATGGCGGCATGGAGACAGCGACTGTCGCAACCCAGCGCAGGGCACGCCACGATAGTGGCGGTAAGTCCCCTCTTTGAGGAGTGGCTGGAGAGGCGCCACGGCGCCCTCACCTACCGTCTGACGCAGGTCCTCACCGGACACGGGTGTTTCGGGAGGTACCTGCACCGAATCAGGCGGGAGGAAACGCCCGGATGCTTCCACTGCGAGGATCGACCGGAGGACACGGTGGAGCACACTGTGGAGGTGTGCCCTGCTTGGGCGGAGCCCCGCCGTGTTCTCGTAGCGGCGATCGGCGGCGGTGACCTCTCGCGTCCGGCCCTGGTGCAAGCCATGGTCCGGAGCGAGGAGGAATGGGACGCCGTCGCCTCCTTCTGCGAAGCAGTGATGCTAGCGAAGGAGGTGGCGGAACGAGAGAGGGAGAGAACCTCTCAACGTCCCAGCCGCCGCGGAAGGCGCTCCGGGCGTCGGGGGTCACGCGATGACCTCCGGCCACCGTAGACGCGGGCCTGTGGACGGTGAGTAACGGGCTAGCTCGCCGTCCGGCCGTCGTCATGACGGCAACAGACCGTGTCGGCGGCGCGTACGTGTTCCACGCGCGCCTCAAAGAGATGTCAGCAAGGAGGGGCCCGCAAGGGCCGACGCCCGTCGGGGCTGTGGATATCGAAAGGTTACCGCGGCTCCGACACAAGGGCGAAGAAGAGGGAACATGGGTTGGTTTTTAGTCAGTAGAAGTCTGACACTCCCCTTCGCTCTGCCCAAGAGCGGGGGGGGTTATTCGATGATTTTCCACCCACCAAAAAAAAAAAAAAAAAAGGCACTGTTACTATTATTTAGCATTCCAATGTTTTGGAGTTATAGTCATTGCAACATTGAATGGCTCTTGTTGTGTTAGTGTTACTAAAATATACAAATATGTAACGTGTAAGTTTAAAACAATGTCAACAAAATCCTCATTTTGCACACCACTTAATCAACTTTTTCCATCCAGGTAAATCCAACGCTGACTCAAGAACCATTAGTCTACCACTGCCTTTCCCAAGGCATAGCAGTAATGTCATTCAGCCCCTTCGGGTTCCTGGTCTCCCGCGACCGGCCTGATGCCCCCCCTCCGCGGTACGATGACCCCATCCTGGGTGCCATGGCTGCGAAGTATGGGAAGACTCCTGGCCAGATCGTGCTTAGATATTTGGTAAGTACTATAGCGGGATTTAGGTACCTATGTCTTTTTCATTTATGTCGCCGAATGTCGTCCAAGAACTGGAAGAAGTAGTGTGGGTCGTCCGGCGGCGAAATGGGCAGACGACATAGTTACCATCGGGGGGAAAACATGAGGCTGGCACAGGAACGTGGAGAATGGTACAAAAAAAGAGAGGCCTATACCCAGCAGTGGGTGAATTTAGGCTGTCGATGAAAATGTATTTTTAACCGACTTCAAAAAAAAGAAAGAGGTTCTCAATTCGGATGTCTATATATTTATTTTTTATGTTTGTTCGGGCATAACTCCGTCACTTTGCTAACCGATTTGAAAAATTCTTTTTTTTTGTTGGAAAGGGTACTTCCCAAATGGTCCCATAACTTTTTTATAGAAATCGGACAAGCGGTTTTTGAAAAATCAACAAAACTAAAAAAAAACTAAATTGTCCACATTATGACCCACGAACATGTGAACCACTAAGAATTGAAAAATAAAAACTTTATAACAAAAAACAAAACCGACTTAAAAAAAAAACACAAGAAAGTCAAAAATAAATCAGTTTCTGAAGTCGGTGGCAAAAAAATGAAATCAAACAAACAAAAGTCACCGACTTCAGTAACTGATTTATTTTTGACTTTTTTGTGTGTTTTTATAAGCCTTTAATGTAGCTTGCAATGTTTGTATGTTTGTTTAGGTTAAATGTTCGAGGTCGAGATTTGTATCCCATGGAATTTAAACATTTATGTGGCAAAATCTGAGTAGGTACCTATACAATAAGTATACCTCTAAGTTCTACTTTACCCTTTGGCGATAATCAGCGTGATGATATTCAGTCAGTCGGTTAGTCACGAAGTTGATAGGTATATAAATGCTAAGCAGGTTTTTGTTTAATAATTTATGCGACATTAAAAAAAAACTACTTAAATTTTAAGCTCTAAATCAAAATAATTATAAAATGTTCCAAAACTTCGAGGTCATGCAAAAAATAGTACTTAATCAAAATAAAAACAAAAACCGCAATTGCACGTCATTAAAATGTCAAGAACGTTATATTTTCAAATGATATTTAGGTAGGTACACTAGTGGTATTATTTTTTTTTTTTAATCTTTCATTAGATTAATAGACAGTAATTTGTTGCTTCCGCCTCGCCTGATGTTATTTTATGTTATTTAAACTGCATGAGTTGATGACCAGATGTATGAACGTCGACGAGGTGGAAGAAGTATGTAAGGATTGTAGCAGGTGCGTTCTGTGGTTACTGCATCCCCCATCATCAATCATCATCATCAACAGCCTATTAATGTTCCCACTGCTGGGACACAGGCCCCCTCTCTTTGAGAGGGATTATACCCCCATAGGAAAAATTAAATTAATATGTATCATAACATCACGCCTGTAATCCCCGAAAGGTTAGGCAGAGATGTACCTACCTATACCTATTACTCCACATTTTGCCTGCAGTTAGTTTTAAGTTCCATTTAATAAGGGACGAGCCCATTGTCAACAACCAGGGGCCCAATCCTATAAAACAACCAATTTGTGAAAAGTGTGTCGATAGTGTGTAAGTAGTGTCTCAATAGAATTTATAGTCATTGACATTTTGGTATTCTACAAATTATTTATTGCCCTGTAGTGACATTGAAACGCCATACTCGACGACGACGGTCGACGTTCCATCGTCGACCTCATCTCTGCCCTTAGGGCAAGATTGAGGTCAAGAGTAAGCCCATATTAAATAAAAAAAAAATATATATATATACTAGGACTATTGTAAAAATTGGTAGTCTGGTTCATTTTAATGTGTCAATGTCATCGTGATGGCTAAAGTTACGGTAGTCTGTAAATATATGTATTTTAAGTGAAATCTGACAGTTGTGTCGATCGTGTTTGGCTATCGAACTGCCATTGTCAAGCCATCGAACAACGACACCTCTTTTCCCAATTGCAAAATAATGTCTGTAGTGTGTCGATAGAGTGTCAATGGCGTGTTGCTTAACTCTAAGGCCTCAGCCTCGAATTTTGCGGGCAGCGGGGCGGCCGCGGCGGGCGGCGGCTCGGGAGCGGCAGGATCTTATACGTACAATCAAATGGACCAGTTCTCGGAAAACAGCGGCGCGGGAGCGGGCAACGAGCGGTGCACTCCATACAAGCCGCGCCGCCGCCGCCGCCGCCCCGCTGCCCGCAAAATTCGAGGCTGAGGCCTTAGTTACAGAATTGGGCCCCAGGCATAAAATACAGACTTCATGGCTGCTACCGAGAAAATTCCTGATAGAAAAATCCAATAAAAATTTGCCCTAAGTATCCATAAATTGAACCCAGGACCACATGTTCAGCTACGCGATTGCGTCTACTTGACATGCAGTCAGTCAGTTTATTATGTTCTTTTTTTGGCATAACGCCCTACACTGTTCCGAAACCACTGTAACTCCTGAAAGCCAGAATCAGCAGTGGCGACGAATTCGCGAATTGTCTTGAATCCCGCAACGAAATTAAACAAAAAAGAATAGCGGAGGAGTAGGAAAAACATAATTTCCACTATATCCATAATTAAAACAATAACTTTGTCCACAGGTCGAACGCGGCTTAATCCCGATCCCGAAGTCGACCAACAAGAAGCGTTTAGCAGAAAACATCAACGTGTTCGACTTCCAACTGACAGCCGAGGAAATCGCGGCTATCAGCAGGTTTAACAAAAACGAAAGGGTCATTGACATCTCAGCCATGAAGGACTATCCTAACTACCCTCATGTGTCCTTTTAATTAATGTAAAAATAAAACACTTAAGAAACTTTAACAAAAGATTTTATTTGCTTTTACACATCGCAGTCATCATCTGCCTTGCTTTTTCGGATCAACAGTTCCGAAGTTTACCCCATAACTACATATTATAAACTTACACCTCTGTGTCATGTCTATAATAGTGAAGATCTATGTAGGTACATAAGTGCAATATGCACTTTGACACCTACCTACTACATAGTAGCAAAATTATTTAATTTTCACTTTTGTAGAACGTAATTACGTAAGTCATAGACAAACTTTGGCGGTAATGATGACATTTATATAAAAAACCATAGATATAAAAAGAGGTTGTATTTTGTAACAATAAGTAGGTACCGTACATACTTTCATAATAATTATATTCCAAGAGCCCAGAGCCATTTTTTTTGGTGCTTGTAAAGATGGAGCGCCTGTTCTATGAAGACTAGCAACTAGTAGCAGCTGGCATTCAATACACGTATAAATAAACACTACTCGAAGCCCTAATTTTGTCATTTAGAAAATAAATAATGTCTAGAGGCTTTGGGCTCTTGGAATAGCAAGCAGTAAAAAACTGTTACAAGCAGACACTTCTTTATTTATTTGTATCGATGACCGCTATAACAACAAATCATAAAAAACAAAGCTCTAGATATTAAAGGGAACCCTTTTATTTATCATTTAGTTATAGGTAATAATATAAAGTTATAATATTAATTATTATTACTATAAGAGTAAGTTCCTCGCTGCGAGGCATTAATATTTTATTTTTTCCTGTAAAGCTATTAAAATTTTTTGCGCTCATTTTGTTATGATTCCCGTCAGTTCAGTTTTGTAGTTTGCAAGATGAAGTTGTTTTTGACAACAGTTGCGCTGTTTGCTTTATTTAATGTAAGTTGTCTTGTATTATTCAAATGTTTATTATTTTATTTATTTATTGAAACTTCATATACAATAGTGGCACTGTGGACTTAATGCGACAAGGCATTCTCTACACGTCAAACTTTGGGATAAATAGGACAACAATGTGATAGGGTACAACCGTACAACATAATAACTAAAAATACTGGTTTTCGTAAATTAAATTTATTAATATTCTCACTGTTACTACTTGATCAGGGAGTATTTTTTTTCTCCGTAGGAGCCTGTGTAAATCATTTCTATATCGTAGGTACTATAAAAAAAAAACATTATTCATAGTTTTGTATTTTCTATACCTACAAGTCTTACTATACGTTCCCATCGTAAACAATGCGTGGGAACGATATAGTAAGACTTGTATGTATAATCTCAACGTGAATGATGTAACTAATTTAACAATCACACTTTTTTTAAATTAACATTTTTGCAAAAAGAAAAAAAAACTTTTTTGGAAGTTGGTTGTTCTTTTGTGCATCTATTTTAATTTATCCTTTTTACCCACGACGGAACGGAGACGGTGTATGCGTTTGGGGTGAGAGGTTGTTTGTTTGTGTGTTTGTGCAAATACATGTTGCCATTTTTCTCCAAAACTACTAGTCCGATTTTGAGGCAGTTTTCAGTTATGGGTTCGGGTTTGATTGGTGCATGTTCTTAGATAGGTGTTACGGTGACAACTCACCAGGGGGCGCTGCAGCAAACATTTTTTGTGCAAATCAAAGTTGCCATTTTTCTCCAAAACTACAAGTCCGATTTTGATTCGTTTTCAGTTATGGGTTCGGGTTTGATTGGTGCATGTTCTTAGATAGGTGTTACGGTGACAACTCACCAGGGGGCGCTGCAGCAAACATTTTTTGTGCAAATCAAAGTTGCCATTTTTCTCCAAAACTACAAGTCCAATTTTGATTTAGTTTTCAGTAATGGGTTAAGGTTTGATTGGTGCATATTCTTAGATAAAAAAATTAAAAAAAAAGTAAAAAGTTTAAAATAAAAAGCAAAATTAAAAATTTTGAAAAAACCCACGACTGCTAAAAATTAATTGAAAAAAGGATAAAATAACATAAAACACCCACCTTAAAAAAATCCAAAAATGTCCGTTGGGAGCTGAACATTGCAAAACTAGTTCATTTAATGGGTTTTTTCAAAAATTTTAATTTTGCTTTTTTAGTTGAAGCATTCCTCACAAAATGCTGTTTTGCAATACAAAACGAAGTCATGATTTCTTGTCATGACTTCGTGCAACTAGACGATACTAGGAAATCGATAGACAAAGAAGATAAATTAATATTTATTAAATAACAAGCTAAGTACCTACTTAAATCATATTTATTTCAGTAAATTGATTTTACACAACACTTTTACACGTCACACACTCACCCCATGTTATGTTTTAAAACTACAAGATTGGACCGGTGTTTTATACTTGACTACTCTTAGGGGCGACTTCAAATTAGGGCGTTAGCAGCGCGGCAGTCGCGCGGCTGCAGCACTTTTTTATAAGAACAGCCGTAACAACCCGTTGATAATTGTTTATAGTCGCGGGACTGCCGTGCTGCTAACGCCCTAATTTGAAGGCGCCCTAAGGAGAAGCAGTTAAAACCAACTCAAAGGTTGCTGTTTCTTATAAAGTCTTGAACATTGGGCTTATGCCAATAAGTGTCTGAAATGGGTGGGATTCAAAACATCAATAATCAAAACATCAACAACCAAAATGTCAACACCATAATTATCATGAACAGTTTAGTTTAACAATTAATCACAATATCGTATGATTTTTTGAAGAAAGAACCACAAAGATTTGAGTGAACCTGTCCAGTCAGTGCAAGCATTTGTTAGTAATCGTGTAGCTCTACTCATTACCTAAAAACCTCATAAAACTACCTAAGCTCGATAAATGGGCTACACAACACACACATAATCTATACATAATAAAACAGTAAAAAAACTGTGTCTGTACATTGAATATATTTAAAAAAAAAATTGAGGGGGGTTTAGAAATAGTAATAGAGCAAGAATCAGAAAAAAAAATTCTGTCTGTTTGTCTGTATGTTTGTACACGCTAATCTTCGGAACTACTTGACGGATTTGAATGTTTTTTTTTCGTTGTATAGGTATTAAGTCTGGGCAACTTAAAGGCTATAATTTATCTTAGAAACTTGAAAATTTCCACGTGAACGAAGTCACGGGCATCAGCTTGTTTATAATATTAGTATAGATGGAAATACAAACTTGGTATGACATAATGCTACATAACTTCATAAAAGCTTAAATCTGTGACATCATGTACAATTTGGAAACCAGTTCTCTTTGACGTCTTTTTTTTTCAACTATTAAAAAATAAAACCAGACGGTTAATATTATTCAGGTGGACGGAGTTTTAGCATCGAATGAGCGTGTCTGCCTGCTAGCCAGCGATCTTTTTTGTTTTAAATTAAATTGAAACAAAAAAGCAAGCAATGCAGAATGCTGTCCTCATTAACAGTTTAGTGTCCTGTTGTACGAGACACGACACTGGCCTCATCTTATTTTAAAACATATCATGCATGATGTGACGTGTAAACGTGTTTTGTAAGGCGAATTTACAGAAATATAAATTATGATTTATGTTTTATCAAATCTTTAGCGCAGTACTGACAAAAGCAACATAATTATTTGAAATGGCTCTATTTTTGTTCTTCGGCGACCAAGGTAGTTGTAAAGGTACTTGTTTTATCAGAATGATGAGAAATTCTAATAATGGTAGTGTAGGTACTTCTTGTATCTGAGTTTCATTTCAATTCTTCTGGTCTTAGGCCCAGAGTTCATAGAAAAATGCCCGTGATCCTTTGATACCTATATATAAACACCATTCCTTTTTTTGCAGATTAATACTTCGGGTGCCTTTGGAGCTGTGAGTATTAAGTTTTATCTAGAAATAGTGTGAAACCCAGAACCTGAATTTTTTACCACCTGTACTGCTACCTAAATAGGAATCTTGGTATTGCCACAAATTGCTGCTTTTGTCAATCAAGTTGAATGAATCTGTTCTAAAAAGAATTTATCATGTTTTCAGTCTGAATGCGGTAATGTATTACTGAACAAGGATAGAAACAATGGGGTGGCAGGAAGTACATTGGAGGGACAATGGCCCTGGGAAGTAGCAATCTACCGTCTAGTAAGTACCTGTCTATTTTTACTAACTCTGAAATACCAAAGCTTATAAAAGAGATTTTAAACGACATAAGTAAAAACACACCATACTTAGTAAAAAAAAAAACAATATTGAGGTATTGAAACGGAGAAGTAAAACTTGTGTAAGAAAGGTAGTGTCACGCTAAAAAATAAATCTGCGAAAAATAAAAAAGAACGCGGATTTTTTTAAATACACTTATACTGAAGGTATCGTCATTTTCAACTCTCCCGGCCTAGTTCTCCGCTATTATTTTCTAATTATTTTAGTTTTGGAATACAAGACAGTTAAATTGTTGCTCTGAGACTTTGTCGATCTTCATTGTCTTGCTTTTCTGGTTGTCACCACTGTTGATTCCGGATTTCAAGAGTTACAGCGTTTTGGGAATGGTGTGGACTTGTGTCCTTGGTTAGGGGATTACCCTTTACCGCTTAAAGTTCCTACATTCTTCAGAAAGGGGATAGAACCAATGTGGCATATCAACTTAATTGTCCGCCATTTGGATGTTTTTTCGAAAATTCAAAATGGCGGTGGGTCGATATGCCAGCTTCCATACAAAAAAGTTCAAACCCCTTTACAGCTTCACGTCTTCCAATTCTTACACTACGTTTGTACTTTTCCAGGTCCCAGAACACAAATACATTTGTGGAGGTACACTGGTTTCTAACCGCCATATCATCACGGCAGCTCACTGTGCCTTTAGGAAACAAGAGCTCGTGGATAGGGACAGCCTTGTGGTCTACTTGGGACAGCATAACATCAAAAAGTTCGGAGAACAAATCCAAGTTAGGGCTGTGAGTATTTTATTCCCTTATTAATTTCTTAACGAAGAAGAAAGAAATGAAGACCAGGAGTCTCAATGGATTCACATGAAAATGGAGATGAATGAAAACTTTTTGTAATAAAAGACCGACTACTAAAAATACACTAAAATAACTTTACTTTCGGATAAATCAGTGGCAAAAAAAGACTATTTAATAAAATACTGAGTTACCGGCTGTTTTGTTCTAAACTCATCCCGAGTGAAGTGAGACCGACTGTGGCGGGTCGCTCTCGCTACACTATATTATAACTTAAGAAAAATGAAATTGCTTCTCAAATAAACTATTCCACGCGGACGAAGTCGCGGGCAAAGGTTAGTGTGTACATAATATGACCGTGTCATCATCATCATCAGCCTATAATGTTCCCACTGCAGGGTCTCAGGCCTCCTCTCTAGGAGATGGGAAGGGCTTTATTCCATCACGCGGGCCCAGTGCGGGATGGTAGATGTCACATGTCTTCGAATTTTTAGGTTTTCAGACATGCGTTTACTCACGATGTTTTCCTTCACCATTTTGAGAGCAGCCGTGTACCTAATTAAAGGTTTTATTGTTCTCTTTCAGGTTAAGGACATCCGCATCCATCCAGAGCATGACGCTTCCAGCTTTAAAAGAGACCTGGCTATCTTCGAGATTCATAAGCCGGTCACGTTCTCCGATTGGGTCCAACCAGCCTGCCTCTGGCCTGACTCCGATATTGACCTCAATGACCTTGTTGGGCAAACGGGTACTGTAAGTAAAGTTTGTTTTCACAATCAGTAAAATTGAAAACGGGATATTTCGGGTTATGTCGAGTTCCCGATATTTCGGCGCTGTTGAGATGTTTATGAGCAGACAAATGGTCTACCATCTTCGTTCGTTTTGCACTCGGTATTGATATCACTGTCACTCACAACTCGATTCTGAAACTCGAAACACTCCAAACCCACTGTCCACCATTATCGTCTCTTTGACTAAACGATGAGATCAAACTCAAAAAGAGGACTACTTCTAATGAAATCTGAAATCTGTATTTGGGGATTTGTTAAATGCACTTCGTTTCTAATGTTGGTATGTCAATCACAGTCTTGATCCGTGGTTTGACGGTTGCTTTTGTTTCACCCTCTCAAAGACTACCAGGTAAACTCAGCCGTTGATTGGTAACAGATACAGATTGGAATTCTTCTAAGAAGAAGCGTGACGAAGACAATTCAAATTGTGTCGGTTCAAAACATGGCGACGAGTTTGACACTTTCTGTAACTTCCATCAGCTTCAATGTGTAAATTCCAGGACAGGCAAGATACGATATCAAGTGCCCCATAGTTTGTGGGCAACACCGCATTTACACTCCAGGGCAGAGTCATCTATGAATCTCCAAGTAAACAGGTTTTCCTTGCTTCGATCGACCTGTGTCCGGAGTCGAATAATTTATTTTATGATTATGCATTTTTGATAGTATGATGTGTTCTGTATTGGCCTCCAATTATTATGATTATTTTTACTTACACTATTCTTTAAGTATACCTACTAACAAAAATATGGATCACTGTTATCTAATTTGAATAAATAAATTATTATAATAATTATTCTAAAAGACTTCCAGGTCAGCCAACTCGTGTCCTAAGATTGGAATTTAGGTCAGCCAACTCGTGTCCTGAGATTGGAATTTAGATATACGATTATTTCGAGCCTAAGTGAAAAGTACCTATGTCTTACCTAACCGTGTCATAATTTTCACAGTTGGCAGGCTGGCGTAACGATGACGTTAATGATGGACTAAAATTACTGGAGATGCCCGTGGTATCCCAAGAGACGTGCATCAGATCGAGTCCAGCATTCTATGGACGATTCACTTCTGAGTCCACGTTTTGTGCTGGATCTGGTGAAGGTGAGACTTTTTATAATTATCTTATACCGTTAGATGTCTGAGGAGCTCGTGGCTTAATAAGAACTGCCACTCGGGTCAATCTTTAGGTAAAGCTGTGCTTGCCTAGGTCGGTGTGTGGATGGGTGACCGCCCGACATATCGAGTTTCCTCCGTGCCTCGGAAAGCACGTTAAGCTGTTGGTCCCGGCTGCCATATATATATAGATCTTTGGCAGTCGTTACAGGTAGTCAGTGACTTGAAATTCTGACATCCAGTCTTACCAAAGGGTATCGTATTACCTAGTATTAACTGGGTTGTGGGGGTTAGATAGGCAGTCGCTGCATGTAAAATATTGGTATTCAGCTGCATCCGGTTAGACTGGAAGCCGACCCCCATATAGTTGGGAAAAGGCTAGGCAGATGATGATACCGTTAGATGTCTGAAAGTGGCGCCGGTGACTAAAAAGTTGGGTGGTAATAGGTTGTCGTGATATGGGCATGTGATGCGGAGGAATGCAGAAAGTAAAGTCAAGAGTTTTGAGGATGAATGTTGAGGGGTATAAGAGTTAAGAATGATAGACCGAAAAAGGAGGTGGATTATGAGATGACGATTAATATACAAATATGGAGAAGGAAGACCCCAATTGAATTGGGATAAGTGTGTTGGATTTATCATATCTCAGGAAGCCGTTGAATGAGAGACGCTTGGAACCGAGGAGTATGGCAGAGAAATGGGGATGCCTATACCCAACAGTGGGTGATACCAGACTGAAATCATGATGTGATGAAGTGACAAGCGTTACCCCATGAAATTCAAATAAGAAAATATTAGCTCAAGTGATAACGGAACTAAAAATATTTTTCCAGGTTGTATCGCGGGTGGACATGGGATGGTCTTCGAGAAAGGTGACAGCTGGTACCTTCGAGGTGTAGTTTCCTTAGCATTGGCGAAAAAGATGGACTATCGCTGCGACCCTACACAATTTACCATATTCGCCGACGTCGCTAAATATTTGCCCTGGATAAAAGACAATGTTCAAGATGTTTAGTTTAAGCTCCGATTTTAATAAAGTGCTAATGTGCTTTAGTTTTTTTTTTCATGACTTCTATGGTGTTCAAGTGCCAAGCAAATGCTCGCTATTTATGTACACAGGTACTATGACGTCTTAAAACAGTCCTAACTTATTCTTAATCCAGTGTGGAAAAGAGATGGCGATAGATACCCTGTATAGTTCTGTCACGTTTTCACACTGGATTAAGAATAAGTTCGGACTACTTCGGACTGTTTTGTAGTAGTACGGCCCCAGAAGTGACATCGGTGTTAACATAACATTATTCGGAACTCGACACAGTTTTTTTTTTGTCAGTATTTTCAATAAATCTGCTGTTTTCTACAAAACTGCAATACCTGTTTTTTTAATTATCGGTGAAAAATTTCTTTGTCATGAACTAAATGCGTGGTAATCGTTTTACCGTCGCGCGTCGCTATCCATTTCACCTTTTGTGGTTTCTCTAAGATTCAATCTCAGACCAACAAAAAAAGGAAGACGACGCGCCACGAACATCAAAAGTGAAGACAACTTTTTATCTATGTGTGTAGACAATGTCTCGTGAAGTCGTGACGTTCTAGGAGAAATGCGTGTGGTTTTAGTGTAGGTGTGTGCGTGAGCTTGTATGTTTACTTGATATAGGCGTGTGGTTTTGTGGCTTCACTGTTGGTGTTCGCGGCGCGCCGTCTTTCTTTTTTTCTTGGTCTGAGGATTCAATCTAATTTGAATCGTTACATCACCTTTATTTCTTCCACTGTAGACGATCGATAAGGCGACGACGTCCTCTCTTGGACATCCAAAAAATTAATTGAGTGAGTTGCTTTCAGACTAGGATAGAACATCGGAAGAATGTTCTGTCTCTGTCTACAAAAAGTAGGTAAGTATATAATTTTCCCTTATTTCAGTTAGGTACCCCTAGACTAGCCCACGATTTCGACAAATAGGTATGTATTTATAGTAGGTACAAACATAATAATAATACATAGATGATCCACCTTTCTGTTCATGGCTGACTAAAGAAAGTATGATTGGTGTTTTGTTTGGTGCATTCCATTATTAATGAAGTTATAGTTCCCAAAAATTTTGATACATTACTTGTGGTCGAAATTCACGCATTATATCAACACAAATCACTGGCGTTGCTCAAAAAGTCGCCAAACTGATTTGGGATTGGACTGGCCATGTCTGCGGTATGCGATGAGCTGTGGGCCAAAATAACCACGTTGTGGAGCCCTGACATAGCCAGAAAACGACGCGCTGTATAAATCTTACAGGAGGTGCGATGAACTGGCTAGAACCAACGACCAGTGGTCCACATTGACCCTGGATGGAAATAATTGGAATTCGTGGGAGGCCTTTGTCCAGCAGTGGAATGACACAGGCTAACAGTAACAAGAATTTTCTATAAATCAGCACAAGGGCATGAACACAAAAAATAAAACTTTATTAACACTATAACTTTATTCATATTGAAAATCGAAGCCTAAACTAATTTTCTTTAATATTTTCCTTAACCCAGGGCAAGGCTTGAGCAACATCGGCTATTACAGTGTAATGAGCAGGATCACAGCGATAGTCAATTTGATTTGCGACTGTTACGGAGACTACTCCTCGAAGGTACCAGCTGCCATCTTTCTGGAAGACCATTCCATGTCCGCTATCGACACAACCTAGAATAATAATATGTTTTATTTACAGGGGACCGTGAGATAATGTCAATGTAAGAATCCGCTGGTATGGATTCTGTGTGGTAACATTCATCATCATCATATCAGCCCGGAATCACCCACTGCTGGATATAGGCCTCCCATTTTTTCCGCCACGCGTCCCGATCCTGTGCGTCTCTCATCCAGGTGTTTCCTGCGACCTTGACGATGTCATCAACCCAGCGAGCTTTAGGACGGCCCTGGTTTTTATGGCCTAACATCTTGCTAGACGCGGAGATGGCCGATGGAGCAAAGCATTGACTGAGTGGTGTGGTAACATTAATTTGCTTAAATTCAACCCTGGTCATCTACTGACTTGAGAAAAGCTTCATCATCTTCCTGCCCTTGTCCTATGTTACTTGGAGTCTGTGCAACGTTTTTTCCAATCTCCTCTGTCATCCGTCACGCTATTATTTACCTAATAACACATAATAACCTTTAATATAATTCCTTATAAAATCCATCCATCGCTTTTTTGGTCGTTTGCTCCTTCGTCATTCATTAAAAAATCACTTTTTAGTCAGATGCGATTCATCCCGCCTCATCACATGACCATACCAAGACAGTCAATTTTCCCTATTAAAATTTACACTGAAATACACTTGAGAAAACCTTACCATCCCATAATCCCGCGCAATACGTCGAGTCAGAAAGAGCCTGTGCAAAGAATGAAAACGATTTGTTGCACATCTCTTGGGAAATCACTGGTGCCTCCAGAAGTTTCCGTTCTTCTGCCTCGTCAGCGTAATACGCGCTTATCACCTGTGGAAATTATAAGATATTTTTAGGCTACTTTTTCTATTAATATAACTTGCTCGTATTGTCCCACCGCTGCTGGGCCAAGGCATCCCTAAATCTCTTTCAAAAATCTCGATTCTGTGCTTCTTTTTACAATTCTCAAGGAAGGCATCCAGTTCGTTCCGCCATTTCCGTGGTCTGCCGCGACCCCGTGTCACTGCTCGTTTGGCATACTACAGACATGTCCTGCCTAGTAACCGTTTAAGTTGGGCAGCGTTTTGAGCCTCGTCATCGATTCGCGTTTTGGAACGTAGTGTAGTGTTTCGAACACGATCTGTTGATGTCACACCTAAGGTGCTGGGCTCCATAGCATGATGACAAACCTTAAGTTTGGTCTTTTGAATGTTGCATGAAGACCAAGTTGGTACACCACTATTAGCTTTCGCTTCAAAGACATGGGTAGAGTGCTCCTTAATTTTTTTGGAACGATTTATTTTGGCAAAATAAAAATGCACTTCAATCCCAATGCTTGAGGATCCGTTGATATGCGCATACACATTCCTCGAGCAAAATCCAAGGCCAGAACTTTTTGACTAGACTTTACTTACAGTACCGGAGTGTCCAACAATGTTCGTGAGCTCAATGTCGGAGTCGGGCCAGAGACAGGCTGGTTGAACCCAATCGGAGAACGTGACGGGATCCTGAAGCTCCAAGATTGCCAGGTCTCTATTGAACACGGTTGCGTTGTACTCTGGATGGAGTCGGATTTCCTTAATCTGTAATTGACAAACAATTATGTATGTAGTATGAGGTCCTGGGTTTGTTTCCTGAGCAGGGTAATATATCTCAACAGCAGCCACGGAGTCTGGATTTGTGGCAGGTTGATGGCAATTCGCTCACCCCCTAAAACGCTCACTTAAACATGCGTGGTGAAATGTGGGTGTACTAATCGTACACCTCTGTTCAATTTCAATCCTTCAAGGGTTATAACTAGGCGTCATCATCATCACCATCATTTCAGCCGAAAGACGTCCACTGGACATAGGCCTTCCCTAAGAGTCGCCACATTGGCCGGTCCCGTGCGTCTTGCATCCAGCGGATCCCCAGTAATCCCCACAACCTTCACCAGGTCATCGGTCCACCTAGTGGGAGGAGGAGCTAAGGCCCTTTTGGCATTATTAGTTTTAATAATTTTAAATTTATTTTTGTTAACTTTTAAGGTATTTTTGCCAAATAAACACAATTTTCTTTCTTTCTTTCTTTCCTTCCAACGCAACGTCTTCCGGTTCGCCGTCGCCACTCCAGAACCTTCCGGCCATAACTAGGCGTGATGTTATGTTGTCCGATTTTCATGTCTAATGTGTAATAGGTAGGTACCTATATAATTATATTCGGTTGATGAACGGTAGACCGCACGTGAGAGATGGAGTAAGGATTGCAATGTGGTTCTTATCTCCATTAAGAAAGGTCAAAATCAAAAGGATCCACCTCAAGGACTAAAAGTATTTTACATACACAATTAAAAAAATCAAGTACTAACAGTTCCAACTTGAACTTTTTCTCCGGAGTCCTTAACATTGTGTTTCCCCAGGTAGACCTCTGGACTGCTCTTGTCGAGCTGACCTTGACGTGTTGTGACGCAGTGAGCTGCCGTTATGACGTGACGCGTCGAAACCAGTGTACCTCCGCAAATGTATCTTTTTTTGGGCACCTGGAAAATTAGATTTACAATTTAAAACCGTCAGACATAAAGATATGGGCGCCGCCGGAAGGAGTAAATATTTTTAGGGGATTTCATATTATGTAACTCCAAGAAGCAAAAAAGAAAAACACTTCTTGTCCTCAAAAATTATACGAGTACCTACTACGTGGTAGTTTTTTGGAAGTCGTTTTTTTTTTCTTTAAATGACTGTTTTTTTCTTGTATTTTTAATGATCCTAAAGTTATTATATTTTAGAGTTAGCTGGGATAGAATAGTAAGCTATACATACTGTTTGGTAGACCGCTACTTGCCAGGGCCACTGTTCCTCCAATGTACTTCCAGCCTCCCCATTGGTCTTACCCTTGTTCAGTAATACCTTGCCGCATTCGGACTGAAAACATGGTTATTTCTTTAGTAAAGGTCACCTTGATCGACCAGAGTAGCAATTAGTGGTAATATCAAAAATATACATTTACAACCTCGGTAAATAATTTTATTTACCGAGGTGTTAAATGTATAGAGCAGTGTTAGCCTATTAGCATCAGACAAAAGCTCGGAGTTCATGGTCACCCCGACCTAATATACTCACAGCTCCAAAGGCACCCGAAGTATTTACCTGCAAAAAAGTCAGTGTTTAAATATTATTGCAATACGAAAGTGTCTTTTTTTACATAAACAAATCAAAACATTTTGAATGGATAGTCAGAGGTGTAGGTACCTAAAAGTACACTCTTAATTCGGCAGTTATGTTTTAAGGGAATTCCAAGGAATAGTCTTGCAATAGGAATCGAGCATATTGACGGGAACAAACCCAGATTTCAGGCTGTTATGACTGTCCATGTAAATGCTCGCCTTACTGCCGAGAATAGGAACTCAACAGTGTCATAACATTTAGGCAACACATTTAGATGTAGTTTAGTATTTATTAAAAACCAAAACCTATTGTCCGAACAAATTAAGTTCCAGACTCCTACTGATATACTTAAACACTTTCAAGTGATCGTGATCAAGTGATTAATTTATTAAGAATATTGTAATATCAAAATATTAAATATGATAAAGCAACTTACATTAAATACAGCGAATAGCGCAACTGTTGTCAAAAGCAGCTTCATCTTGCAAACTGCAAACTGGACTGGCGGTAAAGCACAACCGCTTAAAAACGAAACCAGTTGTAGAGGGAAAAATACAAAAATACTATATTGTACAAGGAACTTCCTCGTAGATTATGCGAAGATAAGTTTGTTTGTATCCGTTTCACGCCTAAAACTGAACCGATCATCCTGAGATTTTGCTTAGACCTACCTAAGCTTTCAGGTATAAAGAAAGGGGTAGGATAGGATATATTATAGGGTATCTTTCATACCTAAAAAGGTTTTGTTCTCGAGAACACCAACAAAAACCATATTATGATAATAATGGCGCCACGTATCCTTCGAAAAATTATTGAATTATATAATATACTAGCTGATGCCCGCGGCTTCACTCGCGTGGATGTCGTTCAAATTATATACTAAAACCTTCCTCTTGAATCACTCTATTTAATAAAAAATACCGCATCAAAATCCGTTGCGTATAGTTTTAAAGATTTAAGCATACAAACAAACAAACAGACAAAAAAGCGACTTTGTTTTATACTATGTAAGGATACAATTCTCGTTTCACAGTATTAGTTGTCATAATCCTCGGAAACGGCTTGACCGATTTCTATGAAATTTTAAATTTAAAGCGGTAGCTTTGAGAATCGGTCGAAATCTATTTTTCATACCTCTAAACAAACAAAACAACATTGTTTTAGTCACACATCAAAATTTCCACGGGAACGAAGTCGCGGGCATCAGCTAGTAATATTATAGAAACTCTAATAGTATTTTTAAAATTATTGAACGCAGACAAAGGTCGCGGGGCTCAGCTAGTTAAAAATAATATTTTCACTCCTCTTGCTCAAAAAGAACGTCAAAATAGCATACCAGAACGGGCGTAAAATTGCATATATTGCCATAGGGCTAAAAGTAAATCTCGTACAACTTGTTCAGCCAGCTGGTGCGTGATTTAGTTTCAAGTAAAAAAAATGTTTTATTTTTAAAAATGGAACTAAACGCGCTGAATGCCGAACTCTTTGGTAGAATGTGTGCGTTGCATTGACGCTACAGAAAAAAATAAAAAAAGGCATTGGCGCGAAATTTTTGGAATTGTACTAAGTATTATATTGAATTTAATTTTTAATATTAATTTTTATTAAAAATTTAATTGAACTCATATTCATTATTCATACTCAGAAAAGCCGCAGTCACACGTTATAGGTACCTACCAACCTAAACACTTTAATACCGTGTGACTACTTACGGCTTTTCTTTTTGTTCTATCCTGAAAATCTTGTTTCATACTTTTTCAGCGTCGTTTTTTTTGTCGTAGTCGGGTTTTTCCTTTACCGTTTTGAGAGCAGTGGTGATGAAATAAATTACACAAACTAATGCGCCTGACTGGGTTCGAACCCACGGCTCTGCACTGTTCGTAAGTCGGGGCCGTCACCACTGGGCCACCACTGCTCTTTAGGATTATATCATAGGAAATGCATCTAACTTTGTAATAAGTACCTAAGTTTTTTTTTTTTAAATAACTTGACTTTACTAACTTTACTTCGAGAAGACGGTGGCAAAAAAGTCAATGACAAACAGGTCACCGACTTCAGAAAGCAAAGCATTTTTAGTGTGATAATATTTGTTTTATCCACTGTTTAGTTTGTTCATAACGTTTTGTTAGTTCATAAACCCACTTTTTATCCACGACGGAACGGAGACGGTATATGCGTTTGGGGTGAGAGGTTGTTTGTTTGTTTGTGTGTTTGTTTGTTTGTGTGTTTGTGCAAATACATGTTGCCATTTTTCTCCAAAACTACAAGTCCGATTTTGATGCAGTTTTCAGTTATGGGTTCGGGTTTGATTGGTGCATGTTCTTAGATAGGTGTTACGGTGATAACTCACCAGGGGGCGCTGCAGCAAACATTTTTTGTGCAAATCAAAGTTGCCAGTTTTCTCCAAAACTACAAGTCCGATTTTGATTCAGTTTTCAGTTATGGGTTAAAGTTTGATTGGTGCATGTTCTTAGATAAAAAAAATAAAAGTAAAAAGTTTAGAATAAAAAGCAAAATTAAAATTTTTGAAATAACCCACGACTGTTAAAAAAAAAAGGATAAAAACATAAAACACCCACCTTAAAAAAACCCAAGAATGTCCGTCGGGAGCTGAACATTGCAAAACTAGTTCATTTAATGTCAGCCCCCGACGGACATTCTTGGGTTTTTTTTAAGGTGGGTGTTTTATGTTATTTTATCCTTTTTTTTTAACAGTCGTGGGTTTTTTCAAAAATTTTAATTTTTCTAAAACAAGGTGCCAATGAGGTGCAGAATGCTCGCGGTAGCATTTAGTTAATGAGTTTTCGTTTTTAGGAGTAACACAGTACAATACACTACTGAACCACAAGGGGCATATTCTTGATAATTATAGCGTTCTCCAACTATTATTATTATCAGCCATTTGTGTCCCACTGCAGGGCAAAGGCCTGCCTTCCCTCTTTCCACTTATCCCTATCCAGTGCTCCGGTATTCCAATCTCTGCAACAAGAATCCAGTTCGTCCCGCCATCGCCTTCTGGGCCTGCCGCGTTGTCGTTTGCTGCTGATTGGGACCCATTGCGTGGTTGCTTTGGCCCACAGCTCTCCCACAGTTCTCCAACTAAATTGCGACAAATAAATCTTTTTTCTTTCTTTCTTTCAACTTGGCACTTGAAACAACTGAGTGTCTATCACCCCTTGTAAGGACTGACCTACCTCATCCAGTAATTGCTATCTAAATATCTGACCTTGCAGTTTCTTCGCTCCGTGGGTTGTCCACTCGTAGACATAATTACCGTAAAACTGACTTCGAACTGTTGAATAGTAATTATTTTTCTGAACTTAATTGGCGCTCAGTTTTAGACAACACATCAACAAATACTGCCGAGAAAAAATTCTATGACATACTATTAGGAGTTGATAAATATGTGCCTTATTAACATAAACGTTATGACATGAACAAACTAAAGAGTGGAAAAACACAACGTTATACGTTTTTTATAACGCGGGATTTATGTTCTTGTATTTACTAAGATTGAAGAATTCAAAATCAATTGGACAAGTAGTTTTTACATTTACCTGTTTATCTACACAGGTAAATCTCGCGACAAGCTTTTATATCACATACATTCTGTGATGACGTTCTAAGATGATAGTTAAAATTATTAAAGGAAAAGTTTCCATAATCTTCGTATAGTTTACATTTACATTAATGCTTCATTCATTACAGTTAACAATCAAAACTGCCGGGTTCGATTCCCGGTTCAACCATTATGATTATTTAAAATCTTTGAATGCAGTTTAAATTGTTTTTTAAATTAAAATAATGTCTTCTTTCAGTAAAATGTTCCATCTACAATATTCAAGGTACTCTCCCTCCATGTGGCATAGCCGTGGGACGTCCTGTATATTAAATTTAAAAAAAACATTTGAACTTTATATTTTTCCTGTGAAGCTGTTTAGCGGCTTCCTTTTACCTTTACTTCTCTTTCAACCTGGCGAAATCAAACCCCGGATTTATCGTTTTATTTTTTAACTCTCTATGAGAAGGAATCGGCTATAATTCAATACGCGGGTCCAGTGCTGGTTGGTAGTGGTCACAAGTCGTCGAATTTTTGGTTCTAGGACATTTGGTTTGATTTTCTCCTGATGTTTTCCTTCACCGTTTTGAGAGCATGTAAATTAAACAAAGTAATGCTTCGCTCGTTCGAACTCCCGATTTACTGCTCGTAAGTTAGGGCCGCCACGACTGGGCCACCACTGCTCTATGGCCACCACTGCTCTCGATCGCCACTGCTCTTGGCCATCACGGCTCTCGGCCACCTCTCATTGTTCCAATAAGATTAATTTTGTATTTTAATCATTTAAATATAATTGGCTCTGAATCCATCTTACCAAAACTTATTAATACATATTTATATTCCATGAACACAAAAAAACCTTAACACTTTATTGAAAGTTTGAGCTTTAAACTAATTTTTCTTTAATAAACTTTCTTTAATCCAGGGCAAGGCTTGAGCAACATCAGCATATACGGTGTAATGGGCAGGGTCACAGCGGGAGCGAGGGTCTTCAGCTGCGACCGCTAAGGAAACAACACCTCGAAGGTACCAGCTGCCATCTCTCTGGAGGACCATCCCATGTCCGCTGGTAACACAACCTAGAATAATATTTTTTTAGTTGTAGGGGACCTCGACAGAAAATCACAGCACACCAAACCACTCTCAGCACCTCAGAGTGCAGGTGCGTTCATTAAAAAAGTGATTAGTTATCAAGCGTCGCACCGCTTGCTAACTTATGACATGATTCTTCCGCTACATATTATTATCCTTACATAGTATAAAACAAAGTCGCTATTTTTGTCTGTTTGTCTGTATGCTTAAATCTTTAAAACTACGCAACGGATTTTGATGCGGTTTTTTAATAGATAGAGTGATTCAAGAGGAGGGTTTTAGTATATAATTTGAACGACATCCACGCGGGTGAAGCCGCGGGCATCAGCTAGTTTATAATAAATGTTTGAGCGAAGGAACTTTCTCTGAATAAATTTGGTCCAAAATATGAAATATAAACTACCGTCCTATTTCCATATAAGTCGATCTTGTCAAAGGTTTTCAAGAAGTCAGTTCACGATCAGCTTTATTCGATTATACATGATCAGATTATTAAGCAACAGCATGGGTTTGTCAAAAAAAGATCTGCTACTACTATTGTCTACTGTCAGGGGCCCTTGCGGCGGTTTAGAAACTCTGACACTAGGGTGTGTGGGGTCGTTAGACCTTACTGCCCACACGATAAGAAGAAGAAGAAGTCGCCTTGAGAGCAATAAAATTTGTTGTTGATTTCACATTTATATCATTTTTATATCCTTCCTATCTTTTTGTAATTTTAACATAATTGTTTATTTTTCCAACTAAATAAAATAAAAGAATGGCTTACCCCTTGATTCAGCGCAATAGGTCGAGTCTGAAGTGTATGTTGCAAAGAATTCTGGTTTCGATCTGATACACGTCTCTTGGGATACCACTGCCGTTTCCAGAACCTTCAGTTCTCCTGCTGTGTCAGGATGATTTAACCATCCTACTACCTGTGAAAATGACAAGTTGAGATCTATTTATCACATAAGTCCGAAATTAATAAAGCACTTCAATCCTATCCTATTCGATTTTGATACTTAATCGCAATCTCAATACTTTCCCGTACTCAATTAACAGCCGGCTACATCAATCAGACTTAGTAAGATCAACTTCAATGTAGCGCTCTCAAGCCGCTGCCACCGCCTTTGCTACCAGTATTCGAAAGATTTTTTTTTAACAAAATCAGACTTTTGAGCCACTGATTACCTATAACAACGATCAAAGTTTAACATGCTTTCCGAGGCATGCAGGAAACGGGGTATGTAAGTAATGGGTTTCAGGAAAGCACGGCTTAACCTGAAAATTGTTCCGAGCGAGCTATTTAAAGCAAACCATCCTTTTGTCCGCTACTACATCTCCAGGAGATTTATAACAATGGCTTTTTAATTGTGTCTATAATAAGGCGTCTAAGCTCATAAATAAACATGAACTTCACTTACGGTACCCGTTTGCCCAACAATGTTCTTGAGTTCAATGTCGGATTCAGGCCAGAGCCAAACTAGTTGAACCCGATCGGAGAACGTGACTTGATCCTGAAGCTCCAAGATTGCCAGGTCTCTTTTGAAGAAGGTTGCGTTGTGTTCCGGATGGAGCAGTATTTTCTTAATCTGTAATTGGCAATTATTTGTTCATTTAATGTGTAGGTATATTTAGAAGAGTTTCATAAAATGCTCTTGCTCTCTAAATTTCATCTGTGTGGTATGAAAGGTCTCGTAGGTAGGACATACGAACGGCTAGACAGGCAGACGGACAGAACAAGTCTGTAATCGTTCCATTTCGCAACGGAACTCTGATATTTTTTTATGAATTTTATTGATTGTAGGGTAGGGTGGTAGCCAATGAACCGCGTGTACCGTATGAACCATAGTACCTACCGTCCATAGGGTACGTGGCAAACTTGCACAAAAAACATGTCACGACTCGCTTGTTACATCATGCAGTTTGGTCTAGTCGCAGGCCGCTTGTCGCCACAAACGAACGCGTGAACCGCATCTTTGTGTTTATTAAAATAAAAACGCTGAAAAAAAATTAAGTTTCTTTTTTTTATTACTATAATTATCTAACTCTTACTAAACTTTGAGTGAATTGTATGTGTAATGTAGGTCCTTGCGCTTATTTTAAACTACTTTTTATTTTTTTTCCTCCATGGTTATTATATAAAACATACCCAAATATTTCTTAAAGGGGGATGTGCACGCAGTGAACCATTTTTCCTGGGTAAGCAATGAACCAGAAATATTCATTGAATTGTGCCAATAAATTCTAAGACAGACAAAATTGGAAAGTGAAATCGTAAAAGTCCATGAAATGGCAGGCCAAGATTGGTTCAGGGGGTTTAGGCCAAGGCATCTCTGAATTAACAGTGAAAATCCCGAAAATAACATCGGAATACCATATTTGAGTGCTATGACTTCTGAAAGTTAAGAGACCAAAATAAAAAGTTTATAATGACTGTAATAATTAAGTTCCAAGACTGATTCTGTGGTTTTTATATAACCCGAAACCTAATAAATATTTAAACTTATTACTTTTATATTAATTTTCAACTTAAAACAAACGTTTATTGGTGTTTCTATTACTGTGATTCATTGTGTACCACCTGGATCATTCAGTACCACCCCCCCGGTTCATCGTGTACCCCTAGGTGTACATTATGAACCATTTGACTTGCTTTAGAAAAACGTGTATTAATTAGGCAATAGCAAATATTTTCCATTTTGCTTAACGCAGTTTGGTAGTTTATTAAATAACCTATGTTTTGAGATAAAAATATTTTCTTAAACTCTAATAACGACCGCGCTAGAGCTCTTCAAACTTTTGGTGGTTCATTGGCTACCACCCTACCCTATTCAAAATCGTTATTGTAGAAATTATTGGTTGTATTTTAAAATTTCTTATATTGTTAATTGTGTATGCCCTGACGGGTAGTTTTTTGAGATACATAACCTACTGTAAGACCACACATCACCAAAAAATACGCAAATAAATACTTTGACTTTGACTTTGAACCCTAAAAAGTTTATTTTCTCTACAAGGAAAAATAAAAGCAATAGGTACTAACAGTTCCAACTTGAACTTTTTCTCCGGAGTCCTTCAAGTTGTGTTTACCCAGGTAGACCTCTGGACTGTTCTTACTGAGGCTTCCTGAACGTGTTGTGACGCAGTGAGCTGCCGTTATGACGTGACGCGTCGAGACCAGTGTACCTCCGCAAATGTATCTTTTTTCAGGCACCTGGATGGAAAAGTAGATGTGCTATCTAAGAATAAAGCTAAAAGCATAAATCATAAAGCCATGGGTGGTGGGAGTAAATATTTTTAAGGAATTACAATTACACCTTGAGAACCACGAAACAAAAAACAAACCCTTCTCGTCCTCAGACATACTGGTTTTTGTATCTGTAATTTAGTAGACTTCTATCTAGCGACATCTAGCGCAACACCTGCGAACTAGCGACAGAAATTCCTACATCGCGCTAAAAACAGTCAAACTTTTTTGATTTTAGATTTTTTTTGCATAAAAAAACGTGTGGTTTTGCCTTGTACTTTTCTGTATTGTTTGAAATATAAGAAATATTGTTTAATAAGGTTAAATAGAATAGATACTTACTGTATGGTAGATTGCTACTTGCCAGGCCCACTGCTCTTCTTCAATTGTTGCACTGCTGTCCAATGTACTTTCAAGAAGGAAAGAACAATTGGGAGGCAAATTGTTCTTATCTTTGTTCAGTAATACCTCGCCGCATTCGGACTGGAAACATGATATCACTTTAGAATAGGGTCACTCAACGTGGTCTACAAGATAAGCAATTAGTAGCAACACCGAGATTGTCTAGAGATTTGCGAAACGGAGCAAAAAGGTGATGCGTACGAGCATATAGGATATATCCACCAAAGCTCTGTGGAGATGTGCAGAACTGCGAAGAGAGGAGATTTGTAAAGTGGCACACCGGTAACAGCACACGGACACCGCTCATCACACATTGCTTGCATCACGCCGCTCACATCTCCACTGAGAAATTGGCCGCTGAATTGGGAGGCCGGCCTAGACAATACCGAGACATCTCTTGTCCTCTCTGCTAACCACTAAACCTAAGTGGACATGAGAAGTGTAAATAAAGAAATTCTATTTGTGGTTTACAAAACATCTCCTCTCTTCTCGTTTCCGCTTCGGTGGAGTAAATCCTTAGCCTAGTGTCATCGGCCAAGACCTTGAAGTTTTGTATCACCTTCTACTTCAAGACAAAAATCTAATACTCACAGCTCCAAAGGCACCCGAAGTATTTACCTGCAAAAAAAGGATCGGTGTTTAAGTATTGTTGCGATACAAAAGGCGCATTTATATCATCATCATCATCATCATCATTTCAGCCGAAAGACGTCCACTGCTGGACATAGGCCTCCCCTAAGTGTCGCCACATTGACCGGTCCCGTGCGTCTCGCATCCAGCGGATCCCCGCAACCTTCACCAGGTCATCGGTCCACCTAGTGGGAGGCCGCGCAACGCAACGTCTTCCGGTTCGGCCCCATCGGGCATCCGTTCTGCGAGCAATGTGCCCTGCCCACTGCCACATAAGTTTGGCAATTCTTCGGGCTATGTCGGTAACCTTTTTTCTCATGCGGATGTCCTCATTTCTGATTCGAATCAGAAATGAGGACATTTACATATCGCACCCCCGGTGCACGACACTGGTACACTGGCACTTATGCAAAAAATGCAAAAATGAGTTAAATATCTAAAAATGATCCTAAAGCACCCCTTTACTTGGTGCGAAAACGTTACTTATGTAGTACGCATAGTTTCCGTATGAAGGCGTGAGTGTCATTGCCGTTTTGGCGCGAATCACGCGTCGCTGGGAGCAACATCGTTTTATTGGTCAGTAGTGCCCGCCAGTGCAAGTGCGTCTTGGAGCTGCACTGTTACTAAGGTAATAAGTGACATAATATTTTTTTTTATTCTGGAGCAATAGTGACACTGTTACTAAGGTAATTGTGACATAATATTTTTTTTTTATTCTGGAGCAATAGTTTACAATATAAAGTAATTCATATTTATCCAAAAGTAAAGTTAAAAGTTGACGTTGTAGTATAAGCTGTTCATCTCATCTATATATTCTTAAGTCATTGTTTTGTGAGGTGTCAAAGTTTTAAATGCTTCTCCTGAAAAACTACATTTTTGCATAAGTGCCAGTGTCGCACCGGGGGTGCGATATATAAAAAAAACATTAAGTTTTTGAATAAATTAGTACCTACCAAATTTTGTAAATACCTAGTTATTTGTATTAGTATGTCGCAGGGCTGGGCAGTATTTGAATTACTTGTAATTAAAATACGTAATTGAAATACAAATACGTATTTTGTATTTGTATTTCAATTACTACCTTAAAATGTAATTTGTAATTCGTATTTCAAATACCTGACGACGAAGTATTTTGTAATTAGTATTTAAAATACTTGAGGCTTCAAAATACATTTTAACAAAAATACATTTATACCTTCATTTAGCGCACAGACTTATACTTTATATGTCTGTGATTTAGCGATCGTGAGTGTGAGTGCGAGGCGAGAGTGCAATGATGGTAAAGCAGTTATTAGAGCTAGCAACACTGCACCTGTTTTATACTGAACGATATGACTGGTAGGTCAAAATTGGCCAACGAAACGCAAAAAAAATGTACGTTGAATTGTCAATGTCAACTTGTCAAGCTAAGATGGCAAGTCATAACGGTTAAGTTTTGCACGTGTAAAAATATTTGGTTGTTGACAAGATTTTGGGTTAAATTTTTGAACAAAAAAGGTTAAAATAAAAACTTTTAAGTTGGTTATTTTGTTTTTAATTCATTTTTGCCACCGACTTCCGAAAGAAAGTTACTTTATACTTTTTTCTGATGGTTTTTGAAGGCGGTTATTTTTTTTGAAAAAGTATTTGTAATTTGTATTTTGTATTTCAATTAAAAATTGCTAAAATACTGTATTTTGTATTTTATATTTTAAATACCTTACTTAAATGTAATTTGTATTTTGTAATTTAATTACTTGCGATACTGTATTTTGTAATTTGTATTTCAATTAAAGCAGAGCATGTATTTTGCCCAGCCCTGGTATGTCGTACCTACCTTTACCGTACCTACACCATTAGTATGTCGTACCTTTACATTTATAAGGTTCAAGCGTATACCTACGGTAGGTACGCTTGAACCTTATAAATGTAAAGAGAAAAAAATCAGCGGTAAACGAAAAAGATTGTCAAGATTTCCTATTTCGTTATTATAAGAGTTTTCCTAATGGTAGAACTACGCTCTCTGGGAATTGAACTCAGGACCTCAAAGAGAGTACCGCTAGCGATCACAGAACAGAAAAAAAAAGAGAATGTGGCACTCGGAGACTGCCGCGGTAAAGCTATTGCTTAAATTGATATATTTGATTACATCAATGATTGCATAGCATTTTTTGTCAATTATTTAATTTGACAACCTCAGTAGACAACCTTGTTATTTTCCGTAACCATAGCAACCTGGTTGAAAATTTTCGTTACGGAATTTCTGGATTCGCTCTCCACGCTCAAGGCCCGCGATAGAAGCTATGCAATAGCTTAAAACATCAAGCCCGAAGAGAAAAGACACTGGAAACGGCCAAGTAATTCCCATGCAATAGGAAGCAAGCCTATTGCTGATGTAAAACCCCTCATCCAAAATTCACAATGTCCTTGTAGAGTGGAAATAATAAAAAAATAAATAAATACAGTACCTTAACATAATATAACGTCTGTAATTCCTAAAGGGTAAGGCAGTGGTGCCTAACAGTGCACTCTAATTTAGGTTTCAGTTGAAAACCAGCGTCGGGCACTAGTTGCCCGGCATTTTGCTGAACTGGGCCTTTTTGGCGCAGCCGTGAGGCACACAGTGTCACGATTTGTTTAGTTTTAAGTTCTTTTTTTCTTTATATTTTTTTTTGTTTTACATTGTGTGTACTTGCGGCATGTGCCAAATAAATGCATTTTCTTTCTTTCTTTCATTAGAAAGAACCGAATAATAATTTACTCGACCCCGAAATCGGACACAGGACCTCATACTCAGCAATCATGATTGCGACCACTAGACCATCGAGGTAGACTAGGCTGATGTTTATCGACGCTTGAAAGGCAAAAAATACTTTTACATTATTATGTTCAAAACAACTTACATTAAATAGAGCGAACAGCGCAACTGTGTTCAAAAGCAGCTTCATCTTGCAAACTAATGAATTAGACTGACGGCAAAACATATTAATGTCTGCATAAAAAGAAAAATAGTTGAAGAGGAAAAACTTTATAATAAATACTACATAAATTGTGACAAGAAGGTTACTCGTAGGTGCTAGGAATATTATATATAATATGTTACCAGCTAGACCCGATTTTAGAATAACTAGTTTCGCCTTGGCCAAACCCTGGTAGGGTAAACCCGTATATCCTAGGCTAAACTATTTCATCATGTTACCGAGAGGATTAATTCATTTCTTCACTTTCATTCATCTGTCATGCAGTTTTAATTCCGAAAAAGATTTAGGCCTCCAACTACATTTCATCATTGCTTAACACTTAATATCATAATATTTCCGCAAAGCAACGCCTCTTCTCTTCTCGTCTATAACTTGACTCATGCATTTAAAATGCTTCGGTCCAGGAAAACCGGTTTATTATTATTGTTGTTTACTTACTGGTCCCACTTTTCCGACATATCAGAAAACCTGTTATTAAGGAAAACACGAGTTTGCAAAACACTGCAAGGTTACCTCATACAATACCTAGTCCTTTTTTTCTAAAATGTAGAGGTAGGCATTCATATCTCTTTTTAGGGTCCCGTTCATGAATAGAGAAATGGAACTTTAAAGGGTCACTGATGTCGACTCGTGTGTTCTGTCTGGTCATAGAATAGAATAGAATAGAATATGTATTTATTCGTTAATGGACAGCAGCAACACAAAAGAGCAGCACATACATAAACAAATCACAACAAACAGCTTCACCATGCCATGCCATCACAATATCATCTGCTTTTCCCAACTATGTTGAAGTCGGCTTCCAGTCTAACCGGATGCAGCTGAATACCAGTATTTTACTTGAAGCGACTATCTATCTAACCTCCACAACCCAATAAAGTATTGGTTTATATAATACGCCTTGGTAAGACTGGTTGTCAAACTCTAGAGCGCAGGCCACACATAAATGACGTTGGGCGCAGACATGGTGCGGGCGGAAATGGCGAGTCATATCCACGCCCGAGCCACGACATTCCGTCTATCCTAAATTGCGCTTTATTTCTTGCACTTGGTATAAAAAATTTGAATGGAATAGGAAGCCGCTCGCGCCATGTCCGCGCTCGACGCCATTTATGTGTGGCCCGCCCGCGCCTAGGCCTACCGCAAAAACCTACAAATGACAGCTAGGACCAACGGCTTATCGTGCTTTCCAAGGCATGGAGAAAACTGGGCATGTAATGGATAAACCGAGACCAGTGCGGCTGAACCTCAAAATTAACCCGAAGGCTGGTATTATTTAGCCGCTGGCCACTGTGGAGTAAAAAGGTTGTTTGGTGCGGAACCCTTTGTGCCCGAGTCCAAATCGGACTTGGCTGGTTTTTAATGTCTGACCACGCATTAATTGTAGCGAGCGTAAAGAATAGTGTTTTCGATTGTGTTAGCTTTTTCGTAAGGGTTTTTATTAACGTATTCTTATAAATACAATGATCATCATGACAAGCGAAAATACGTGGGCACGAAACGTAATAGTTATTTTTTATTTTATTTTATTTGGGTGGCTTACAGCTAACAATACAAAAATAAATAGTGAGTTGTTCAACGACAAGCCATTTACAAGCCTCCACACATAATACAGGACCAAACATTTTCATAAATGGGTAATTTTCAATAAAATTTGGGAGTAAGACTAATTAAGACGAATTATCCTGGCTGGATGCTAGGGGGTGGGACTATGGCAGGATAAAAAGTTATATCCCGTCGGGGCTGTGGGTTGTTCGAAAGAGATACCGAGGCCTCGACTCAAAGGGCTAAGAAGGAACATGGGCGGTTTTTAGTCAGTAGAAGTCTAAGCTGACAGGGTTATTTGATGAATTCCTACACCCCATTAAAAAAGGGTTTTAGCATGCCAATTAGCCGAGATAGCACAGCTTTTGCAGACGCAATCGAGGGCGAAGTACTGGTCCTCAATATGTATAAATAGTCATAGACTTGATGCACAAAAAAATCGTACTTTTAACTAAGTTTTTAAGCCAACTAGTTGTCTATTCTGCGTCGTCATCTTGACTCATGTAATGATTGGCAATAAGAACAACCGGTTTTACTAGAACGGAGCATCGTGTCACTATGGCAGTTTTATACTTAACGATTTTCTTGTTATTTTGTTTATACATAAGGTTAGTCGCACATTGCTCGCAGAACGGATGGCTGATGGGGCCGAAAAGTTCTAGAGTGGCGACCGCGAACCGGAAGACGTTGCGTTGGAAGGCCTCCCACTAGGGTCTGGTTCATAACATCACGAGTCGCACTACATCGATGGTCGCTGTATCGACATCACGAGTCGCACTACATCGATGGTCGCTGTATCGACAACGGTCCATTGACGGGTTAATGAATCGACAGTACCCCAAATCGATGGTATGCTACATCGACAGTACACTACATCGATGGTACGCTACATCGACAGTACCCCAAATCGATGGTACGGTCAGCATCAGAAGTATATTAACATTACTCAAAGTTTCGAAGCTGTTTTTTTAATAAAAACTTGTTAGATATTACTCGTAACTACATGTTATTGGAGTGTAAGGACTATTTTAACGAATAATCTTCTGAAACATTAGATAACATTAGTTACGAGTAATATCTAACAAGTTTTTGTTAAGTCAAGTTTTTATTTTTGTTTTTGTCAAGTGAGATTTGGAGAGCGTGCTGGCCAGTGCTGGCCATGGCACAATTACGTAAAAAATTAAAGTTATAGCTTTTTTACACATTTGGGACGAGAATCGAATACTGAATAGTTTCCTTGACTAAGTCCCTCGTTACAAAAATCTGTAGAGACAAGGGCAGGTAGATGGTGATGATGATTTTCAGACTATATTATTGACAGACCTATTATAAAAATTTAATATGTACCTACAAGTAACAGAAGTGTACAAGTACAAATCTCGGCGTAGGTTATCGGTGTACATACATAGAAAAAAAAACATACCAATCGAATTGAGAACCTTTTTGGGAAATTGTCTACATTACTGCAATAGGAAAAGTGCCCAGAAAGCTGGCAGCATTGACATAATGTACACCATTTTTTTTTGGAAATCATCTTAAGACACTTCCCACTTTGGACAGAGCGGAAGGGAGTGTCAGACTTCTACTGACTAAAAACCACCCATGTTCCTTCTTAGCCCTTTGTATTCCAGGGCCGCGGTATCCTTTTCGAAAAGTCCCTGGGCCGTTTACTCCCTGTATTTATGTTTTAAAAATAAAATCGTGTCGCCATCGTATCGTGAGCACTAAACTACTGTTTGTAGCTGTTGCTTTAAAGCTCGAAGCATCCAATTGTTGTGTTTACCGTCAGTCTGCCGCTATCGTTTGCAAGATGAAGCTGCTTTTGTTCACCGTCACGCTTTTCGCTCTTCATGTAAGTTGACTTCCATTTTATATTTGTACATAAGTATTATTAACACCTGAGTAGGCTGTAGGCTCTCGTTAGACAGCAGCTGGATCAAAGGCTTTTTTCACAAAGCGGTACTCCTGAACACAGCTTGTGTTAATTGGAGGTTCTTTTCTCTGGACTTCTCTGACTTGCTAGCTTGAACCCTCTTCCTGATACCGGTGGGCAAATTTTTTTACATCTTTGAATATTTTTTTAAAAATTTATTTGGTAAGGAATATTAAAACATGTACATAATTTGTTAAAAAAATAATTAAGGAGAAAAACCACAACAAGGTAATCTCTACCAGTCAACCTTGGGGTCAAATATGAAACACTAGGTGTTGCCAGCGGCTTCGCCCGCTACAACTCGAAAATTGTCTCACGGAAAGGTAAAAACCGGGATAAAAACTATCCTATGTGTTAATCCAGGTTATAAACTATATGTGTTCCAAATTTTATCCAAATCAGTTTAGTAGTTTTTGCGTGAAAGAGAAAAAAATATCCATACATACATACTTACAAACTTTTGCGTTTATACCATAAACTTACCTAGATAGTATGCTAAAGGACATATTTTATGGACGTATTTTATAATATCTGTTAAAATTATTATGCGAGGATGAACCTTGTACTTTAGATAACCGTGCACGTTTATGCATGATGGAAAGGTCAATGCACACAATGCAATCAATGTCCTTTAATGTATACAATCTATTTAAATGTACCAAATATATATATATATATATATAATGATATTATTATGCTCGTGAAATAAAGACTCAATTGCGTTTTTCTGAAATGATAAAATAACGTTTATTTACAATCGAATACAAATATTTTTTAATATAATATATACACAATCTAAACAATAACTTACCTGAAATGATAAAAAAACAACATTTAAAGCCTTTACTTTTAAAATAATTATCTTTTCTAAAATATCATATTCTCATTCAAAATTAAATCAATTTTATCAATCAGTGGCATTGACATGACATATCATAAATCTATAGATAAATAAACCATAAAGAAAGGGAACGACATTCACGTTCTCTTTACATCTCCCACCCTCGGAGAGAACAAATCAATATGATTGTTCGATTCAGAGTCAACCATTACCGGAGATAACTTGGTAATATGGTAGTAGTTGGACTCCGCCTTCCTATGTCCAGTATCAACTTCATAGATTGAATTTGAAATCTTCCTTAGGATCTTGTATGGTCCAATCCTTAATTCATCCATTTTCTTCCTATTTAGCCGATTTCCGTTTTCTACATATACTCTATCGCCTACATCAAATTTATATTCTTCTCTATGTAGATCATATATTTTTTTATTATAGTTGTGAGATTTTATTGAATTTTCATATGCTATTTGTCTGTCTCTTTTTAGATCTTCTTTTGAGCATCTTGATTTCAATTCCAGTGGCAAAATATCCATTTTCTCTCCTTCCAAAAGATATTTTGGAGTAAACTTAGTTACTGTATGTTCTGTTTCGTTATATTTTTCTACACATTTTTGTGCAATAGTTGTCCATGCAGTTTTCTTGTCCCCTTCGTTTATTTTGCACCTTATCCTATTAACTAAAGTTTGATTTAGCCTTTCATTAAGTCCATTTGAAAATGGTGCGTCAACAGCAGTGAATACCATTGTTATGTTTTTCTTTTTCAGGAAATCTTTAAATTCTTTGGAATTAATGCCAGGATATTGGTCTGTTAGTACCATATCAATATGATTGCTTTGTGTCACATTTTTTATCAGTTTGATAAAATCATTGGAGTTTTGGTTTCTTGATGTCAAAATATAAGCATAACGTGTAAAATGATCAACCAGAAGATGTAAGTATTTTTTTGTGGACCGTGATCCTCCGAAGCCTCCAATTGTATCAATTGATATAATTTCAAAAGGGCGTGTTGCTGGGCCTAAATGGGACATCAAACCACATTTTGAATTTCTTCTTGATTTGTTTTTTATGCAAATGTCACATTCATCACAAATTTTCTTAATATTTGTGATCATATTCTTTGCTGTATAGAAAGGGGTTATTTTATTTATCATCTGGGTTCTCCCAATGTGACAGTAAGTATTGTGGACATCTCTAATTAGTGTTTTGCTAAATGCTTCTGATAATATAATTTTTTTTCTTCTATTATTCTTTTTGTAATAAATGTTATTCTCCAATATCAACTTTGATTTTCCATCTTGTAGAGTTAGATTTGTGCTTTGGTCCTTTTCTATATCTTTCATGTTTACTAAGTTTACAACTTTTAAAAAATCTTCTGTATTGTCATGGGGTTCTAGTACTGGATTTCTGCTTAGGCAGTCTGCTTCTTGATTGGACTGTCCTGGGTTATATTTTATCTTAAAATTATATTGGGATAAATAATATGTTAAATCACCCAGTTCCTCATCAGTTCTAGACTTGATGTTCATGTTTTCCAAAGGTTTATGGTCTGAATAAACTATAAATTCTTTACTCATAAGCCAATGTTGCCAATATTTTACAGCTTCCTTAATTGCCAGGCATTCTAAATATATTGCCTTCTTCTTCTTTTGAGTTTCTGTCAATTTTTTTGAAAAGTAAGCTACAGGTTTATTGACTCCATTTTCATCTTCCTGTTTTAACACAGCTCCCACTCCTTTAATACTAGCATCAGTGTAAATTTTTATTGGTTGTTCTGGGTCAAATATTTTTAGAATTGGTTTTGAGCATAGTAATTCCTTTATTTTATCAAATGATTTCTGGCATTCTTTGGTCCATATAAATTTAACATCTTTCCGTAATAAATTGTGTAATGGATCCAGGATAATTGCATTGTGTGGTACAAATTTATGATAAAAGTTAACTTTTCCAAGGAACTGGCGTATATTTTTCCTTGTTTCTGGAATGGGGAAGTTTCTGACAGCTGTTAAGTAATCTTTGAGAGGTCTAACTGAATTGTTTTCTATTATGTGTCCCAAATACTTGGCATGATTGTTTGCAAAATTGCATTTCGAGAATTTCAGTCTAAATCCTTCTGTTTGGATTGCCTCAAGTAGTTTTGATATATGTATTATGTGTTCCTTAAAACTTTTTGAAAAAACTAGGATATCGTCGATAAAATTCACTGCAAAATCTGAGAGTTTATATTTTCTTATTATGTTTCGCAATATCCTTTGGAAAATAGCTGGTGCTGTCTTTAAACCAAATGGGAGGCATGTCCATTGAAAATGGCCCTCTTGCGTGACAAATGCACTCTTATATCTATCTTCGATTCTCAACGGAATGGACCAAAATGCTGAATTTATATCAAAAGTGGAATAGTACTTACAGTTAACAGTCTTTACCATCAAGTCTTCAATCAAAGGGAATGGCTGTGATTGAGGGATAACAATTTTATTTAATTCCCGGAAGTCAATACACAGTCTTGTTCTTTTTCCATCTTCTTTCTTATATGCAAGGGTAACCGGAGCAGCAAAAGGGCTATATGATTCCTCAATTAAGTTGTTCTTCAACAGTTTTGATATTTGGTTTTCAATTTCTTTTCTATCATCAGCTGTGCATCTGTATGGGCGCTTGTAGCAATATTTATCTGCTACCAAGTCTATGTGGGCTTCATAACCTCGTACCGTTCCAACATCGTATTTGTCCTTAGCAAACACTGGTTTGTATTTTTCTATCAATTTATCAATTTCAGTTTGTTTATATAAATCTAAGTGGTTAACTGAAATTTTAAATTCATTGACGTTAATATGTTCGTTGAAATTTACTTCACATCTGTTTATATTGTTGATTTCTTGTTTCCGTACCTCAGAGTATAGAGAAACATCTTGTTCATTTTTGTCACCTAGTACATCAGGAATTTTATCTTTCATTATATTTAAAATACTCTTTTCGGAGTCTTCATTTTCTTTATTCTCTTCTCTTTGGTCTTTTTTCTCTTTTTGTGAATCATTACCTTGTATGATATTCAATTCTTCATTTTGAATTAATTTAAATTGTTTTATGCAATCCAAACCAATGAGAAAATCATAGTGGAAATTATCATTATCTATCACAAAAATATTCATTTTTCTTTCAATGTTATATATTTTTATTTTTAATGTTACCATTCCTTTTGTTTTCTTCTCACCATTAATAGTTTTCAAGTTTGCTGTTCGTTCATAAAGTGTGTCTTCTTCTTTTTCATGTATTTTCAATAATTTTGCATTAATTAACGACACATTTGAACCAGAATCATAAATTGCGCTAACTTTTAAAGTGTCATTTAATAATAACTTTACTTTTATTAATGGTGGTACTTCTAGTTTTTTGGATTCTCCTTATTTAGTTCAATTTCTAATTCAGAGTTATTCACACTTTTCACAATTGACTTTTGATTTTTCATATTAAACCAGCAGGTTTCCTCAGGATGAAAACGTTTTCCTTTTTTCTCACTGACACAAATTTGGCATGGTTTCTTTTCTTCATTTGTTTTTGGTTTTATGTCAGAATTAGTGAAGTTCTTGTTTTCGTATGTGTTTCTTCCAACAAGATGTTCCAATTTGCCTATCTGGTTGTAGAGATCTTCAGTTTCTTGTAATGTCTCTCGATCAATTTTATCAGTTACATAATTTGGCATGCCTGCGGCTATAAGGTCTATAAGAGTACCAGTATCAATCGTCTTCCTAACCTCTAATAACAATTTTTCTTTTTTCAATGCATACTCAAGCAATGAACCTGTTTGATATTTAAATCCAAGAGCATATCTGATTGGCGACCAACCTTTGTTTCCAAATGTTTCACAGAAGTTCTTTTCCCATTTAATCCACTCTGATTCCACTGTAAATTTCATGAGCATACAACTGTACCAATTCGCACTAGAAAATTCTAAAAATTGTTTTAAAATTTCAATTTTTTTTCTGTCTTCATCAATATGGAAACGTTCACATTCTTTGTTGAAATCCTTAATCCATTGGTGAGCATTTGCATTTCTACCAGTGAATTTTTCAATCACAAAATCTTTTGCAATTTTCCCCAAATTTTGAGTTTCAGATTTTCTTTGCTTTTCTTCAAGTAATTTCTCTAATAGTTTTTCCAGTGTTTCATTTGAGCTTCCAGTTATAGATTTTTGATCATTTATGTTCTCATTCTCTTCGAGGTAGAAGTCATTAAATTGTATGTTTCCTTCTCCATCTAAATATGTCTTGGATATTTCATTGGTTAAATTTATCCATATTTTTCTATTCTGATTTCTTTTGTTTAGTGTTTTTCTTATTTTGGCATAGTTAGGAGTACTTGTTACAGATTGGTGTAAGCTTGCTGGTTGGTACTCCGCTGGTATCCCATAAGTTTGACCATCAGGTGTTCCTATTGATGTTATGCAAATTATATTCGATTTTCCATCTGATGATGGTTTTACACAAAAATCAAATCTTAATCTCTCCATGCTTTTTGAAATGTGTGCAGAAAATGTTGTTTTATAATGATATTATTATGCTCGTGAAATAAAGACTCAATTGCGTTTTTCTGAAATGATAAAATAACGTTTATTTACAATCGAATACAAATATTTTTTAATATAATATATACACAATCTAAACAATAACTTACCTGAAATGATAAAAAAACAACATTTAAAGCCTTTACTTTTAAAATAATTATCTTTTCTAAAATATCATATTCTCATTCAAAATTAAATCAATTTTATCAATCAGTGGCATTGACATGACATATCATAAATCTATAGATAAATAAACCATAAAGAAAGGGAACGACATTCACGTTCTCTTTACATATATACATACATATATAATTATATATATATTTATATACAAATAAATAACATGTAAGTGTCTGTTAGCTCAGCGAAAAGTATCGTTTACACTTTCATCTATACTCTTTATAATTATGAATCTGAAGAGTTTGGTTTTTCGATCAAAGGAAATGGGCAAAAGTTGTAGGAGCAAGCAGAGAATATGTAAATACTATACCTAATCAAATAAGATACTTAGTTTGTTTTTCCCTGTTTTGTTTTTTTGTTAATTTATGATATAATATGTTAACTTTTCGAGTGGAATCAATGTCCTGCCATTCCGATCATAGCATACGAGTCGGTTTTACTGCCCATATAGATGCACATCAAAAACATTTCACGTCCGCTGACTTTAAACATAAGTAAATGCAGACACAATAAGTTTAAACTATTCTTTTGTATGTAAATGTGTGAATTAAAGTTATTATTGTCTAAAAAACTTAATTCTGTCGTCCTTGTCAATGTCAAATAGTTCTTTTGCTCCAAGGCTTGCTGTTAGGAATTCCAACAAATTCTAAACTCAGTTTTACCTATTTCTGTTTACCTGACTAAAATAAAGAACAAGGATAGTACATAGAATTAATTTGATAATAATCTTGTTATATTTTTATGATTTCTGTGGTTTTTGTGATTTGTGTGATTAGTATAATTCTCTCACTATGGTATTTTTCCTGAAATAAAACATATATTTTTTTTATATACTTAGGTACTCTTACACTGTAATTTTTTACTTGAGATACCTATCAGTCTTAAAACAGTTAATTTTTCACCCGTGAGTTAACTATAAATAAACGATGAAACAATAAAAAACTGATCCTTCAAGTAATAAAACAAGATCAGCGGTCGAAACCCCACCTCCAACAAAAAACTATTTTTTATATTTTTTTCCTGTTATATAGGTAGTAGGTACCTATATTATGTAAGCTACAACACAACGTTTGTTCTCGATCTTAGAGATCTTAGATCTACCGAACTTTTTTCTAGTGTAAACTTAAAAATGACAAACTTTATAAAATCCACTCTTGGTCCCCAGGGGCCGAGTGTGGTCTATAGTTAGGGGTCGAGTGGACACTTTAATTATTGAGCGCCGAGGGGCCGAGAGTGGACTAAACCTAGATTATGTAAGCTATAACACAATGTTTGTATGTATTCTTCTTTTATTTAATGTGTTGTTTCATTTCAGGTCATAACGGGACATGCAGCATATCTAGGGAAAGGGACTACTCCCACAAAACAGCTGAACGATGGCAACCAAATGCCAACAATTGGTTTAGGCACCTTTGGATTTGTAAGTATTAATGTCTAATACAAAATTATTTTGGGCTACCACTTCAGGATTAACAGGCATATGAAACTCCTTCCTACTTCTGTTCTCCTGGTAGTTTGTGGGATGAACATGTGGGACGAACACGGGACACTAAACCTTATCTATATTATGTGTCTGACGGTACTTTGACTCTAAAAAAGGATTCGTCCGAAACGCCACTCGAAAATATTAATAACAGTGAAATTCCTGTCTCGACCGGATCGGGCGAGTTACAGCGGCCGAGTCGCCTACTGAGCCTATGAAACAAAATTTTGTTAAAGCATAAAGTTAGGAACATGTCGAAAACTATATAGTTTTCGACATGTTCCTTAGCACAAACCATTATACCCACGGCCACGTTACAATACTGTACATTTAAGACGCTTCCATGGTTACTCACAGAATAAAACTTTATGTAGGTCCTGATCTGAGGCTCTTCCCGTCGGGGCTGCGGGTTGTTCGAAAAAGATACCGCGGCCTCGGTGCAAAGGGCTAAGAAGGAACATGGGTAGTTTTTAGTCAGTAGAAGTCTGACACTCCCTTTCGCTCTGCCCGGGAGCGGGAGGAGTCATTTGATGATTTTCCAAACCAAACAAAAAAAAAGTCTCTTGTCTCTTACTAAACCTTCTAGTCAGGCCTATCCTCTTTTCCATACCAAAAAAGGGTTCATTCATAAAACGTTTCCTCAGGATGACATCCCGAAAATTCGGCAAGCCATCACCTGGGCAGTCGAGGCTGGATACCGCCATGTGGACACTGCAACTCTTTATGACAATGAAGCGGAGATCGGGAAGGGCATCGATGATGTGGTAAAGAAAGGACTTGTGAAGAGGGAGGATATCTTTGTTACTACTAAGGTAAGTGTTTCTATAATGTTTTGGGTACTATTTGTAGCTTCCAGGATAACTGAAGGACAGGATTTGGAGAATCGAAAAGGAATGCCTCAATGTCTGTTGTAAAACTTAAAAAACGAAGGGACCAACACTTCGTTTTTCAACTTACTATACTTATAAGACGGTCACGGGCGTTCAGAGTGGGGAGTCTGTGTGTTCACCAAGTGAACTCAGAGATGAACGGCAGCATAGTAGTCACGTCCTTTCAAGGACTATAATAACATAACCGCGTCGCGTCTTGTTTTTTGGTACAGCAGTACAAAAGAGACTTATAGTAGTCCCGGACGGTGCCTCGTCTTATGTGCGCGATTGTGACCACCGGGGTGGTTTAGTTGTGGTAAAAATCCACATTCCCCTCGATCTTCTCATCAAAGACCGTTCGCCTCTTGAAGGTCTCCCTGTAATAATAAACGGGATATTCAAGACTAATTGTGTAAACAACAAGAACAAATATCATCAAAAGTCTAAACCTATTGTTGAATGTGTCCATAGCAATAATAATGGCTGATTAAAGATGACGTCAACCTGAGTCGTGATAATCCATTATTCAATCGATCTAGTAGATACAGTTTTTTCATAGGATGGCATAATTTAATCTTGCAAAGACTTTGCATTAACAATGTTATTATTGATCGTAGCTATAAATTACATCGTAGGCTTACGCACGATTTCCGTTTAAGAATCTTATATCTTTCGCATGCTTGCTCTTTAGAAAAATGTGGTCAAACTCCAAGGTCCTCCGTGAGCGTCTCAATAACAATTTTCCTGACTTTGAAATTAAACCAAGGACCTCAGCAGTTTGCTAATCGAACCCAGGACCTCATGCGCAGCATCCGCGCTTGAAACCACTAGATCAAGAAGCCAGTCCCTTTACTTTGTGTAAATTATTTCATTAAGAATACTAAGCCGAAGGGAAATATCGTGAAGAAACCAGTTTTATATAACCACGAACGCGGCGAGTAATGGATCCATTGCGTCTGACAGAATCGAGGCAGTATGTTCTAGCTAGGGGCTAGAGACATTATAAAGGTACTTCTTCGTATCGTGTGCCAGATATGGTGCTAAAGGTTTTATACCGCCCATAGGCCTTTGACTTGGCTTCACAATCCGTTGAGAAATATCTCTCAGGGATGCTAGTGTACTCACGATTTTTATCTTAACCGAAATCAGTAATATTATGCAATAAGTACGTGAATTCGAAATATTATATGAAGTGTGTATCTTGGGTTCGAACTCGAGACCTATGATTTGTCAGTCCAATGGTCACACCACAATGCTATCTTACACACCACTACGCCACAGTATAAATATGGACAGTACCAAAACTAAGCCTAGTTGATGCGATAACTACCTACGCTCCATTGAAGCCATAGGGTTGTCCCTTTTAATGTTAATGATATTGTTTTTTTTCTTAAATATTTTAATCTATTGCATAGATTCTATCGCGGGCCTTGAGTTGAGCGTGGAGAGCGAATCCAGAGATTTCCTAACAAAAATATTCAGGGTCAGTTTAAGGGTTGCTATGGTTACGGAAAATAACGAGTCCCTATAATGCCCGTCACAGTAATGCACATACCAGCAATGCACGACATGACAATGTACAACATTGGAATTCAAAACACTTACATTCCTATGTCGCGCGTTCTCGTGTCGTGCATTGCTGGTTCACGTTATGACACTTACGTCAGGCTGTCAATACTTTTTCTTTTAAATTTTCTGTCATAGAGTTTCTTACTAGCTTAGTTAGTTTAAGAAGGTTAGTTTTGATTTATATAATGTACATCGCGCGAAATTCGAAGATCAAACTCTTAATATCGTTATTTTTGTTCAAATTTTTTGAATGAATAATTATTTTGGAGTGTAATTACACTATTAATACCTAATTATTTATACTATTATTGCATAAGTTGATAAAAAATGCTATGCAATAGATTTACCGCGGCAGTCTCCGAGTGCCACACGTTTTTTATTTTATTTATTCTGTTGTGATCAATGAATCGAATTGAAATAACTAGCTTAATACAACTAGTGATGTGCAATTCTGCTATAAATAATTAACGTATTATTAATATTAAGAACGAATATATTATTATAGGTATTGTTTTAAATTATTATTATCAATGAACTTTCCTTCATATCATACTGCACAGTTTTAGACTAATAAAATGTTATTTAATGTTATTATTAAGTAAAGTTGGACCAGTGTAAAATTTTTTTTTTTTGCTATGTGATTCTCACTTAAATATCACGGGGGTGGCAGAGTGGGGGGTCAAAATGTTGGTCTTTTTTTGTCTAGGACGCTCCGTTTTCGAGATATTTCAATTTCAATTTTTTTTTTACTGAAACTTTGAACGCCCATAGCTCTTAAAATACAATATCTCCGGTTTTGATCAAGCCGAGTTCAAACACCCGTATACGTTCCCGGCATTTTAAAAAAGATTGGAGGATATTGAGACATAACTGAGAGCACTGCGGTGTTCGCTAGCGCATGTTTGTGTGAGTGTGCGGTTTCGAGCGTTTGTAGGCAGTTTCCGTACTGTCCATATTTATATTGTGACTACGCTATGACTTTTGCTTCTAGGAGAGTGGGAATTTTATCCTACTAAGTAATTATCTTTCTCTTTTCAGCTCTGGAACGACAAGCACGAACGCAACCAAGTCGTGCCGGCCCTGAAGGAGTCTCTCGCCAAGTTAGGACTTCAGTATGTCGACTTGTACCTCATTCATTCTCCTATGGCTTGGAACGTGAGTTTTAGAACTTAAAATTTACACTGATCTAGGTAGAACAGTTTTGTGTTTTTACCGACATAATTAGATTGTGTTATATTTATTTAGAACAGCATTTATTGTTAGGTGATGTTGCCCCATAATTATAATAGATACTTTACAGACTAACTTATGCATATAATCTGCACATTATTTACGAGCACCAAGCCGCAATGGACTGGCACCATGGGAGCAAAAAGTCATTATTTAATTTCGGCTCAGACTAGGCATATAATATAACATCGATCATTTTCTATAATAATATACATATATTGTAGACATCTAGGTACTCGCCATTTCTCTTTTTGCTCATCATTGTCGTAGCGTGTTCCTATATTCAACTTAACATCACGCTATGACAATGATGAGCGAGGCTACTACCTGTTACCTGCATCAAGAAATGGGCTATCAGGTACCAATATTTATTCAAATCTGGCTGGCAGTTCCAAAGACTACTGCGTTAAACCAAACAAACAAACTCCGCAGTTTTATTTTTTCAATTAGGTACATATACTCTTATTACAATAACAATTCTCCAACTTGATTTTCAGGCCGACGGTTCAGCCGCCGACATCGATATCCTGGAGACTTGGCAAGGCATGGAGGAGGCCAAGGAGCTTGGTCTGGCCAAGTCAATCGGTGTGTCGAACTTCAACACGGAGCAAATTGACAGGATCATTGCCAATAGTCAAGTTACTCCTGCTGTCAACCAGATTGAGGTGAGCCTTTAGTATGTACAGGAAAATAGACACTAATGTATCCATGCAATTAAGCAGGTGACTGGTACAGATGCTAACAAATCAATCTACCTGGAATTGTAAAATTTTCGCAATTAACCTTGAACTTAAGACTCTAGTGATATAGTTGAAAATCAATTAAAGAAATTTTACAGATTGTAGTAACTTGATGTGCTGGTATCTATACTTTATTATTGATACACTTACATATGACTCTATTTTCTTTACAATCTATATACATATAATAAAATGGTAGGAAAGTCAAAACTGTACATTGAATATTTTTAAAAAAGAATACTTGGGATGTGATCTACAATCGATACTGAAGCCAAAAATATAGTTTTTAGAATTTCTGTCTGTTTGTCTGTTTGTCTGTTTGTCTGTTTGTCTGTATGTATGTCCGGGATAAACTCAAAAAGTACTGCATGGATTTACTTCAAATTTGGCACGAATATTACTTAGGAGTCGGGTCTACATATAGGCTACATATTATCACGCTATCACCTACGGGGAACGAGCAGTGAACCTTTATTTCTTCAACGCATTCTGTAAGAACGTGTAATGTAACGACGCATATTTAAATGTTGTTATTATGTTAACCATGCTATAAGCTAGCTTCACACTATAAAAAACACGCAATAAAAGTAACTTAGGCCGATAAACATAATTAAATGAATATAAGTAGTACCTACCAAGAAAATTTTTAAAGCAGCTCCATCTATGAGATTTCAAAAACATCAAGTCGAATTACATGTGTAAGCCTTTTTGGGTATAAATAATTTAAATTTGATCATGTTGGCGAGCTTAATAGTTGTTTTTAAAAGTCATAGATGGAGTTGTGCATGTTCTTAGACGTCCACCTGGAGAACAGCCAGCGCATATATTTTGATCCCGACAACGTTGCTGAGAGCTTGGAAAATCCGTGCCAAACAACTGTCTTGGCATTTTTCAGGCTCTGTGAAATCGACCAGTTGGCGAGGTTCCTTACGTATGACGAAGTGCCTTCATATTACACATACGACAAGCAAAGGGGTGTAATTATATATATATTAGATTCCTATAGAATCAAGTTCTTAAAGATAGGCGTGTTGCTACGGATCGGACTTTGGGGGACAATTTTATGTAGTTTGGTCGTTGATAAAATGCTGGTGCATTAATTTATTTGAACGAAAAGTCCAAGTTTTGTTTCGTTGATTTTTAGAATCATTCTTGTCAATCTTTTGAAAATATCAAGACGTGAGGTAATTTGTCAGTAGTGGTTTTAAAATTTTAGAAATGATGTTGGCTTGGGTAATCTTTTCTGTAATATATTACTCAAAACTATCCTGTTTGCAGAACTTGTTATTCAAAATAGCAAAGTTGTATGCATAATTAATGCATATAAATTGTTTTTGTAATTTATTATACTCAGGGTTTCTTTAAACATCTGGTTTAAAATGTTTTCGATGATCCTTAGAAAAAACTGCTTCTTTATTTTCATTGGTTGAAAAAATGGCAGGTAATAATAAAAATATTAAAAGTCGTTAAGCTAGCCTGAGTAAAAAAGTGCTATTGCTTTTTAGGGTCCCGTACCTCAGTCAGTAAAAATGGAACCCTTACAAGATCACTTTGTTGTCCGTGAGTCAAGACTCTTACTCACGAACTCGGTTTCAAAATGGAATTAATCTTGGAGCGGTTGAAAAATCAAGTTTTCTCTTCATAATAATTATTAATATGTAAGTCAAGGCGATCAAAAATTATGGCCGTTTATGTCGTAAATCTTGCAAAGCAATGTCTGACAGCACATGTAAGGGAAAACTCTGAGAACCGTCAATATGTGGTTATATTAAAACCATACGGAACCCTCAGTGTTTTAATAACAGGTTTAGTGATTGGCTATTTTTTTTGTTTTTTTTTCCTTAATCACCAGTTTGAAGATGGATGGCACTTAGTAATTTTCAAGAACAGGCACTTGACTAGTTTGAACTAAAAATTTCCACTTGTCTTAGGATCTCCTTATCGATTATGTCGACCTTTCGTTATTATCTATCTATCTATCTACATAAATAAACTAGCGGACGTCCCGCGGTTTCACCCGCGTAGATCCCGTTCCCGTGGGAATACAGGGATAAAAAGTAGCCTATGACACTCAGCAATAATGTGGCTTTCTATTGGTGAAAGAATTTTTAAAATCGGTTCAGTAGATCCCGAGATTACCCCTTACAATTTAACAAATACACAAACTTTACCTCTCTATAATATTGTATAGAAGTATAGAAAGAGAAGTCCTGTCTGACTGACACATCACCGCCCAGCCTAAACTCTTGGAGCAAGAAAGCTGAAATTTTGCGCAGAGGTTCCCTTTATAATGTAAGTAGGATTTTTTGAAATTCAACCCCTAAGTGAAGTTCATCTTCACTGTTTAGGTCCTGGTTTTGGTATTGTTTCTTTTGGATTGAATTTTCTCGGCAGCAATGTCTTTTAGATTTTGATGACTGGTGATCTAACATCCTTGCCTTCACGGCAATCCCGTGAAAGCTTTAAAGTGCATCTGTAATATTTCCTGCATAATTAGATAATCACTGTGAACTGGCATCACATATCTGTGGGCATCACGCTGTGTGGCTCGAGGTGTCCTATAGTACACCCACAGGTGACCAGTTACGTCTAAGTCCCACGTAATAGAGTCCGAGCTTTGCCATCAATCGGGCATATACTTAAACGCAGATTCTGAGCTACTCTGTATATTATACACTTTGCGCGACCCGGGAATCGATCTAAAAACTCATGCTTAGCAGTAACGCTTGCAAACACAAGTTCTACTAAAACGACTATGGTTAAGACTTAGGCCGAGAATATCGTTCTTGAATTTTCAGGGTTCCGTAGTCAACTAGGAACCCTTATAGTTTCGCCATGTCTGTCTGTCCGTCCGTCTGTCCGTCCTCGCTAAATCTCTGTGACCGTTAGCACTAGAAAGCTGAAATTTGATACCAATATGTGTATCAATCACGCCGACAAAGTGGTAAAATAAAAATTGGAAAAACATGTTTTATTAGGGTAGCCCCCCTATATGTAAAGTGGGAAGTGTTTTTTTTTTTAATTTCTACCCTAACGTGTGATATATTGTTGGAAAGGTATTTAAAATGAATAGGGGTTTACTAAAATCATTTTTTGATAATGTCAATAATTTCGGAAATAATCGCTCCAAAATTAAAAAAACAATGTGCCCCCGGGGCCTCTAACTTTTGAACCAGAAGTTTAGAAAATATGAAAAAAATCTGAAAAGTAGAACTTTATAAGGACTTTCTAGGAAAATCATTTTGAACTTGGATGGAAACAACAGTTTTTGTACAAAAAAGACAAAAAGTTGTACAAAATAATTTCTGGACTAAGTTGTGACAGACGGGAAACTACGGAACCCTACACTGAGCGTGGCCCGACGCGCTCTTGGCCGGTTTTTTACATAACGCTTCTATTCCTTCTCTAGGTCCATCCCTCAAAAACTGAAAAGAAGCTGATCCAGGACTGCTTCGACCGCAAGATTGCCGTCACGGCGTACAGCCCCTTCGGCTTCTTCGTGAAAAGGGGTGAGGGACCTAGTAAGGATGACCCTAAGGTTGCGGATATTGCCAAGAAGTACAAGAAGAGCAACAACCAAGTTTTGCTGCGTTTCTTGGTAAGTTGCTAATAAAAAATGGAAATTATATGCTTTTCCTACTCCTCCACTAATCTTTTTTGAATAATTTCGTTGCACTGCTTCTATGGGACTTCGTCAAACAAAGAATAAATTCAAAGAACTTTAACATAGTGGAAGATGATGACCATGACCTGGGTCAAGGCAGAATACTTCTTATCGTGGTAGTAAGTTCCCGTAAAGTCACTATTGATCATCACGTGTGATGATGAAAAATCTCATACCTACATAATTATTCAGCTTTGACAAAATACTTTGTAAATAAATATATTTTTGTTGGGATAACAAAAAGTAGGTTAACAGGAAAAAAAAAAGTATCTTTGCATAGCGCCTGTCAATATTTATTATTCTCGTGAACTTGCAAAACTTCAGACACTCGGGTAACGAGGACAAAGTTTAGCAGTAAATACTTGTAAATAACACACGTTTTGGTTAAAAGATTGTAAAAGAGTTACAAAAGTAGGTAATCGTTTGGCTTCATCCACGTTCATACATTTAATCATACACAGTAAATACCTGTTACCTATGTTATGATATCGCCTGATGGCCGAACAAATGGAGATGGGCTGGCCACGTAATAAGGGGACACGACAAATGGAGCAAAAGAGTGACACGATGGTACCCCAGAGAAGGCAAAAGGAAGAGGGGCAGACCGCATAAAAGGTGGGATGATGACATCAGACTAGTGGCAGGAGTCATGTGGAACAGAGTAGCACAAGAAAGGAAAGAATGGAAAAGGTTGGAGGAGGCCTTTGCCGACTGGCAAACAGATCTAGGAAAAATAACAAAACAACAGATATTAGTGTAAATAGTTTATAAGTTCAGTGTTAGTTTTTTTTTTAAGTTAAAATTTTGTAAAGAGATCTGAATAAAAGGCTATATTATTAAATACCTGTTACTACACAAATTACCTCTCTGGAAATTCTTTAACTTACTCGTATTAAAAATCTCATCTCTTCTCTTCCTCTCTTCCAGCTCGACGAAAACCTGATTGTGATCCCCAAATCAACCAACAAAGGCCGTATCGAGGAAAACATCAATGTCTTCGACTTCCACCTCACTCCTGAAGAGATCGCCACCCTCAGCAGCTTCAATACCAACACCAGTATCTTCAGTTGGAATAATTAATTTATTTCTAACTTACAGTGTTCAGATCAATACGTCAAACTATTCTGAAATGGTTAAAAATTCTTGATGTAGAGATGTAGAACATCAAGCTACAAGCTTACAGTCTGCCAAATTTCATTACCTACTATATTTTCAACTTTATCGCGATAACGTGTTTGTCACTAAAGCGTTAGGTTAATGGTTTAATGGAAAAATTTAAAGGTTTCGGTTAGCTTCATCTGTAAATTCAAACGAAATGCTTAGAAAATACAAAAGTGTGCAATATTCAAAAGAAACAACCATTCTTTTAATGTGACAGCTGGTTTGACATGAACCGGCTTTCGAATAAAACGTCGTTCTAAAAATTTGTCGTTGTTTTTTTTTATTTATTTTTACATTATACAATATAACTTAACGCTTGTAAACCCCGAAGGATTAGGAAGAGGTGTACCTAATAGTGATCCCACATTCCGCCAGTTATTTTAAACGGTAGTCCTGTGTAGTAGGGGACGAGCCTGCCATCCGGGGTACAAATCCAGACTCCGTAGCTACTACTGAGAAATCATTATCTGCCTAGCCTTTTCCCAACTATATTGGGGTCGGCTTCCAGTCTAACCGGATGCAGCTGAATACCAGTATTTTACATGGAACGACTGCCTATCTGACCTCCACAACCCAGTTAATACTAGGTAATATTATACCCTTTGGTAAGACTGGATCTCAGAATTTCAGGTCACTGACTACCTGTAACAACTGCCAAAGATCTATACCTATATATGGCAGCCGGGACCAACAGCTTAACGTGCTTTCCGAGGCACGGAGGAAACTCGGTATGTCAGACGGTCACCCATCAACAGACCGCCCTAGGCAAGCAGAGCTTTACCTAAAGATCGACCTGAGTGGCAGTTCTTATTAAGCCACGAGCTCCTCCCACGAGCTACTTGGAAAATGGAGGGTGGCAATAAAACTCTAACCACAAATAAAAACGGGAAGAAGTTATTTTCCGCTTGGGCCTTTTTGTTTTCACATGATCAGTTTTGCATGAAATCAAAATTCTCATTATGAAGACGAAGTAAAAGAAACAAAGCATAATAACATTGAAGAAATTATATTTAACATACCACAGTTATTTGCAATTTGATTGCTAGCTTCTTACAACATTTCTCTTCTTTTTTTCTTAAAATGCTGTGAAGCATTTATTTTATTAATATTCCTAATTGTCACATTCGATATTTAGTTTCTATTTAAATCCATTCACAGGTCGTTTATATAAAAAAATCACTAAAAAAATCAAAGTGAAGCTCATTTATTATTGTTTACAGGCCTCTTGCACCACAAAACTCACAATTATATAAATGCATTTAAAAGTCAATATTAAAAAAAAAAACTATTTCTTTGTCTTCCATAATTAGGCGATTGACAGAAACATCGATGTTTTATAAACGTTTAACGCTTAACGCATTTAGTGATTTGTGGTGCAAACGGCGGCCCTAAGAATAACATTAGGTATTATTGTGACTAACTACAAGCTAATTTAGAGGCTATTATACAAAATACAGATCTATACTCATAGCTACCCTCATAGTTTAACATGATCCAAAGTATTGTGTAAACAAAGCAAGTTTGTCTCATAAAAATAGACATCTCAAAGTATATTTTTATTACACCCTGTACATACACAACCCCATGTCACAGAAAAACCTAACACTAAATTTAAATCCTTTAAACGAAATGACATTTCTACACTATGACATTACGTCAGTTTGACAACCTAACGTCAATATAATATAACATTGACATTTGAGCAAAATAGTGACGTGACGTTGTCAAACTGACCTTATCGATTCTACATCAATCGATTGAGAGTTGTCTGAAGGAGCCATCGATTCCGAAGAGTTCGTCGTAGTTGGTTGGTCTACCTGGCCGGAGGGATTCGTTGGCGATGATGCTGTCCTGACGCTTGAACCACTCGCGGTACTCTTGGAGTTTCAGCTTCCATTGTTCTGTTGAAGACAAATATGTCAGTAAAGAAGAAAAATTAAAGATAATTGTGTATTTTGAGAAGGGTGAGCTCGCATATCCACTCGAGTGATGCGATTTTCAGTATTAATTTTATTATCAGTTGCTTAATCTTTTTCAAACTATGTTCAGGTCGACTTCCAGTCTGACTAAAATGCCTCCACACCTACTCCATAATAATTATGTTACTCCTTGGTAAGACTAGTCGTAAGACTTTCAGGCCACTGACTACTCGTAACAACTGTCAGGGTTCAGAGCACCCGTCGGGGCTGCGGGTTGTTCGAAAGAGATACCACGGCCTCGACACAAAGGGCTAAGAAGGAACATGGGTGGTTTTTATTCAGTAGAAGTCTGACAATCCCAACCGCTCTGCCCAAAGCGGGAGGAGGCATTTGCTGATTTCCAACACTCCAAAAAAAAAAGCTACATGGCAAAAAAAGTAGGTTACCCCTGAAATTGTTAACAAAATCCGATTCAAATATTATGGAACTAATATTTTCAAACTAATTTTACGCGGATGAAAATCCGCTGAAAAAGTGGTGAATTCATGTATGTAGGAAGGAACTACAATACAAGTAGATTCTCACCTTGAAGTGATGCCATACTGCCGCACTGACCGCCATACTCTGTGGGTAACATCTCCTGAGGAATGTACTTGTAGAGGTCCTTCACCTCCTTGTGAATGTAGATCTGAAAAGGAAAGGCCAGTTTATAAGACTGATCATCGTAATTTATAGACACAGGCTTCCTGTGCACGAGAGAGAATGGTCTCTAATTCACCACGCTAGCCCAGGGAATGAGGGGCGAAATCGGACAGGGGGTGAAATCAGATAGTTGCTATTTCATTACTCCGCGTACAGCTGTCTCGCTCTAGCTTGCAGTGAAATACGCGCGAATGCTTACTCAGTGCAGTTGCAAATGGCGGCGACGGTAACATCTCAGCGCGTGCGTCTATAAACGAAAATTGTAAATAAAGGTAAGTTAACTAATATTTTGACTTTTTTAAAGTGTTATCATTAAGTTTAGCTATGTGCTATCTTATACCGTTGTATTTTTTATGAAGTAATATATATTTAACCTTTTAAAACAGTATTTGTTGTTGCTATGAGTGTAAACATAATCTCTGTTAGTATTGCAATTTCAAACATGGCACCTGTGGGGTACAAGCGGACGGGGTGATTTCGACTATCCGGTTTCACCCCGATTGATTTTATATGTAGGTATTGCGGGCGTTTGTTTTATTATTATTAAACGGTTTTATTTAGCTCACCCCGTTTGTTTTTTTCTTGGATCAAATTTAGTAATTCAAATTTCACCCACTTCCAGTCAACCGATTAATCTGAAATTTTGTACACACATTGGATTTTGGTGACAATACTACTAATTATGTTTATTCATTATCATTATAAATTCAAGATGGCCGCCGCTACAAAATGGCGGATAATTTATGTTTTATTAATCCCATCAATATGGGTATCAAATGAAAGGGCTCAACAAGTAGAATACAATATACTATAAAAAATTGAAATCCAAGATGGCGGCCGCTACAAAATGGCGGATAATTTATTTATGTTTTATTAATCCCATCAATATGGGTATCAAATGAAAGGGCTCAACAAGCAGAATACAATATACTATAAAAAATTGAAATCCAAGATGGCGGCCGCTACAAAATGGCGGATAACGTAGGTTTTATCAATCCCATCAATATGGGTATCAAATGAAAGGGCTCAACAAGCAGAATACAATATACTATAAAAAATTGAAATACAAGATGGCGGCCGCTACAAAATGGCGGTTAACGTAGGTTTTATCGATCCCATCAATATGGGTATCAAATGAAAGTGCTCAACCAGTATAATACAATATACTATATAAAATTAAAATCCAAGATGGCGGCCCCTTTAAACAGAATGCGAAATAAAAACTAAAAACTAGAAAATAAAAAAATAGGTGAAAAACTTTTTAAGTTAAACGGTTTTATGTTAAACATACATTGCAATAGTTAAGATAAATGTACTAAAAACCAAAAAATAATAAAATAGAAAACCGTGGGGCACGTCAATTGTCTACAATCGTTGATTGAAATCATAATAATAATAATTAAGTCGATAATTTGTAGACAATTGACGTGCCCCACGGTTTTCTATTTTATTATTTTTTGGTTTTTAGTACATTTATCTTAACTATTGCAATGTATGTTTAACATAAAACCGTTTAACTTAAAAAGTTTTTTTACCTATTTTTTTTTTGTCTGTTTAATTACTATTTTTTTACTTTTTACAGAGTGCGAGCGTCAACATGTCATATATCATGCCGATTCCTCATTTTAAAAAGAACATGCGGCCATATGCGCGTCGAGGAAAAACCGCAATTTTGGCTGAATCACCGTATAAAAATGAACTGGCAGATAAGGCTATGTCATCAGTAATTAAAACAAAAAAAGGCAAAGGTAAAGGTATCGGTAAAAAGACGCATAAAGAAAACTATCAGGAGGATTCGGAGTGTTTGGTTTGTGGCGAAAAGTACACTCAAACTAAGTCCACAGATGAATGGTACCAATGCACTGCTTGTCTTAAATGGGCTCACGAAAGTTGCATCAGTTGTTCTGAGCGAGAATTATTATTTTTTGTATGCAAAAACTGCGAATAATTTGATTATTTACATTTATTGTTAGTATCTGTATTCACCCCTTGAATAAAAAATGCCTATCCGGTTTGACCCATAGGTATGGGGTGAATTCGGATTAATAATTTTTATTAAAACAATTATATTTTGTAATTACTAAGATTGATCTCAAACATTTATATGCCAAAGTTATACCTAAGGTATACTTAGACATTTATTACATTGATTACCTCAATAAATAACATAATATTTTTTTTATTGTGTCTTTTTCTTAACTATCCGGTGTCCCCCCACCTTCCCCTACGGGTTGGTAGATGTCACCTGTCTTCGAAATTTTGGTTCCAGGACTGGCCGGTTTCCTCACGATGTTTTCCTTCACCGTTTTAAGTTCATTGATTAATTCAATTCAATTCTTTTATTGCATCAAATATGGTAGGTACAGTCGAACAAGCTAATAAGTATACAGGGTAGAGATCTTTATAATTCTGTAACACTGAAAATATTGATTGTAATTTTGTTTTATCAAGTGTTTCGCATTAAGAGGAAATGCAATACGTCGTTTCGGGAGTTGCTGCGTCGGGCTGCGCGGCGCCGAATGTTACCGGCAGCGAGTGCTGTGGGTGCGGGGGCGCGCGGCGGCGTGTGCCGTGGCGGCGGTAGTGCGGGGCTCCGGGTCGCGGGGCGGCGGTTGCACGTTGCGGCGTGCATTCGTTGTTCCGTGATTCGGGGACTCGAGCATTCGTTGTTGCGGTTTGCGTCGCTGCGTGCTTTTGTGCTCGCAGTGTTCGTTGTTGCGGCCATTCGGTGGCGTGTGGTCCGGCGTGGTGACTTTCGGAATGACGTATTGCACTCGTAGTTTCGTTCTTCTTCCGTCCTTCTGACATTCAAAAGTGCCTGTAATGGCTTAATTGAAATAAAATATTTGAGTTTGAGTTTCGAGTTTGAGTTTGCGAGTGCTGTCTCTTTCTACTATCGCTGTCTCTCTCCGTCCTCCTGCCCTCAAATTCGTGCGATAAGGACAACTGTAGAAAAAAGTTAAAATTCGAGGTTTGGCTCTCGCCTATTTCCTCCTCCAATATTGAACCAATTTAAAAGATATTTTAGACAATGAATAAGGAGGTTATATACTACGCCGCTATGTTTTTCTTTTTTCGTTAATAGTTGTCAAATTTGTACACTAGGACTCTGTTAACAGCGATCTAAACAAGCAATTTTGAGCATTTTTTGAGGGTTCTAGTGCTTATAAAAAAAGTGCTGATGACATCTCCCAGTAACATAATTATTCGCTAAGGATGACAGATTGACAGATTCTGACGTAGCAGTAGCGAAAATAGCACTTGATGTTTTGTACGTGCAAATGATATTCAACCTTAGAGTGGTAAACCAATTTCTTGGTCGACTATACATGAAGTTCTTATACAAAATATTTAGTAACACATATTTGGCCAATATAAAATAGCTTGCAATAGTACAGGTTTTTACATTTAAGGTACAGTTAAATATGTCTGTGCTTTAATGTATATAATTTACAGGGACACTTTTGAAAAAACTTATCTAGCGAATAAACACACTCATGCAACAACCATTTCCGCAACGCAATACAAAACTTATTATAAGGTAGTTGAGTAATTGACCGGCAAAGAATTGTAAATTAGGGGAGCCATATAAACGCAGCTCCGTCGAAAAAGTTCTAGTTTTGGAACGGGCATTTCAAAATCTAAATGTGTAGGTTTTCTTTTATTTGTGTAATCTTTTCGTTTAAATAATTCAAGATTGGACCTCACAAACCTGGCAACTTCGTAAATAAATATAAATACATGGAACCGTCAACAGATTGTGCGATTTGAATATAGGCCTGCATGAGTCAGACCACTGCATTTTGAATATTGCACGAATACCTACACTTCTTCTGGGCGGTGAAGATCTTCGCCATGTCGGAAGAATTTCCCCACACAACTATACCGTATCGTATTTATTAAGGAGCACACAAATTATTGCGCCTTTCTAGGTTCGAACCAACGGTTTACTGCTCGTAAGTTGAAGCCACCGCCAATGGACCACCGCTGGTCTACATTTTCATTACCACCTTCTAAAGAAAACTGAAGAAATATAAATTTAAATTCTTACCCGTTTCCTGATCTTCTCCTTAAGGAAAGGTTTGACGAAGTTAACAAATCGCTCGACCAGCGGCGACGTGTTTACGATGTGGACTTCCTTCAGCTTAATAGGATAGGCCTCCTGCAAAGAGAAAGGTAAATGTTTTTAAAACACGACGATTAATCTGTTTCTATTAAAATTGTTGTAGTCAGCGTTACTTTTTTTACCAAAATTTACAGTGATTATTCTTATTTTTCAAAAAGTGGGCTATCCCGATTGTTGCTGTCAGGTTTTTCTATAATAGCGCGATTCAGAATTATGATGTTAGTCCTTGTTTGTGGCATAGAGGCCTATACCTTTACCTTTATTACCTTTTAAACTACACCTGCTTGGAAAGTTACCTTGATACTTTATCAAAGCGGTAGAAAGTTTTTACAGTGAGTTTGTATCTCCAAGTTCGAAAAATGACACTGGCCACTAGCTGTGTGTTGGATGGTGTCGGGCTGGCAGTGCGACCCTGCGGCGGCAGGATAAACAATTTGAAAAAAGAACATGTGAAAATTGCAGACGCCATTGGCGCCATTTTCAATTTGTGTGTTGTTTGAGGATTCAGTTTAAGATTTAATTTTTTATTTTCCTCGTAGGTTTATACTACATAAAGCACTATGTATCACTCGAGAGAAAGTGCGATTCCCGATCTCGAGTGTTTTAAAGCCCTCGCCTACGACTCGGGCTTCAAACGACACCATCGACGGTAATCGGTCACTTTCTCCTCTCGGTGAACAATGTACTATTGCAATTACACTCTAGTCGTCGTATACTCGCTCACCTTACAGAACGGTCATAAAGATCTGCACAATAATTTCTTTAAAACCATCAATTAATTGTTTTTTTTTTTAAACCGAAAAACTTCTTACTTTAGTGACAACTTGTAGACCTTACATATTTTAAATAACCAACGACTATACATATTTATAATCAGGCGAGGCGAATAAATATTGTTGCTACATCATTATTGTCCTGTAGTCCAATAGCTAGTAGACGTCTTTAAGCTAATATTACAAAGCTACAAACCTGAACACAAATCATAAACTTCTTGATAGTAGCAGCAGACAGCTTAGCCAGCATGCTGGGTCCTAAGATAGCTGCGTCCAGCACATAGATGTCTCCGGCCACTCCTTCCCTCTCTTCTGTTAAACGCACGTCTCCTATCATAAGAGCCAGCTTCAGCGTGTCTGTGATCTGCTGGGTGTTTAAGTCGGGATGGACTCCTGGAAAAATGATTTCGGGATTTAATATCATGTCTAGATAGCAAGACTAACTGATCGGGGGCTAGATTTATGTTTACACTGTATTTGCAATCATAAAAGGTCTTTAATCACTACCATTAATTTTGTATATTATCATTAATGTACGTAGGTTCATGTTCTTACCTCTACATATAGTTACTCTTCTGCCATTCGGTGTGACTCCTGGAAGCGGTGGCCCTTGACTGAAATAAAAAAAATACAATTAAAATAAAATAAGATAATATGGGATGATTGGAATAGTTTATTTACCAACGACATAATATTATGTAGTAACATGTTTTTTTTTTTTTTTTTATTGTTATTATCAAAAAAACATATTAAGAATACAATTTACACAATACGTTCCAGAAAACCACAGAGGTTTGTTAGGAACGTTGATTCAGCAAATAGGTAATAAAAAACAGAAGACAATATTATTTTAAGTGGTTGATCGGTATGCACATCGTGTTACCAACTCATCTATGCAGTTCATATCGGCGCGGCACTGTCGACTGTCGGTAAGCATTATGTTCTATAAAGTTGATTTCGATTTTATCTGCCTGCACAGATAGGTTGGTCGCACTAGTACTACTACCACAAACAGTAATGGATGGATAGATACATACATGCATAGCTGGGTACGGCACACATCTATGGTTTGCTAATAACCAGATACAATATTGGCGTTGTCGTCCTTTAACTTTGCTATACAGTGTGATTTTAATTTTGATTTTATATTGGTTTTTGTTATACTGCTTCTAAGGATAGGATCCATTTTATTTAGCAGTCGGGGAATAAAATAAGCGGTGGTTCGTTGTCCGTAAGTGTTTTTAGCATAAGGTGTCACTAGTTTTTTTCGTGTTACGGAGCGCGTTTGTTTGCAGTGCGATACTTCAGTTTGGATGTCAGTGTTAAAAAATTGTTCATTTAGTAATGCGTATTCTATTTTAAGATGGATGGGAAGAACATCGCAATGTTCAAACAAAAGCGCTTCGTTACCCGTACATTTGAGTTTGACATTCTGGGAGACTACTTGTTTGAGAATACGAACTTGAAGTCGGTAAACATTTTGAAGGTAAGTTTTATAAGTACGGCCATAGCTTGTTAACCCGTAGGCTATATAAGAATCTGCTAGGGCATTATAAAGCATTAGTCTCGTTTTAAACGGAATTCTGTTTCTAATAATTTTTATATTTGCCAAAAACGCTCTCAGTTTGTCGCAGACTCGATTTATATGGGGGTACCAATTAAATGTATTGTCGATGACCAGGCCTAGATATGTGTGTTTGTCAACAATTTCAATGGGCGGGCATTTGCATTTTTTTACAATCGTTGTGCTGTGAGCGTGCATACAGGAATGGCAGTGAGCGATGAGGGCATTATGGGGTTTTCTTTTAATATAAGGGCTGCTAATTAGGACAAGTTTTGTCTTTTGGGCGTTTAGGACAAGTCCAGAGTCGTGACACCACTTGCAAAGGTTATCGAAGTCGGTTTGAAGTTTAGAAATGGCGAGATTTGGGTCTTTGTCAGCAATCAGGAGGCAGGTATCGTCAGCAAACTGATAACACAAGCTGTGTTCAATGACTTTATACATATTGTTGACATATATTAAAAAGTGCAGAGGTCCGATTACGGAACCTTGTGCAGTGCCCTCTGTTACGTTGATGGGGTCACTAAGACTATCACCAACTTTAACCCGGTATGACCTGTCATGTACATAGTCTTGACACCAATTTAGTAGGGGGCCGCGTATTCCTGTGTCTTGGAGTTTCTGTACAAGTTGACTATGGTTGAGAGTGTCAAAAGCGCGGGAAAAATCTATGAATAGGGCTAGAGCTACTTTTTTATCATTTAGGTAGCTATTTACCGTGTCTGTAAAGATGGACAAGAGGGAAGATGTGTTCTTATTTGGTTGAAAGCCGAATTGATTGTGGTAGATAATATTGTTTTTACGATAGAAGTCAAAAATTTGAGCAGTGAGATATTTTTCTATAATTTTATCAATTGTTGATAGTAGCGTTATAGGACGGTAGTTCATAACGTCATCATGTTTCCCTTTCTTATAGATTGGTCGAACACAGCCCTGCTTCAGTTCAGTCGGATATTTTCCCGTAGCTATGCAAGCGTTAATCAAGTTTGATATAACGGGGGATATTTTGTCACTTATATTTTTAATATCAGCTACTTTAATGGAGTCCGGACCTGGCGCCTTCTCGGTGTTGAGTGAGTTAATTATTTTAGCTATTTTATCCGGCGTTGCTTTAGAAAATCGCATGCTAAGATTGATCGAGTTGTCCATACGGGTATTCGTTAGCAAAGGTGAGGAGCAGTTAGGCAGTATACTTTTGATGGAAGAGTCAAATCCTTCAGAGAATTTGTTGGCTATTTGTTTATCGGTCAAGTTGTGAGCGTCAAATGCCCTTTGTATTGCCTGGTCTATAGACGAAGTTACGCGACCTAAAATGTTATTAATTATTTTCCATATTTTCCTACTGTTCGTAAAGTTGTTTGTAATTTCTTTATTGTAGTATCTATTTCTGTGATATTCGATTACTTTATGAACTTTGTTCCGCGTTTGGTTGTATTTTAGTCTAAGACATTTGTTATTGGCGTCGGCTTTCCATTCATTAAACAGTTTATTCCTTTTATCACATAGATTTTTGATATTTTGATTTATCCATGGTAGTCGAAAGGTTTTGGATTTGTTATCATTTTGTGTAAGTATTTTTTTTGTAGAAGCCTGATATGCCCGGCTAAAATTAGAATTTATGAAATTAGGTATATGATTCGATCGGGCAGGTTATTGAAGTGACCCGAGACCAATCGGTTTTATTTAACTCCTCGAGTACAGTTTTGTGGCACCGGGTAAACAAAGTTTTTTTATCAGCCTGTATATGCGTCGTCGCTTGCGCATCGTTATTGATGTAGCTAAGTACGACGGGGCGATGGTCCGCCAGTACGCTGTCGATAGCCGCCGTGCACGGATCCAATGTAGTGGTGATAGTGCGCGCGAATATGTGATCAAAACACGATTTTGTTACTTTGTTTAGCCTCTTCTCAATGCGAGTGTAGTCAGTTATACCACACATTAGTCCGTGCCCGGCGAGCATATCTAAGTAGGAATCTCTGTAATTGGAGTACGATCGAAGATCAATACTATTATCACCAAGCAAAATTAAGTCATTACATGGAAATTTATACAATAGGGAGTTTAGCTCTCGTGTGAAAATAGTTTTGTTAGTGGAAGGTGGTCTATAGATTGCACACACATTTATTATTTGGTTAAATATTGTTTTGATTGTGCCGGTGATGTTTTCAAAGGTGTGGGTAGTGAAGTTACACGGTGTAAATTTAAGATAATTTTTGATATACATTATGATTCCACCGCCTTTTTGATTTACGCGTAATTTTGTGTACATCCTATAGCCAGAGATGATAAATAGGTTTGAAATAGTTTCTGAAATATTTGCTTCGGTCACAACAATCATATCAATAGGTACAAGACAACTGTCTATTATTTGAAGGAGCTTGGGATAGTTTTTGATCATCGATCGTATGTTTACATGTAGGCAAAAAAAGTTAATGTTGTATGACTTACTGTTTTCCAGGAATGAATTTACATTTACACATTCAAAAAATTCACTTATTATAGCGGAATTACTACACATATTAAATTTAATAAGTTATACAGACAGAAACTTGTAATTACTACTATTTACACAACAGGTAGATACCCTTATTAGGATGACCCAGCTAGAAGTTCAATATCTTGTTTAGTGCGGATAATTGACACTTTGGTATCTTTGCCTGCATCCTTTTTAACATATATTCGACCAAATTTGCACCAGATAAATTGATACGATGCTCGCAGGCGTTGCTTGGCTTCATACAGGAGAGCTTTGGTCTGTTGTGTCAGGGCTTCGCGAATGTAGATTCTATTCGTGGCCAGGTCCTGAGGCACACCGGAAACTACATCTCCAGCAGATAGCTGCAAACTTTTCCCAGTTAAAATCCATTCGTTTCGGCTTGATTTTGTTTTCATTTCTAGCACCAGTGTAACGGGCTGCTCCTTGCGATGGCGCGACAGCTGGTGGATGTCCAGCACATCTTCGGCACTAACCTCCAGTTTAGAAGCAACCGCTTTTACAACGGTTTGTACATCCTGTTTAGGTGTGTCTGGCAATCCAGAGATTTCCAAAAATGTAGCCAAAGACTTCTGGTCGATTTCAAGGATTCGTTGTTCTAGGGCTGCAATCCTCAGTTCGGAATTTTTGTTTTTGTTGGTTAGGTCTACATTTTTACTTTCGAGTGCCTTGATTTTTCCGTCTTGATTTTGTATTGTTTTTTCTAGGGTGAGCACTTGATCACTTACGAACTCTATAGACGTTTGGACAGATTCCAGGGCATCCTGAACTGCTTTTCGTACATCCTTGCTAATATCCTTTAGCAGTTTTTTGACATCAAACGTAACAGGTGGGTTTTCCTCACTGTTATCTTGCTCGTCACTGTCGGAGTCATCGTCAGGAACGAAGAACGAGGATCGCTTGGACATGTTAGTCAAACAGTCTGGGCAGCTCCATTCCAAGCCGTCAGAGTTCCGAAGGGTAGAAACTTGCTTGTTAGTTAGTTTAGCGCATGCAGGGGTAGCATGAGTGGCTTTGTTGCATCTGCTACACTCTAGACCTGGTAATTTCTTGGTTATATTCTTATTGCAATTAGAACACTTTTTCAGCACCATAGTGAGGGTGGTAGTTTTTTTTTTTTTTTTTTTGTTTTGCACTATCCAACACACAACCGTTCTAGGCGACCGAAGCGGAGTGAATGAATGTAAAAGCGTTTATTGCCCGTGGTCCACCCACCTAGAATGAAAGTTAATGAGCTAGCTAAAGTCAACACAACATTACAACATTTTTAAATTAAAAATAAACTATCCTAAAAACTTTAATTTGATGATTAATAAAATTAAGTAATAATATAAGGTCCCATTAAAATAGGTGGACAAAATTTTAGGAATCATTCAGATCACCAAAATAAGGACAATGGTAAAAAAAGAAAATTCGAGAAACGCATCAGATACCTACAAGAAAATAAAACAGGTAGCGAAAATACACTAAAAGTGTTAGTTACCCAATATTTTACGTACAAAAAACTCACTTTAATCAGTGTTTTTTTAATGGGATATGTTTGGTTAGACGTACTGAACGCTGTGTTAAAATTTGTCCACCTATTTAAATGGGACCTTATATATGATTGCATTATGGTAAAAAAAATAAGTAAAAAAACTTTTTAAGTTAAACGGTTTTATGTTAAACATACATTGCAATGTTTAAGATAAATGTACTAAAAACCAAAAAGTAATAAAATAGATACAGTCGTGGGAAAAAACCGTGGGGCACGTCAATTGTAATTTCCGCAGCACGACAGTTCCGAATTGACGTGCCCCACGGTTTTTTCCCACGACTGTATCTATTTTCTAGTTTTTAGCCGCCATCTTGGATTTTAATTTTATATAGTATATTGTATTCTGCTTGTTGAGCCCTTTCATTTGATACCCATACTGATGGGATTAATAAAACATAAATTATCCGCCATTTTGTAGCGGCGGCCATCTTGAATTTATAATGATAATGAATAAACATAATTGTATTGTCACCAAAATCCAAAGTGTATACAAAATTTCAGATTAATCGGTTGACAGGAAGAGGGTGAAATTTGAATTACTAAATTTGATCCAAGAATAAAACAAACGGGGTGAGCTAAATAAAACCGTTTAAAAATAACTTTTTCAATACAATGCATAAGAACAATTTAGAACTACATATAACAAAACCATATTAGAATATTCCCACTTAAGAAAATAAACTTACTTTTTATGAAACGAAATAAAAATAATCAAAAAAGTGCAACAAAAATAATGAAAATAAAAAGAGAAATAATGTAATAATAATTGTATGTATGTTTGTATGTAAACATTCAGTTTTTTTAATTCAATTAGTAAATTTCCAAGATCATCTTTAAAAGTCAAAGACGTAATAATGTGCTTGTTTTTTCCTCATTCGTTGTATCATTTATTTATTAAACTAAAAGTCAAATTAGTGCTAAATATAATTTACCATTTCAAAATTATACAAGGAACGAGGAAACGTTGCAGGTCTTTAAAGTATGCAGGTCATCTTTTGTGTTAATTTGATGTATTACATGAATATTTTAGCAGATGATTTTTACCAGGAACAGTAAAGGTTACCCGAATAGAGGTTTTAATCCGGTTATTATTAGTTAGGTAAAAACTCTACGATAAATCACATCATTTTATTATCAGGAAATAAAAACCCATAGGTACATAAAATACACAAAATATTCTTAAAAACTGAAATAAACAATGCTTAGTAAAAATTCACTGATCTATAAAAGAGAAGAAGGAACATGGGTTGGTTTTTAGTCAGTAGAAGTCTGACACTCCCCTTCGCTCTGCCCAAGAGCGGGGGGGTTATTCGATGATTTTCCATCCACCAAAAAAAAAAGAAAAAAAAGGGTTGATCAGGCTATGATAACCGGTTCATACAGAATTCATTCTTGTACATAAAAAAATCGCGGTCGGCACTTTCTCTGTTTGGTTCTGGTTATCAGCAACATTCAAATGGTTAACCCATATATTATGGGTTTTACCTGGTAATGGTTAATCAAACACGGAACAGTTGCCGCGGTGGCCCAACCAGTTGACTGCTGTGCTACATGTCGCGGGTTCGACCCCGACATGTAGCACAGCAGTCAACTGCTGGTCGACTATTTGAATGGCCTACAGATACTCATTTCGGGTCTGGGTAGTTGTGGATGTGAGTTTTGATTCTGAGTGTGGGGCAACGTCTTAAATAATAATAAAAAATCATAAGGATTACTGGTCTGGATTTGGTCTAACCGGTAAATTATATTTTAGCTTGGTTAATATTGGTCCCTAATTTTTCTCTCAAACTTTTTAGAGAGTTTACGGTTGGGTACTAAGTACTTACATTTTGTGGCTCATAATTTCATCAAGCTCGGGTCTGCTTGCATCCCGCTGTGTAAAGAACTCGGGGCAGGCTGCCCTCATCGTGAAGTACATGTCCAGCTTCCTCTTGCACTTCTCTAAGGAGAAGCTGCTGCCTCGCAGGAAGGTCATTATTGTAGGGGTTTCTGTAAATAAAAGATATCTTGTTAGTACATCTAGATTCGTCCTATCTTGAGAGAGATCTCCAGTCTCCTAGTATGTACATAGGAGGTAACTTCAATATATAAACATGGTTTATGCGACTGGAGTCAAGGAACGTAAGACGTAATAATCTGCAATTATGATGTACCCTTTTTTGGGTTTCGTACCTAAAAAGGAAAAAACGGAACCCCTATAGGATCACTCTTGTGTCTGTCTGTCCAACCACCCCCCCCCCCCCCTTAGATGCGAAACCACTGAGCTTAAAATTCTTAAAAAAATACAGAAATTAGTTCAACACGTATAGATTACAGGAAACCTATAAGAAGTCATGGTACGGAACCCTTCATGTGCAAGTCCGACTTGCTCTTGGCCTGTTTTTCTGATGATGATTCATCTCTAATCCTATATCAATTGCAGGTGAATTGCTGATTTTTTTTATGTTACATGTTTTAGCATAGCGACATTGATTGGTACTATTCCATTCCATATCTTTGAATCCACATTACAGCTACTAACTGATGGCATTTTGCAGTTAATTCCACCCCGAAGCTCCTTCCGTATAAGAACTATATACGATGGTTATTTATTTCATTCCCTTCGGCAGCATCTCATCTTCTTCTTATTCTTAGCGTGTCGATGACAATTTCAATTAAGTCGGCCCAAAATTTGGCGACGAGTTCGGCACTTTCAGTAGCCTCCATCAACTCCTGTGATGTGCAAGTAGCAGGACAGGCTGGACACGATATCAAGTGCTCCATAGTCTGTGGGGCAAGACCACATTTGCACTCCAGGGCAGAGTCGTCTATGAGTCTCCACCTGAACAGATTTTCCTTGCTTCGGCCTACCTGTGTCCGGAGTCTGTTTAGAGACTTCCAGGTTAGCCATGGCAACTCGTGTCCAGGTGGAAGATTTTCGGCAAGTGGCACAAATGGGTTGGGTAAGGCAACACTATCTCGCCACAACTTAAGTCTTTCCTTAGGGCGATCGCCAGTGGGCGGGGGTACACACTTCATGAAGCTGTTGCGGCTTTTCAGCCTTTGCGGAACTATGATGTTACTGTGTAGAGGGTGTCTAGCGTCGCAGACCATTTCGGTTCTTTCACTAGAGCTCGCCACCGCTCTGCGAATCATCTCATCTGATTAGACTTCTATTCTTTCTGTAATAGTAATAATAGTCCTCCTGACCGTTTTCGGCCACGGCGGCCAATCTTAGCAGAGATTAGCCAACTGCGCGGGAGATATTATAGTGCACAAGTGTGTGCGCAGGCACAGGTGCACTCTCTGTTCCTTTCCTCTCATAGTTCGATGGGACGGCAATCCGACACGACCGGAGAGAGATCAGGCGCAGGACCAACGGCTTAACGTGCTTTCCGAGGCACGGGGGTACTATACCGCCAACTTCCAAACTCCGGCCTACTATTGGGAAATTTCTAATGAAAAACCAAATAGCACTTTTTGTCCGACCCGGGAATCGAACCCAGGACCTCATACACAGCAGTCGCGCTTACGACCACTAGACCAACGAGGCAGTTCTTTCTGTAATATGGGTGTAAAAGTTTCCTTAACAAAGCAGACAGGCACTTGAATTTCACATCATTGCCATATTTTTTAGGCAGTTCCATCTTTTATTAATTTTTAACCGACTTCTTTATTCATGTTTTTAATGTTCTAACTCTACCTTTCAATACCACCACGCCCCTCAAAATGTTCAATGCATTTATCAGGATATGTTTTTGATTGTGTAAATTACGGAAATGAAATAACTTTTTAATTGAAAAATGCTATTTAGTCTATTGATGATTTCCTTCTTGAAAATGTCATTATAAAGTAAACTGACAAATATATTTGTCCTTGGCAGTTCAATTTTGATTAACTAATGGAAATCTGATGTTTTATGTATAAGAACTAATTGTGCACTAAATGTTTATTATAAAAATATTGATTGTAAACTAAACTTCGAAAATTTTGTTAATTTGTATTTACCGATTTTAAATGATGTATGATGAGTAGTTTTTTGAGTTACCATAACCTGACTATAAGGTTTATACTGTATCACACAAATAAATACTTTGATTTGACTTTGACGTAAAACGTGATTTTTACCTAACAAGTAAAAATCACGTTTGCCAGCAATAATTTTTTCGTAGAGTAACTAACTTTGATGTAGGAGTATTCTGGTCGGCTTCTTGAAGAATTCATTTTCGTGGTTGTGAAATCATGAAATAACCCCTCCCGCTCTGGGAGCGTCAGACTTCTACTGACAAAAAACCACATAAGTTCCTTCTTAGCCCTTGTGCCGGGGTCACGGTATCACTTTCGAACAATCGCAGCCACGAGTCCGTTTATACCCTGTATGTAGTTGGTACACGTATAAGAGAGACACGGGACCAGTCAATGTGGCACACCTGGGGGAGGCCTATGCCCAGTAGTGGACGTTTATGGCTGAAATGATGATGATGACATGTATAAGAAGAGTTCCTTACCCCAGTCATCCGGCAGATGCGGCTGCTTCTTGAGCCAGTCCCTAATGGCAGCGAGGTCTCTGTCTCTGGTCGTCACATCCTCCTTCAGCTCCACTCGGATGCTCTCCCACAGCTCGCCAGTAGGCTGCACCAGGAGCTCTTGTTTTAACTTCATTGTTTATTCTGGAACTAAAGAAAAAATTGATTTGAGTATTTCATGATATATTTCTATAATTATCATATTCCTTTTCTTCGCAGTTGACACATTTTCTTATTCTGTCAATCATCACGCTACCATTCACTTCCCTTTCTGTAATATCATTCCTGTCACAACCCATCTCTTCTTTGGCCTTCCTCTTTCCCCTTTCCTTTCGGCAAAATTTGGATCTTGGGCAACTACTTAAAACACGATTGCTACAGTAACATTTGAATCGATTTTAATATGCAAAGTTTGTACGAAAATAAAACGTAGTTCTAAACATACAGCAATACTTTTCACTATTCGAAATGTACATATAATAAATAATTATATCGTATAAGGATTATGGGAGAAAACCCCAATTTTGTACAAACACCCTAGGAATCGTGGCCTCTGTAGTTTCCAGTTAGTAAAAAATATGTAATTTTGCTAGTAAATATTACTGTTGTTTATGGATATAATTATGATTTATGAATACAGGATGCACATGCAACACAACTAAATCCAACAACTGATTTGCAATCGATCGCACAGCACGCTCACATACCCGTATATGTTTGTCTGTGTTGCCCAACATCGCGTGTTGGAAAATATTGAAATCTTTTGCAGTAAGTTATTATCAGGAGCCTGAAAGTCTGACCATCTTGCCTTATTTATCGTGTTACCAAGAAATAGGGGCTTTAGAGGTGATACAGGTCATCGCTCCTGGTGAAATACCTAGTACTGGGCAAAATGGTGATGATTATGATTTATTACAGGATGCACTAAAAACACAACTAAATCATACAATCAACTAATTCGCAATCAATCGCAAAGCAACCTCACATATCCGAGTAAATTCGTCTGTTACCCAACATCGCGTTCGAAAGGCTCTAAGGTCAGTGGCAATGTTTACTATCGACCATCGCGCTATCGACACGTTATGTTGAAACTCACTAGCAACAGACTGCTGTTGCAATTCCGCTACAACTATACGACTGGTTTCCGAAAGTTTTTAGCGAATAGTGGCAGCGGTGTCGGAACTTTGGAACACTTTTATTTAAATATAGATTTTGTTGCAAGATGCATTTTGACACACGGTCGTATTGGATGTCATTTTTAGCTTCAGTTAATATGATGAACAGATATAATCAAGTGTATTTTGTAATTTATGTATGTTACTAGAGCATCTATTTATGAAGATACGTCGGTTATCATTGAATTTGTGGTTCTTTAACAAGCTTTAGCCCGTAGCTTCACCCACGTAGGCGTCTAAAATTATCCCGCGGGAAATTTAGAATGAAAGAAAAATGGTGTTGCGCCGACCCCAAATAACAAGGGATATGAAGATGATGAAGTCACAAGTATATTCAACAGTCTCAATTACCTAACAATATTTACAAACTGTTGCCTGCTGTTTTGGAACCCAATGGGTTGGCACGCGTCGATGGGAAGAGACCAGATGGTATGACCATAATGCCGTGGAAGTTGGGTAGGTAGGCCTTTGGTGTGGGACGCAACTTGCGTCGACACCCTTGCGCCATCCCATCTTCCTAGCACGGTGAGCTGTGCTGGGGCGGCTGCTGCAGGTGCTGAAAACCTCAAGCGGCGCAAATACAACAACTTAATTGGCAGTTATGTGTTTGAGCCGTTTGGGGTTGAAACACTGGGGCCTTGGGGTCCGAGTGCTCACCTAATTTTTAAGGAAATTGCCAAGCGGTTGGTCGACTCTTCACGTGACCAGAGGGCTGGCCTATTCTTTGGCCAAAGAATCAGCATTGCCATCCAACGTGGTAATGCTGCCAGCCTTCTGGGCACTTTTCCTGTTGACAGCAATGTGGACGAATTTTTTGACGCCCTGTAATTCTTCTCTTTTTGCTACTTGTATATATTTTAGTCACAAGTGGGATAACAATATTATGTGTGCCAACTATGATCACAATCTGATCAGCCATTAAAACAGGTAAGGTTTACAAGCGCACAAACAGCCATCATCAGAGCAAGTAGTATGTGCATTCGCGGCACCCGTCATAAATGGCAACGGATAAACATCTATGAAGATGGTGCTGCTCTTCCCCACGTCTTGTCATAAACCTTTCCATTAACCTGTCACTTCACCTATTATTAGTTTGTTTTTATTTTATGTATGTTATTTTTAAGTTAGTTGCTTGATAATAAAGTTATTTATTCTCTTTATGTTATTCGGATTTACAAGACATAATTCAAGCAGTCAGCTTCTATGATTTCAGCTTTTATGAACCACACTTCAGCAGAAACTTGCTGTGTGGTTCATAAAATGCACAATAATTACCTACTAATAAGAATTTAATTATGGAGTCTTTGTTCTATATTTCTTAAAGTTAGCAATCGGTAGGGTACCTTAAGGGTTTTACAATAACTCACAACTTGGGACCCAGTAATATTATAATAATAATATTTATCCGTGGTACCAGGCAACTGGGCTTATCCCAGTGTATACGTCCCATCACGATGTGTCTATTTGCCTTGTTCTGTTCTGTCTCCTGCTAATATGGAGGGAAATGGAAATTATGCTTTTCCTACTCCTCCGCTATCGTTGCGGGATCCAAAGCAGTGAAATTGTTTCTCTGGGATTTCGTCGATCTTCATTATCTCAGCACTTTTATTTTGGTCGCCACCGTTGATTCCGGCTTTCAAGAGTTACAAACAGTGGTTATAAAATAGAGTAGCAGTCTTGCCCCAAATTAAATCAAAAAGTAGCTACGCACTAAAGATGATAAAAATTATAGCACAATAACCGAACTTACATAATTGTTACCTAATGCACTTCATGATTTATTATACTCGTAAGTATGCGTTTATAATAAATAGGGTTTTTTACATATCTTATTGACGTCTGTCGTTATTTCCAATTAACTTTGTTGATCGGAATCTTTTACGAAGTATTAATAGGTATGGGTAAACCCGCTGCATTATAAATAACGTCTTTTTATTATATAAAATTCCCCTAAAGAGCAAAAACAATCCGGCTCGAAGGACTTATTTTAATTTTGTTTGATATTGAATAGCCGTTCGTACGACATTGGTAACAAAGGTGATCTTTCACGCAAAAACTACTGAACAGATTTGGATAACATTTGGTACACAGATAGCTTATAACCTGGATTACCACATAGGATAGTTTTTATCCCGATTTTATCTTCTCGTGGGATAATTTTCGAGTTGTAGCGGGCGAAGCCGCTGGCAACACCTAGTTGAGTTATATCAAAAATGTGATTTTTCACCCCCAAAAAAAATCGTTTCCCAGCAAATATTTTTACGTAGGGTAGAGTTTGAAATAGTTTGATGTAGGTACATAATGCTTGGTTGACTGCTTCGTGAAGCGTTAGTTTACTTACACCCTGTATAAAATTTAAAAAAAATAGACGAATTGAATTGGATTATAGCCCATCCCTCTCCTAGAGAGGAGGCCTGAGTCCCTGCAGTGGGAACATTATAGGCTGATGATGATGAGACGAATTGAAAACCTCCTCCTTTTTAGAAGTACGTGAAAATAAGACTAGAACTTCTCAAATATGTGTGAAGAATGAACTTAAATAAGATTGTAAACCATTGACGATAATCGTGAATCAAATGTTGCGTACTCCTGACCTTGTACCTATAGACGACGCGGTTTTATGATGGTCACTAATAAAATTAATGATTGCAAAACACTTACGTAGGTACTTGTAATGTTCTAAGTACGTAGTTAATTTAATATGTGTGCTATTATTTTACCTTAGTCTTGAATTGAATACTATGTAATAGTTTGAAGACGCTCGAGGATGTCTTATTCTTCATTTTAAGTGATTTGTGAAGGCATGAGAAAAGTTTTGAGTACGAGTGTTAAAAAAAATGAGTTTTTTTGGGTGGTGGGAAATCATCAATTAGCCCTTCCCGCTCTGGGCAAAGCGGAAGGCAGTGTCAGTCTTCTACTGACTAAAAAGAACCCATGTACCTATTTAGCTTTAGTGCCGAGGCCGCGGTATCTCTTTCGAACAACCCGCAGCCCCGACGTGATTGATATCAAATAGATTTTCTTTTCGTAGTGAAGTGGTAGTTACTCAACCGAGAAATTAAAAGAAAAGCTATTAAATAGAGACAGTGAAAACTGTCTCTATTTAATAGCATAATAATAATATTATTTCAAGTATAAGTTTCTATTGTACAGACGCTAGCACATCAAGCTACTCGAAGTTTTCAAAGTAAAAAAAAAAAACTTGAACTTAAGAGCGTAGACGGGCTGCGTATAATATACGTATATATAACTATTGCCGTCGCGCTGCGCTCTAGCAACCGGGCGGTATCAATATGTGAGTGCGATAGAGACAACTGTAGCTCAGAACGATTTTACCTATAAAAAACCTTGACCGAACGACGTTTCGTATTCTCCTGTTTTCTTCTCGAAACCTAAGCCAATTAAATTATATTTGGTATCAAAATTTAAAGGAAGAATAGATCTATGCCCCTATTACTTGTTTTTATTTTAAAAACTTTACAATTTTCTTTGGTAGTCATCTGATTACGTAGGTAAAAACGGGGTATTTTTTTAGGTTTTTGGTAAGTCATATTTATTTTTGTAATAAATTTTTTGAAAAAAAAAAAATGACAGGGGCATGCCTTCAATAGACCTGGATTTTTATAAATAAAAACGATTACTCTAGAGGCATTATCCAGGAAGAGAATAGGGGAATACATTTGTATGGAAAAATGCAGCCCGTCTACGCTCTTAATGCTTTAGCAATAAAGTTGAAAATCTATTTATAAAAATTGGCTTTAAGTAGCTTCATTCTTGATAATAATGAAACCTTTCGGATATCTATTGTCTATAATCTCATCATCACTATATATAATAAAACAAAGTCTTCCGCAACGTCTGTCGTCTGCTCGCGATAAACTCAAAAACGATTTTCATTCTGGTTTCACCAACTGATTAGAGTGGTTCTTGAGGAAGGTTTTAGTATATAATTTGACCGACATACATCCAAACGGGCGAAGCCGCGGGCATCAGATGGTATTAAATAAAATCTAGACATTGCCATTTGCTACGATGATTTCTTTGGCAAATTGCCAAGTTCCGCTTTGATCAAAGGAATTGATAATTCGAAAACTAGAAATCCTCTTAATAAGATCTAATCTCAAAATAAAAGCTCACTGCGATGTAGATACAGCAAAGAGGCTAGAAACTATTTGTTGTGTTGTCTTTTCTTGTTACACACATTGCCGAGAAGTGGAATTCCCTACCTGCTTCTGTATTTACGAGTTCATAATTGGGTACTTACTTGAAAATGTCAAAAATTTACGAAAATTTTATGTTATTTTAAAGAACTAAAATAAATAATACGATGTGTAAAAAAGTAGTAAAATCGATCAAAAAATGGAGTAGCTACACGCTTTAGAAGTTTTTGTTGGGGCACTTTCTATCCTTGTCGTGTGAAACGACCATTTGTACCATGTAACTATGGGGGTATATTATTATGACGTCACATCTATGTAGCGCTGTTTCTGTCTAGAACGTCCTTTAAAATCGGTTAAAACTTTTTGACGTGATAACGTCTTATAATTCGATGGCCGGCTGCACGAACGAAAAAAGATGACGTCATGAGTCGTTACCTCGCTCTGAGGCGTTACCTCGCTCTGAGGCGTTCCATAGCAACGGCGTGTTAATTGTTTGTTTATAGCAATGTAAGTGCTGTATTTTCTTATGACGTTGTCACGTTCAAGTATCGCCAGTAAACCGACTTTACAGACAACCGTATTTTGTCTATCTTTTTAATCTACTGTTTCCGAATCAAAAGTAAAAATAAAAAATTTAAATACCCAATTAAGACTCCAATTTATTTAAGTTGAGAGTTAATAGATTTCTTTTGGATTAGCGCGGTCCATCGTCGATCTTATCGCTATCTTTAGGTCAAAATTGCGGTCAAGAGTAGGCCCTTAACATAAAAAAACGGTTATACAAAATTGTACTGAATGGAAATGATCTATCGAAAAGCTATCATGCAGTTGAAAGTCGCAACAGATATACGGAACGCTTTAAAAGCAGATAACACTTCAATCAACTTATTTGTGCATGTGGGAAAACAGTGAACTAAAATAAATATACTTACTGCCGCATTCAGAGTGCTCTAATGATTACTTAAGCCATTACTAAGTTGACATATCGATGCAAATTTTCTTGACAAGCAACGCCATCTTGAACTATACATTATTAAAGTGGTTACATAATTATACACTACACAAATCTTCCGTTGTTCCGTAGTTAGTAGCAGCCATGGAGTCTTGTGTCCGGTTGATATGCAATAGATTCGCTCATGGGACTTTACTAGGTTTACTATTAGGCCCATCTCTGTTTAACTTCGGGGATTACAGGCGTGATGTTATTTTATGTAATACTACTACCTTTTTGTCTAGACTCAGGTTTTATTCTAAACAGCTCCACCGATATTATCTATACTATTTATATTTATTAATATTATAAAGAGGTAAAGTTCGTGTGTTTGTATATTTGTTAAATTGTAAGGGGTAATCTCGGGATCTACTGATGAACCGATTTTTAAAATTCTTTCACCAATAGAAAGCCACATTATTGCTGAGTGTCATAGGCTACTTTTTATCCCTGTATTCCCACCGGAACGGGATCTACGCGGGTGAAACCGCGGGACGTCCGCTAGTGATTAATAAGTATGTAGGTATGTTTATGTTTTTAACTCTTGATCATCATTTATTTTTTGCTTAGATAAGGAAAAATATTTTTACATAATTATTTTCATACCTACTTTATACTTTATGTCGGTAAACACAATGTTGAATGAATATAGATGGTACTTCAGTATCTATAAATAGACATAATTTACATAATACATTGACTATAGTAGTGCAATCTTTAGTAATTAATTTTATGCCTTTTTTAATCACTTAATCGGACATTTGCAACACTGTTTTATTTTATTGGTCTTTGGCTGCTACTTCATGCACGTATTTTTTATTTTCCCATGCAAACCTTATTATAATAATTATTAATTTATTACACATAATCATCATCTCTTGATACCTAAATTCATTTGGGGCCAGCGCAGCATATCTTCTTGTTTCATACAATTTTTAATCTCATCAGATACCTCCTTTCTTGGCATATTTATCATCCTTTACTCAATCTATCCATCGTTTTTTTGGCATTCCACACGTTCACATTCACACCTTTAAAATCATTCGATTTTTAAATCTTTGGTAAATTAACACCTGTACCGGACAGAGACACATAGAACATCATAATTAGTATACATACGCTACATTTTTCAATAACACAACTTCATTTTAAAAATAAATTACGAATGAAATATCACAAAACAGAAAAGATCTCAACGAAAAATATGGATCATTTAACCCAATTACCCCACTTTTTACAGACACGTTTTTCGAAAATGAATTAAGTCTCGTGAGCGCCAGTCAGCCAGTTAGGCTGGTATTCAATGCAGCATGCAGCGGGGTAAATGCACCTAACTGTTTCTTGGCAGAGTGCAACGGAACAGTTTAGCCCACAGAGTATGGAATAACCTCGGTGGTGGAAGTGAACATATTTTTTCCCCACACCTCCGCTTTTCTTTTCTGATTAATTCCGTTGCGGGATTCAGGACAGTTAAATAGTTATCTGGGACTTCGTCGAACTTTATTGTCTCGGCGCTTTTCTGGGGTCGCTACTGTTAATCCTGGCTTACGGAGTAAGCCAGGAGAGTAAGGAGTTTCAGTGGTTTGGGAATAGTGTGGCGGGCTTGTCCCATAAAAAAAGCCTCAGTTTTTAACACGCTTGCTTTACCCTTAACTATGTAATAAAATCTTAGAAGTTAAATTTGACCCACTTCCCGGTTTCCGATTGAGCTGATTTTTTGCAAATATGTTTAGTTTGAATGACAATGCATATTTATTTAAGTAAAGCCATTCTTAATCCAATATGGTGGACTACTAGTTATAGTTTATGTATTTCCCTGACATAGGTTTAATGAAACCTCGCGGGCCAAGCCACGGGCACGGGTAACTCGATTGACCCGATGTTTCCGTTGTCTATGGTTTAGCCATGTAGGAAGCAATACAGATCTAAATATAGAGCAATATCATGATCCAGTTAGGTCTGTATTTATACTGGATAAAGATTAAATACTGGTTTTATTTTATTATTATTATTGTTTGTTGGTAAACATGTCTGACCTCGAAGAATTATGTCTGTGACCGACCGGCGACCCTACTGATTTCATAATCTAAACTTTTAGCATCTTTTTATGTTGTTCATTTATAAAAATACTTTCTTCTTTCTTTAGTTTTTATGTAATTGATGGATTTATTAAATTTTTCATGATATTTGTATTAATATGAATTTTATTTTGTATTTTTGTCCATATTTTTATGGTCATCTGGAGGTTTTTCAAAATAGGAACTAACGCCCTTTAAATTGTTTTAACCCTACTGCGCGAACGAAAAAAGACAAGGTTACCTATGTTTTTCACCTGTGGTGATGTGTGGTGTGTGGTAACGATGCAAGATTAACAATCCCCAAAATTGGAACTAGGCCGCCATCTTATTTTCATAAGGTACTAGCTATTGCCTGCGACCTTCCTTCGGTGTAATCATCATTATTAAAAAATATAATGGGTACATAAGTAGGTAGATACTTCCCTTTTTGAATTGGATTTCAAGGGTTTTAATTTTTTAAGTAACTTGTTATAACATGAGCTATCTGCCAGTTAATGTCCCGTCAAATCGGTCTAGCCGTTTCGGAGATTAGCCGAAACAGACAAACAAAAAAATGTGTGGTAAGTACCGCACATAGGTACTTTCATATACATTGAGCTGAAAGCTGTTATTCCATTATTACAAAGACACGTGTCAATTTTACTTATTTACATAGATTATTTCAGGATTTTTTTAATGAATTAATGTCTACCAAAAACACCGCCATTCTTCTTAGCGTGTCGATGGAAAATCTTCACAAAATACATTAAAATAAATTAAATAAATTTGGCCCAATATTCAGCTACGCGAACTCCACTCGCTGATGCAGTCATTAGATCGTCAAGTGTGCAGGTGTCAGGGCATGCAGCGCAAGATGGAAGGTGGGCCATTGTCTGTGGAGATACGCCGCATACGCACTTGAGATCTGAACCGTCCGTGAACACCCATCGAAGAGATTGCCTTTGCTACGGCCGACCTGGGTTCGGACCGCCATTAAAATCATTCAACCTCAAAAACATCACACAGAACCATCTAGCTACACACATTCCTTTCCCAATCGCTCCAACCTCGACTAAAACCTAGGAAGACCTTGTCCACATCCATAACTTTCATCTTATAATCCACAACTTTTCAACATCATACGATACGAGATGTCTTTCGAAACCTGCAGATCCGTATTGACCCATACCGTGGTTATATTAGCTTAATGTAAATGTCTATGGACTGATGAGGCAATAGTCTATGGCCTTGACTGAGTGTGTCGCTTTGGCATTGGAGTTTGCCCTTGTGGTATGGAAGGAGGGGGGTCGGAACTATGTGTTTGTTTTGTTTCTGATTAGGTTCTTTTTTGGATGTTTAAAGTGAGACAAAGTTGAAAAAAAATCTTAGCAAGAAGAACATCATGGAGTCTTTTGTTGAATCTTACTTTGTAAAATAAAATTAAAATTAGTTTTCTCTGTCAGAGGCTGAATATCGTCTTTTAACCAGCTTGCAAAACGAGGGGTTATCAATTCGTCTAAATTTGTGTTTCACCAAATAGTGAAAAATTACTTCAGCTTCAAAAGTTGATGAAAAAAAAAGTACCTAAATCAAACAAACAAAAGTCTTCAGAAACTAGAGCTATTTTTCACTTTGAGTTTTTTGAGTTTTCGAGGCCGGTTATATTTTTCACAAATATGTTTTTTTTTACTTACTATCACGATATATCATACCTATATTCACGATAAATGAAAACTAGGGTTGGTATTTTTCATAATAAAATGTAAAACACAGTGCAGTGAAAAATTGTTGTTCTTTGTAAATATCCCATTTTCAGAGTTATTGTATGTGACATAATGTCCTTTGCTGTCACGGATTAAATTGTATTGTAATGGCCCTCTAACTCAAAAAGCAATTAAGTAAATTAAAGTTTGCTAAGTGATGAAACTAAGTTACTTAGTAAAT